>JACCIC010000137.1:1200000-1548633 GCA_018907035.1 Sycobia sp. Sy_11 | reverse complement strand
GTGGGCTGTGGCCGGAACGTCTCCTCGGGGACGGGGGGGAAACGAACGGCGGGAGAGCCCGACGGAGGCGAGCCAGAGAGGAGGGGTAGGAATATACTTTTACAGTATTATAATAAATAATACCATATTTAAAGGAAACTGTTTTTTTATATCGAAAAACCTATCCATATTCTCATAATTTATAATAATGTATATGATTAACTACTACATTAATATTTTTTATGTTAATATACAATTTATTATGTAGATAACTTTTTTATGAATATATTGTTGATAATATAAATTTATATTATTGAAAATTAATAAAATTTTAATCAAATATATTTATTGTCATGAAAGGAAAATTATTTTAAGTCATGATTTTATTTATAAATTCATTTTATTAATATTATTTTTTTATAGTAATATACATTTCATTATATTCTTATCCAATTTCGTCTCGCCCATTCTTTCCACTCAAATAATTTTGTAACCATGTGCATATTATCAAGACGTTACGGATTGCACACATTGGTAAATGTCTCATACACAATTGATGGTTTTCACACAGCACATATGAACCTACACTCTGCATTGATTGTAATGAAGGACAATGCAACTCCTCCACATCCGATATAATTCTGGAATTAAAAATTTTTTTTTTTTAGAAAAAATGCGAAAAAGTATTATGAAAGTATGAGAAAAGTATGAGAAAGTATGACAAAAGTATGAGAAAAGTATAAAAAAGTATAAAAAAGTATGAAAAAGTATGAAAAAGTATAAAAAAGTATCATAAAAGTATGAAAAAGTATGAGATAAGTATGATAAAAGAATGAAAAAGTATGAAAAAAGTATAAAAAAGTATCATAAAAGTATGAGAAAGTATGAGAAAAGTATAAAGAAAGTATGATAAAAGTATGATAAAAGTATGAAAAAGTATGAACAAAGATAAACCAATTATAAAACGTATATATATATATATATATATATCTATATATATATATATATACTATACATCAAGATGATTGTAAAGTATAAAAATTACCTTACATATTTGGTAGAAAGTGTGATAAACCATTCCTTCTTGTCTCGCCCCTTACATACAATTTTTGCCACTCCAGTGCAACCAAATGTCTAATGTCCTTTTGAGTCGGTGATAAGGAATATCGCCAGAATCCAATTTCAATTCCATGATATTCACGTTGCAACCAGTCTACTGTTTTTTTTTCACTCCAAGTTAATTCGCCCATGGAAATGGTGACTTAAAGAGGTACACGGTGGGCAGTGCACCTTTTTCTAAACTCAGCCAAAGTAAATTCTTTATAAATAGAGCTTTGCGGGCCACTTGTTTGGAATCCCTGTATGTCGCAGAGGAATACTTTTATCTTCCGGACCATTTCAAGATATTTTTTCTAAAAACAATTATTTTAGAAGCTGGAGTGATGACAAGAAATGTAAAGTTTCGTGCTCACATTCTCATTTTATATCAAGATTCTCCACCTCCCGAAATTAGCCACTCTTTTACGATTGGTTGAGTAAAAAACATCAATGTAGGTGCGTCTGGGTGAAGGAAGGTCAGTTTATTTAGTTTGAACTTTGATTAGAGGGAACGCTTATGCTTGTATGTAGGAGAGGGAACGCAATGATCTGATTGGACGAACGTAATCGAAGACATTCACGTTGTCCTACCGCTCACACAGAAAACACTTTCCCAATTGGTTGCTAAAAAAAGACAGGTGATGGTCTGTGATGATGACGGCAAGACGATATATCCCTCCTCCCGATTTTAAAGCACAGTCTAGTGTTTTCATCACACTCAATATTTTCCGTTCACCTCTGATTTCTCCTTCCACTTCTTTACTTTCCTTTAAAAGAGGCCAATTTTCTTGAAAGAACACACTCGCTGCAACGCAGTCACATAAGTTCAGTTTAAATTTTTCTCTTTTGTGATTCTCTTAATTTTTTTGTCTAAATTTATATCGCAGTAAAGAAGTTTGTTGGTGACTTTATTCTTTTTTTACTAGTTTAACAGTAAACATAAAAGTGAAAATGGCTTCAATTGCATCTATCGAACGTCTTGTGCAACTTTACCGTGGAATTTTAGAAAGTGTGCACATGTGCAGTAAAGATGATATTCGTTATTGGCTAGCTATGGCTGATTTATCCATAAAGGAAGTGAGGGAAAAAATGGAAGACATTAATCTTTCTCGAGGAGAAAAGCAAAAGTGTTCAACTTGCTTTGTTAACATTTCGTGTATACAAGCAGGACTTGAATGGCACCTTCATCATGGAGGAAGTCTTAACTCTGACGAGACAGAACCTAAGGTGGAATGGCGTGATGTCCAATCTGCTTTTAAAAATCGAATTAGGTCTGGTGTAGTTGTAAATTTGAATCATGTAGACATTCTTAGCTTCTTAACTGACGCAGAAAAGATCTTTCAAAATAAGGTGAAAGCATGCTTAGAAGAATTTAGTGCAATCAAAGTAAATTCTGATTTCATGTCACAGTTTGCCGTACAGAAAAATGGTGAGGAATTGACAGATATGAAATATTTTACGACACAGAGTGCTACAGTTTACCTGTCCACCGATTTACTGAAATGGTTTGAGGAATATATTAGGAATCCTCTTCTTGCACATTTGGAAGAGTTTCAGGAAAAGGATTCAGGATGGACCTTGAAAAGTATTATTAGTCTATGCATCAACATGAAAAAATTTTCTCCTCACAAGGGCAGATCATATATACCTCTTCCGAAGTTCATAATATCCAAAAAGGCATGTGTTAATGTTCGTAATAGTGATAATCAGTGCTTTAAATATGCTATACTTTCAGCTTTATATCCTAATGTAATTAATCCTCAAAGAGTCCAGAATTATTATCAGTATACGAATGAATTGAACTTTGATGATATTGAATTTCCAGTTAAACTGAAAGATGTTGCAAAATTTGAAAAATTAAATATTATTTCTGTAAATGTGTATATGCTTAGAAAGATTGGACAGAAATATGAGGTAGCACCTTGTCACATTACATCCAATAAGCAGGAGAAACATGTAAACCTTCTCCTCATTCAAGATTACTACATCGATGAATTCGAAGAAAATAATATTCATGATGATAATGCTAGCTCGCCAAAATACCATTATGTTTGGATTAAAAATTTGTCTAGACTTTTAAGCTCACAACTGAATAAAGCCCATGCAAAATCATTTCATTGCGAAAGGTGTTTACAAATTTTTTATAATGAAGAGAAGCTGAAAAATCACGAATACTATTGTAAGAATATGAGCGAATGCAGAATCAATTTGCCAAATAATTCCAATAATATTCTTAAATTTGAAGAACATAAAAAGAGTGAGAAAGTGCCATTTGTCATTTATGCAGATTTCGAATGTCTGTTGCAGCCTACTCAGAATGAGAACGCTTTTCAGCGTCACGAAGCATATAGCATTGGATATTATTTAAAATGTAGTTATGATGACAAATTGTCGGCTTACAAATCGTATAGACAGAAGAGTACAGATGACGAGACACCTGCACAGTGGTTTGTTCGTGAACTCAAATCCATTGGAGAGCATATCGATCGACTCTATAAGACACCAAAACCAATGAATCTAACTGATCTTGAAGAATTACAGTTTCGATGGTCGTCTGTTTGTCATATATGTGGCAATAAATTTGAAAAGGATCAACTTCCTGTACGAGATCATTGCCATCTTACAGGACGGTATGTTTATTAGATTATTTTATAATTTATTCAATATTTTAGATAAAAAGAAAAAAAACAATAATTGTTTTTTCTCTCCAGTTTCAGAGGAGCAGCTCATAATTCATGTAACTTGAATTATAAAGACTCGAGGTTTATTCCTGTTATTTTTCATAATCTTAATTATGATACACACTTTATTTTAAAAGAAATTGGTACGTCTTCGTTGATGAAAGGTCGAGTTTCTCTAATACCCCACAACAAAGAAAAGTATATTTCATTTACAAAGTTCATAGATGGTTGTGATGTTAGTTTTAGATTTATTGATTCATGGCGATTTTTACCATCATCTTTAGAAAAATTAGCATCATATCTACAAAATGTACCATTAGCTGTAAAGGAATTTGAATTAGATGGATTTTCAAATGAAAATATTCATCTTCTTAGGCGGAAAGGCATATTTCCATACGATTTCGTAGATGGATTAGATAAATTAAACTGTAGAAAACTGCCAGAGAAAAACGAATTTTATAACCAATTAACCGATTCACATATTACCGATGAAGACTACATGCATGCTGTTGAAGTATGGAATAGATTCAATATCACAACTTTAGGAGAATATTCCGACTTATATTTAAAAACAGATGTTTTACTGTTAGCTGATGTCTTTGAAAGTTTTCGAGAAACATCTATTGAAGCCTACGGCTTATGCCCTGCTCACTTTTACACAACTCCCGGCTTGACATTTGCAGCAGCTCTTAAAATGACAAAAGTTGAATTGGAACTTCTAACAGATATTGATATGTTATTATTCATCGAATCAGGCATTCGAGGAGGAACAAGCCAGTGCTGTAATCGATATGCGAAGGCAAATAATCCGTACATGGGTTCGTCATACGATAAAAACAAGAGAAAAAAAACACTTTTATATTATGATATTAATAATTTATATGGATGGGCGATGGCACAACATCTGCCAACGGGAAAATTTAAATGGATTGACTATGAATCCAATCCAGATTTTTTCAATGCTCCAGCAGATTCAGATATAGGCTATATTGTTGAGGTATATTTAGAGTATCCTGAAGAAATTCATGATCAACATCGTGATTTACCTTTCTGTGCAGAGCATCGTACACCTCCAGGCTCATCGCAGAAGAAACTTCTCACTACTTTGGACGATAAGAAAAGATATGTTATTCACTACCAAACACTCAAACAGGCACTGGATAATGGTCTTCGGCTAAAAAAGGTATATAGAAGTTTGAGTTTTGAGCAAAAACCATGGCTTAAACCATACATAGAGTTTAATACAGAAAAGAGGAAACGAGCAAAGAATGAATTTGAAAAACTCTTTTACAAACTTTTAATTAATGCAGTTTATGGAAAATGCATCGAGAGAGAAAGATCTCGTGTGGATGTACGATTAGTGAATAAATTTACAGGTCGATATGGAGCAGAAGCACGTATAGCTTTACCCAATTTTCATAGCTGTGCAATTTTCGATGAAAATTTGGTTTCTATACAGCTCAAAAAGACAAGTGTTACAATTAAAAAACCTATATACGTTGGTCTTTGCATTCTGGACTTATCGAAGACACTAGTTTATGATTTTCACTACTCTTATATGAAAAAGCGAGTGGGAGAAAAATGTAAACTGCTATATACTGACACCGACAGTTTAATATACGAAGTGGAAGACATTGATATGTATAAAATTATGAAAGAAGATATTCACAGATTTGATACTTCTGACTATGATGAAAATAATCCATATGGAATACCTCGATCAAATAAAAAAATACCAGGATTAATGAAGGACGAATGTAATGGAAAAATTATGATGGAATTTATTGGTTTACGGAGCAAAATGTATAGTATTTTAGTGGATGGAGGAGAAATAGTAAAAAAAGCTAAAGGTATAAAATCGAATGTTGTAAAGAAGACAATTACATTTGAAGATTATCGGAAATGTCTTGATGACCTGGTCATTATACATCGCGAGCAGTGTAACATCCGTTCTAAATTACATATAGTATATACTGAAAAACAGAAAAAAATTGCTTTAAGTCCATATGATGATAAAAGATTCTTACTAACAAATAGTACAGATACTTTACCGTGGGGGCACTATAGAATTATGGAAGAACAGATGGCACAAGCTGCATGTGAAATAGAGAGGGAAATATTAAACGAAGCAAGTCATCCAAAAGAGAGAGACATCGAGATAAAGAACGCTTACAATGAGACTAATGAAAGAGCTGTGGGAGTGGGGATAGATAGTGATGTAGGAGAACTCAGACATGAAGTCAGTAATAAATCTAGAGTGAGCTGTGTAGAAGTGCATGCAGAAGAGAGGGGGAATATCGAAACGAATGAAAATAGAGTGACACGGGAGGAGGTAACGCTTTATAGCAGTGAAGGCGAACCAATCACCATTGAATATGATGTATCACTTGAAGTAATGAACGAATGGAATCCTGAAGAAACTTTGACAATGCTGGAGGGGATAAGCTCAATAGAAAGGGAAAATGATGAAGTGGGGAATAAGCTATATGAAGAGACCGATGATGATGAAGAGTTCATTCGAGCAGTTGAAGAAGTCGAACGAAACTACTCACCTCCTCAAAAGAAAACAAGACTCAACTAATTCTCAAGGTAAAATTTAAGTTTATATTCTCTAAAAAAAAAAAAAAAACAAACAAAGAATTATATTCATAATTTTAATTTATTCATTTCTTTTTGTTATATAGAATGGATCTAGCTACTTTAAATAAAATTGCCGAGAGCGAGTTCCTGCCGACGAAGAAATGTACAGAATTGGAGAAAAATAAGCAGTATATGGCAACTGCTCTCAAGCTAGTTACGACTCGATATGGTGCGAAAATTATAGCAGAACTTGACGATAGTTTTCAAATATTTTTACCACAGAAGATATCGTCAGCAATATTAAAGGACCAAGAATTTTTCGAAAATCTAGCAAATACTGCAAATAAACGATGTTTATTTTACTTTATCAAGGCGGAAGTTGTTTTAAATTTGATAAATGTACTTCTTAAGAAAGAATGCAATAAATATATTTCATGTTAAAAAAAAAAAAATCATTTATTTTTCAAATAATGATATACATGTATGCATAATAATTACATAAATAAATCAGATTATAAAAAATATTGCAATGTTGTTTTCTTATTTACTGAAAAACTAATGTCCTTAAACCTATTCTTACATAAATTAGTATTATTTATAAATTTGATTTATAACATAATTAAATTAAAAAACTTCATTTTTATCTATCCAACTATTATGTTCACTATTGAATCCTAGCCACTTTACGTATACGCGATTACCAGTTTTCTTTAATACTTTTTCAACTAGATAAATTTCAGGATACTTAGTTTTTTGCATTTCACTCTCATAAAAGCCACCAGAGACAGGTTTATCATAATAGTCTTTAATGTGATAGGTTATTGGATTAGTCTTTATAACTCTTGTTATTGTAAAAATTTCAGTTGACCAGTTTGGTGTATATCCTTTTTCAAAAATATTTTTTATTTTACTTATTCGTACATTATCTCCTACTTTGTATTTTGCTTTTTTCATATTCATATTTTCGATTGGAAAATGCTTCTTTATCTCTTCTGCATTTCTTTTGGTTACATTTGAAGGCTCAATTCCTATTGTTCGATGCTTTCTTGAATTATAAACTTCGAGTAAATCTGGTAGGATATCCATCCATTTATAGTTTCCCTGCTTACTGAATTGTATCCACATTGCATTTTTTAACGTTCTATTAAATCGTTCACATATGCTTGCATGAAGATTACTGTGCGAAGAATATAGATTTATTTTATACTTTTTCATGAGATTTTGAAAGTGAGAATTGTAAAATTCTTTTCCTTGATCAGTTTGTAGATTAGATGGTACTCGTCCTTGTTTCAATATCTCATTCATAGCCTTAGTAACATCATTGCCACTCTTTGACCTTACTGGAATGGCCCATGCAAATTTTGAAAATATATCAATGACAGTGAGTAAATAACGAAAACCTTTATTGTCCTTCGAGAAAGGAATCATTTCTACAAGATCAGCCTGCCATGTCTCATCTATTGTACGTATATCATATTTTCTTCGCTCATATCTACGACGTGCTGGTTTGTGCAACTCTTCAACCACTTTTTCGCGGTACATATTTTTTTTCAATCTCTTTTATAATATTATTTGTATTTTTAACAAGTTCCGTTACCTTCTCTTTCAAATTATCGTATTTTTTAATAAGATCCCCCAGTTTTGCTTCTATGGACAAGCGAATAGCTTCATGCCTTTGCTCACAATCTTGAACGTATTTAAGCGATTCAGAAATTTCAAATGATAACACATCTACCTGGGTCTTTAGTGCTATATTCAAAATTTTCACGCTAATTGCGTCATTTTCTTCTTTAGCTTCCCCAATATTACAAAGTCGTTTACTTTCGATATCATAATTTCCATCCAATGTAGTAATGAAGCCAATACCTGGAGGGCCTCGACTCCCTTTCGAGACCTCTAACGTTCTTCCAAACACGTCAAGACTCATGTTGCTACTGATGAAATCGTCTATGAACGTATCAATATATGCATCTTATTTCGCGTAATTCTTCAATAATGGATTGAATTTCATTGACGTGATTGTTATTTCCAGCAGATTGTTCAGCAGTTAGTAATCTTAGTCTCTCAACAAGCTCATTCGGATCATCCCAGTATACTAACTCTATTGAAGAATTTTTCTTTGCTATTTTATATTTAGGTAAGATTGCTCCTCCTCCCTTTTTTTTGTACGAGTAGCACTGTTGCGAAACATCGGTGCAATGATGTTGAAATATTTTCGACTCTTCGATGAGCGTATAGATCCATCTTTGCTATGTTTTTTCCGGTGAGCACTTGTTGCTTCCAGAATACTGCGATAATTATCACGATCTGCTGAACTTATCAGTGTGTCATCTGGTTCTTTTTTTATGAGTAGCTCCATTAGTCCATTACTTTTAGGATAAGTTAAATCTTTCACTTTTATTTTATTATCATCAAATTTAATTTCAGAATCACCAAGCATGTATGCTCCTCCAATATTTCTTACTCCATATATGTTATCAAATTTACTGCGGCTTTGGTCTAAAATATTGGTTTTATCACTGTCTTCATGCATGGATTTAAATGTTGAATTCATCATTGAGTTGTCCAATGAGGCAAAATCATCATCGGAATCAAAATCTTTTATGGAAGCTGAGCGAATATTATTATCTAACATAAAACTTAATTTTTTTCGAGATGTAGTTGGCTTTTTAATCCTATAATCATCCGAAATGAGATTAGAAGATTGTAAATTTTTTGATTCGACAAGCTTTTCAAGGGGTGTAATGACTGGTTTCAATGTATCACCTACAACTTTTTCGAGATTCTCTCTCTCCTGTTTCAATAGTGCCGACTTTTTTCTAATGGCTTTACGAGCTTGCAAGAGCTCGCTAAGGATATTTTTTTCTTTTTCAAATTCTGACATGATGTCGTGTTGCTGTGTAAAATTGAACTGAGTCATTAAGATTTTTTTAATTTCTTTTTATTGCAAAGCAGTCAAAGCCTTTTCTGTATCTTCCATTATCCATCGCTCTATCTTTGTCAATAACAACAAATCCATATTTATCATTTTTCCAGCATTCAGAACAAAGATTTCGAAAGTCGTTAAAAGTCAGATCAGTATTGACATGATCATCATAAATATGTTTTAAATTCACATCATCTTGGCGATAAATTACTAACATATTAATATTATCTCTAATAAGATGTTTTGGAATATGAGCATATGATTGGCACAGGTAGAAGCAGTCTACACTTTTATGTCTCCCCATGCAGAAAAATGCTCTCACGTTATCCTGCTTCTCACAAGCTATATCATCAAAAATCATAATTGAATTGGGCAATGCTTCATCTGGTGATATTACAGATTCATCTTCACTAAACGGCAGATATGTCACACTTTCAATAGGTTCTAAAATTTTTTGCAGAAATTGATACTTTGGCTGATTTAACGATTTTGAATAAACGTACACATTCTCGAATCTAAGGCCATTGGGATGAGTGATTAAAGCTAATAAGCTATTTGTTTTCCCGCAGTTTGATGGACCGCAGAATACTGCTCGTATACTATCTGGTAGTAACTCTCCATGCCGCCTTTTCCTTTTTTTCTCAATTCCAAAATCAAAGTTGGTGATGGGGAGTTTGATTGTTTGCTCAGTGAAATCCATGTTCCCGTGACTATGTCAAATATATCATTGAACGATGAAAATATATAAATGCATGTTTTATAGTTTTCTCAAAGCAGTTGTAAAATAGTAGTCGAACATGATTGTTCATAAATCTCGAAAACAGTCGAAACGTGGCGGAAGATTACTCGATAGAGTAATCAACAATTTACCGTTTGAAATGCATCTTCCTGGATATCAATACTGTGGTCCAGGAACTAAATTAAAGAAGCGAATAAAAAGAGGTGATTCAGGAATTAATCCGCTTGATCAAGCATGTAAAGAACATGACATGCAGTATGCCAATAAAAACAGTAATCGTAATATTGCTGATATGAAGCTTGCTGATAAGGCTTGGCAGCGGGTTAAAGCAAATGATTCTACTCTTGCTGAGAAAGCCGCTGCTCTAGCTGTTGCAAGTGCTATGAAATTAAAGGCAAAAACTGGAATGGGACTAAAATTCAGCAAGTTGGTTACGGCAGCGAAAAAATCATTAAAAGCAAGCAAAAATTCGCACAAAGTCATTCAATCTGCATTAAAGGGTGCTCGTCAAGCTGTTAAGAACAATGGTGGAAAAAAGAAAGTTATTGTTCCACGTGTTCTACCACTTCCATCTAAAATTGGTGGAGTTCTTCCATTTCTTATACCACTATTTGCAGGACTCAGTGAAACTGGTGCTTTAGCAGGAGGTGCTGCTGGAATAGCAAAAGCAGTAAATAGTGCTAAAGCTGCACACAAAGATTATGAAGAAAGTAAGCGACATAATAAGACGATGGAAGCTATTGCTTTAGGTAAAGGTCTCTATCTTATGCCATATAAGCATGGAATGGGGTTATTTCTGAAACCGCATATCGGACATGGACAAGTTAAAAAAAAAAAACTTCGATTTAACTTTGCCAAATCGTGCATTATCAGATTATGATCTTATGAAATATGCACGTATATTAAAAATTCCATATTTTTGAGGCGTTTTCATGAGAAATAATCTGCCTCATAATGGTCCATGGTACAATGAATCTGCTATTGTTAATCTTGATGATTCACAGAATAAAGGTACTCATTGGGTGTCTTATCGAAAGAGAGGTTCTGATGTAATGTACTTTGACAGTTTTGGTGATTTAAGACCTCCCATAGATCTCATGAAATATTTCAATGTAAATGAAATAAAATACAACTATAAAAGATATCAGAAGTTTGATTCATTTAATTGTGGTCACCTTTGTCTTCATTTCTTAACCGATAGTCTATAAAGAAGGACTTGATTGTCTAAATTTAATCATTCTCGGTCAATCAGTCATGGAAGATAGTTTCACTTTAATTCTCTCAGGCAGATCTTCTGTTTTAGAAGCTGATTATTTCCCCTCTATTGAACTCGCAAAGCATAAAAAATTTGCTTTAGGCTTAGTCGAACTGTTAACCTTTAACTCAATACCGAATATTGACAATACAAATAATAAACTACATTTACAGTGGGAAGTGGTTACTATTCCCACCGGTAGTTACGAGATTAACGATATCCATCAATTTTTATCAACGACATTGAAATCAAAAGGAATTGACTTTTCCTTGAAAGCCAATAATAACACATTTAGAAGTGAAATAAAGTGCAGTGTTCCATTAGATCTTAGTCCTCAAACATCGATAGGTAGTCTTCTCGGCTTTACTCCTCGTATTCTCAAGGAAAATACTGAGCACAGTTCTGATTTACCAGTGAAAATATTGAAAATCAACGCACTCAGAGTCGAGTGTAATATTACTGCGGGAGCATTCATTAACAATAAAAAGTTTCATACCATTCATGAATTCTTTCCCAGAGTTCCTCCAGGATATAAAATCATTGAAGTTCCATCTCATGTTATATATCTACCACTGAGTGTTAAGTCTATAGATCATCTTCAAATTCGAATAGTCGATCAAGAGGGAAATTTGGTTAATTTTCGAGGAGAGGAAATTACTATTAGACTTCATATCAAATCTATATAATGGGGATAGTTTATAATTCTAGCACGCATATAAGTTCTCCATCATGTCAATCGACAATCAGTCGATTGAAGAATTTGAGACCGTTAACACGGAAGAGCATTCAGTTCCTCCAAAGTTTGGGTTTAAAAGTTCGTGGCAAAAATTCACTTGTATAATTTTCTGCTGCTTCTTGAAAAATGGACGAAATTCTAAAAATTCAATCAGGTGTCGTGTTCGATGAGTCAATTGCTCATTACGAAATCCACGCACATCAGCCATACAGAGCACTAAGCTTTGATAACAATGACGAAATTCGTATTTCTATCCAACATCAAGATTTGTGTCTTCTACCATCACGAAGTTCTATCCATATTACTGGAAAGTTTAAAAAAACTGATGGCAACTTGCCTATGAAATCTAGATTTGTTAACAATGCTATTTGTCATCTTTTTGATGAAATTCGCTATGAAATTAATGGAGTAGAAATAGACAAAAGTAAAAATGTCGGATTAAGTAGTGTGATGAAAGGGTGGACTTCGTTTATTCCCAATGAGACTCTCATGCTTGAAAATGCAGGCTGGCTTGGCAATGAAGAAGCGTCGAAATCTCTGGTGGATAAACAAGGAAACTTTGACATTGCTATTCCACTGAGTATGATTTTGGGCTTTGCAGAAGATTACAAAAAAATAGTAGTTAATATGAAGCATGAACTTATTCTCATAAGATCAAGATCGGATATTAATGCAATAATCCACGAAGGTACGACAGTTGGTAATAATATTATATATGAAGAATGTGACATAAAAATAAGCAAGATTGAATGGCTAATGCCTTATGTCATTGCATCTGATAAACAAAAAATACAACTTTTAAATTTTATTAGCAAGGATAGTCCTATCTCAATGTGTTATCGTTCATGGGAACTATTTGAATATCCTGTTCTACCAAGCGCTAATAAACATATCTGGACAGTGAAAACTTCCAATCAATTGGAAAAACCTCGTTTTATCATTCTTGGCTTACAGACGAAGAAAAAAAATGAGCTTACTGCAAATGCAAGTCGTTTTGATCATTGTAATATAAGTAATGTGAGGCTTTTCTTAAATTCACAATATTATCCATATAATAATCTAAATCTTGACATTGCTAATAATCAATATGCACTACTCTATGATATGTATGCAAATTTTCAAAAAGCATACTATGCAAGAGATCCTCAACCACTCCTTACAAGGACAAACTTTCTTTACAATGAACCGCTCATAGTTATCGATTGTTCGCGACAAAATGAATCTATAAAGAACGCTCCTGTAGATGTGCGGCTAGAAATTGAGGAAAGGAATAACTTCCCAAACAATACTACAGCTTATTGTTTGATCTTGCATGACTGCATCGTTCAGTATAATCCAATAAGCGGAGATGTGAGAAAGATTATTTAAATAGACAATTGATAATATTACGAAGCGAAACTCCTAAAATTATTCTATTAGTCCTCCATTAGCAACCAACAGAAAAAAAGAAAAAAAACAACTAAAAAGTAGAATTAATAGCTATAGGCATACTGGCACATTTCAAGGCGCACTGCCCGCTCCTCCAGGCACTTCTCGATTCGAAAGGCACCTTGAGTAATTCGTGGGTGTGACGTCGGACGGGATACTGGCACAATTTTGAGGAGTGGGAGTGTGCCAGAATGAATGTATACGTTCTGGCACAGTTTTGCCTGTGCCAGAATGCCTATGTGCCAGTATGCCTATAGCCTACCTACTACTTATGCATTACTCTATTAAATTTAATTAGATTTACTTAATTTTTCTTTATATAGGAAATGGCATGAAAAAATAGCAATTTCTATTTTGATTCTATTTAAATTTCCTTTCTTTTTACTTACATAGGCTTTATGTTAGGATTCCCTAGCTAGAATCGAAATATAATATTCCATGGTCCGTGCTTTGCGTACAATGGAGTGCTTATGTATATATTTTTATAAGTTATTGCCATATATAATAATAAATAGTCATCGGTTTGAGTCCAAGTCAGGTCGGATGTTTTTTAAGCACAATAAAATTATTATTTGTAATGTATGTGGATAATTAATAATAATATATATGCAAATAGATAAAATAATTTAAAAATCTTAAAAATTCGAAATTAATATAGATCTGCAAAAAACAACTTTTAACAAACGTAAAATATGCAAGTTTGATGTGCCTTAGCATAGTAAGAATTTTAAATACATCTCTTTATGTATTTAATTTAATAAATATTTCTATTGGTCTTACAGTCCAATTAAATAATTTAAAACTAATACAATCTGATAATTTTCAATTAATTATGTATTGATATGTACTAATATTGATATAAATATATATTGATATATATATATATATATATATATATATATATATATATATATATATATATACATCCTCATGTATTTTATAAAAAATTTATATAAAATATCTTTCCTCATTCTAATCTACAAATCGCACCTTCACCGCTTGATCCCAGTTCTCTTGAGGAAAAATATAGTCCTTACCTAGTACGAAAAGACATTTTTACGAACCTCGTTACAACCATCGGCTTCGCCTCGGGCCACAAACCTCTCGTTTCGTTTATAAAACCTTTCCATACTCGGTAAGAAATGTACTATTTCTAAATTCAGTAATAGGATAAGACAAAAATACATACAATAAAGTCTTAAAATAATATATCATTAAAGCAAATGGCCAAGTATATTTTATATGCATCCCAATATATAACAGTATGTATATTTTACACAAATATATCTAAAATTCTAAAAAATAATAATAAATTAATAATTTTGAACGGAAATGCAGCTTAATAAAGTAATGAGATCATTTACCAATAACCGAGTTTATTTTCACATCATTAATCTATTACTGAATTTAGAAAAATATTTTATATAAGTTTTTAATAAAATATATGAGGAGATGAATTTTAAATTCTTATTACACTAAGGCACATCAAACTCGACTAACTAATTTACTTTTGTTAAAAGTTGTTTTTTTGCAGATTTATTTCTTTTTTAAAAAATTATTGTTGAATGAATTCAATGCAAAAATCTACAATACAATACAATAATTATATATATATATATATATATATATATATATATATATATATATATATTATTCTGTTTTCTTTCATCATAAACAGAACATCTGATTATTCCAATGTTTTCATTTCGTTATATAATATTTTATATTCAGTTTAAAAAAATACATATAAGATTTATAAGTATTAAATCTCGAGAACATATATTATTCTCGATCACTTGAGCGAAGGACTAAGTAACTTTGTGATCCGAATTCAAATCCCGGTCTCGGCCGATATGCTTTGTTTACAAACACATCGTAGACCTCCGTCGCTGATTAGCACCGGTATTTGGAAGCATAAATAAAGCGTCAAATATATATATATATATGTATATATATATATATATATATATATATATATATATATATATATATATATATATTATTATGTTCCCCTTTATCATAATCAGTAGGAGATCGGACTATATAAGTGAACTAATTTATAATTTAATTATAGAATATTTTTTGTATTAATATATTAAAATCATGTCTATTTAACAGTAATTTTAATTAAATAAACGTTCTATACTTTATAAGTGTTTTTAATTTCTGTTGGGAAATAACTTATAAATTTATTTTTTATTTTTTGGGTTATTATTCAAAATTATATGCGCAAAAGTAAAGCTGTTATTTAGAATATTTTATTAATAATTATATTTGAAACTATATTTTCTATACCATTAAAAAAGCATAAAATAAAATAATTAAAATTACTTCAATATACTTTAATTTATACCACAGGGGATTTGAAACACGTAGCACTTTTTAATAAATTTACGTAAATAATATTGTTATACCATTTCATGTAAAATGGAATTTGAGAAGAAAAGTTATACGTGTGCAAAGTTTATGAATAAAGATTTATCTTTAAAATCTGATCATATAATTAATTGGAACCAATTAGTAATTTTCTTTTTTAATGTCATTTATTATATTTTACGTAATTTAATAGTATTCATTATGTTCAACATAATATTTATATTTATTATAGGACTAAGTTGGAAGAGAGAAAGAATATATAAAATAACATATATATTCGTAAAGGGCATTTAATTTTTAAGAACACCTTCCTATTAAACAGTATAATTATGTGTAAATAATAAAATAACTATACTATAACGATGATGATGATACAATTTTAGAATTCATAATTCTAATTATGAGGTTTATATTTTGAATGATCATTCAAATTAGTCCATAGTTTTAAATGTGTGCACAATATAAATTGTATATAAATGACATTTGCACATCAGTAATAATAATCTAAATCTCTTTGTTGAAAATTTTTAACTAAAAGCAAAATGTACAAATGTAACTTAACTTAAAAAAAGTAATTACTTCGTTTAAAACTGGAAAATGTAAACTAGAAGCTAACTTTTATTTGATGAAATACTGGTTTTGGTTTTCATCTCATCGGCTGCATCAGAAAGCATCATTTTATCTGCTATGTGTTTATATATGTACTCTATAGCTATTTTTATATTAATGCGTTTTACTATACTATATATTATCTTACTATACTATACATATGCCTTCGTGCCGAATATTTGCTACAGTTTGGACTGTCTTACTGCTGGAAATTTTTGCCGTGAATATATATCAAGCCATACAATATCATATCATTTCATATCATATCATCATTTTTGAACATCAACTCAAAGTAGTCCGATTAAAGTATCAATACCAGGCCAGCTCAAACGAATGTGAATATCCAACTTTGGGATTCGTATCCTGAAGAAGGCGTGACATTAGTCGGCATTACCCTTTTTGTTCTTCAGGTTGATCTGACTATCTATTTTTGTAAATTTTATTTTCTCTCACGTGGGAAAATCTCTCTCTCTCTCTCTCTCTCTCTCTCTCTCTCTCTCTCTCTCTCTCTCTCTCTCTCTGTCTCTCCGTGTTTCTTTCCCTTTCTCTTATAAAATTCTTTCTCTATGCCAAATCATACAGAATATAGTTTGTGACAACAATTTATATTTTTGTTTTTATACATTATATTAACTTCAGAATTGTGACATGAGACTGTTTTTTTAGTTTGAACAAAAGAAATGATAGCAAAATAGGGTTTTTTTACTAACAACCTCAAAACTGTGTATATTAATATATAAAAGATATCGTCACTTCTGTATAAAAAGGCAATATCCATCGTCTGGTTAAAAAATATGCTATTCGCATACCAACAATTTGTTTGAATTTCAGTTGGCATCACTACGAAAATATTCACGGTATTTAATTGAAAAAACGGAAATTTACGAACTATATATATATATTGTATTGTACATATTATATATACATATTTTAAATACGGTTTCTATTGAGCAATATTGTATTGGCGTGTAGGGGTGGTTGATTACCATATCCCGTTGCCTCAAGACAATTTCTATATGCAGTTGTCTGTTCGGATGATAGAATGCGATGATCAGGTATCTATGGGCGATTTCTACGGGTTACATTGTATTTAGTTGATAGAAAACAACGTCCAGGTATGAGGAAATCAGCTTGACGCCGCTTCAGAATGAGGAAGGAAAGCGTAGGGAAAGTATAATAATTTCAACCAATAATTTTCATAATATTACACGTTGTCTGGTTATACATGCTCGAGTTTAGTCGGTATTCTTCTTAGGTAGAGCGTTTACCGGTGGACGAAACGGGAGGAGGAACCGACGGCCCACCATTGCCCGGGGCGGTGGAGCGCGTCGTTCCGAGGTATCCGGGGTAGAGGCAACCGGTTGCGACGCACCAGTGTCCGAGAGCGATGGAGCTCTATGACTGCAAGAAGGGATTGACTTTGACGTCGGTGCACCAGTGCCCGGGGACGGTGGAGCGCTTAGTCCAAGGTTTCGAAGGAGAGGGCGCACAAGTGCTGGTAGGCAGTTGATCGCGAATTAGTAGGATGGCGGAATGCGTGGACGGTGGAGAGGTACTTCCACTAGTGAATCCATCACGACCTTTGTATAGGTCGCGATGAACCATATTCTCTTTTCTTCAGGAGGAGGAGGGATGAAGGAGATCTTTTCCCTTTTTTCCTTTTCTTATTTTTTTTTTTACTTAAATTGCCGTTTGGGAAAGAGAGGCAGAATCTCGACACGACGGTCATGGATATGGCAAGGGAACCACTATAAACGAGAGGACCCCGCGACATTCGGTGACGGTGGGGAAATCGGCATTCCAGCCCCCCGCCCCTACCGCCAAATGTACATCGGGCGGGCGGAAAAAGTATCTCTGCGATGAAACCTCTCTTTCCATTGTGGGCGCGTGACGTCGGCGGCATATTTGCCGGGTAGACAGAAACGTTCGGTCTGGCCGCCGGTCGGGCGGGCGTCAAACTTCTATGAGACGATTCGTGTTGGGACGGTAAAATACGATATCTAAGTTTTGCCGAACGACTTCTACGGGGAGTGTCATGTATAGTTGGTGGAAAACAATATCCAGGTATGTCAGTACGACTTCTATGAAGAGATTCATATTCTATTTTCTCCATCAAAGACGAATTCAATATGCATGTGTGTGTGTGTGTGTGTGTGTGTGTATTGTATAAAATGGTCGGAAAAATATCAACTTTTTGAAGTGGACGCTACATTGAAGCATCTTTTTATACAGAAACGATGATAGGTAAATTACGGTCAATTATTTATAGAAAAATAGATTTATATATATTGAGTACTTTTTACTTAGATATTATTGAATTGTTTATGAAATAGGTTAAATTATTATCTCGGGCGAAACCGAGATGGGGGATGCTAGTTACTATATATATAGAAAAAAGTGTTTCTGACTAATTTTATAGTCGCCCACGGAGTTTTATATTAAAAAATGCTTTTTAGCCAAAAATACCACCGGGAAACGATTCCTTAGGTCAGAAATAGTAGATATGCTTTGGAAAACTATCTATAAAGAAGTGATAAATAACTTTTTTCATTGATTGAAAATTCGAAATCTGAATTTAGAAATAAATAGTGTAGCGGCCGCGCCATGCCGGTGGTTCTCAAACTCGCCTTCGTGACGCTACCGCGCCACTTGATTATTCAAATTTTTATTTTAAATAGATATTTCAACAAATAGAATACAATTATTTATTAAAAAGAAGAAAACGTGTATGTACATAATTTAAATTAATTTTTGCTTTGACTAAATATATATTCTTCATATTTTAATTTTTCACATACTAATTCTACTTCGTATTTCGATTATTTGTAAGACAGAATGAAAAAAAATTTCAAGTTCAAATCAAAATGTTTTCAATAGATTTTATATAGAATTCTTTAGATATTAAATAATTGTACATGCTACAATTGAGATGAATATTCCTACTAATATCCTAAATAGTATGCGAAAAACACTAAACTACACTAAAAGTTGTAAGCGTTTGCACATAAATTAATAAAATTAAAATACTTTAATTATACTTTAGTCGACTGCTTATATACAAAATAATAAATATTTTCATTGGTCTTACAGTCCAATTAAATCAATCGAAAATAACACGTAATAATATCAATATATATTTATATTAACATTAATACATCAATATACAAAAATAATAATAATAAAAATAAAAATTAAAAATTATAATGACAGTCAGACTGTCCTTATTTACAGTCACCCCCGTAGGCTAATGTGAAAATAAAATATTAGCTGAAAAAATTTTTATTAGTAAAGTGCAGTCTGACTGCCCCCAACACCCTTACTTAATTGAAGATCCACCCGTGTAGAAATTTATTCTCGAATTTAACTACTATCAGGTGAGTTTTCCTTATCAAATGTTCGGACCGAGAAGGGAAATCTAGGCTGATCCTAGTTCCGATTTGTCCCACTTTTAATAGCATTTTTAATAGGGAACAAGCTTAGATTTTGGTAGGTATACCAAGCTAGAAACTAGACAAAATCTAGTTAGAAAATCTAGAAATTAAGCCAATAATAAATTATTCTAATTTTGTTTCCTCGATTAAGTGAATAATTTTTTGACTCTTTAATATTTATTTATTTAAAATAAAAAAATATATTTACGTATTTAGGTGACGCATATCATTTAATTAGCATTCATAAATTATTTTCTATATGCCTATTACGTATTACGATTTACAATAACAATTAATAATTATTAATATATTTTTTATACACTAATTATTGTAAATTTTAATGTTAAACACCTCTGTTGAACCTATAATGTTTTATTCGATGAAAAAAATTCCGACCTCCGCTGAGTATCGAACCCACGACCCTACGATTCGCAAGCTAACGCATTATTCACTAAGCAAAAACGCAATATGCGGTTACTATACTATACTCTGTATATGATCGCAAACGACTTAAGATCAAAAAATAATTTTATAAACACAAGATAAAAAATACATAGTAAATCAATTTTTTAAATTCTTTCCCATCTTGGAAAGATCTGTGCTTATATACTATATATATATATATATATATATATATATATATATATACACATATATATATATATGTACATATATATATATAATATGTATATATGCACACACACACACACACACATATTTATTTTTTATTTATATATATATATATATATATATATATATATATATATAAATAATATCTAATTTTCGTACACATAAGCTCTTGATTAGAAAAGACGTCGTTCTTTCCAATATTAGAAAAAGTTGAGGAAATCTAACTAGAATCAAAATAGAAAGTCTAACCATTTCCTGAATTCTCCTACTTAGCAGATTCCGCCTAGAAAAACGCCCTTCTTTCAAAAATAGGGAGAAGTTAAGGAAATCTGACTAGATCCAAGATAGAAAGTCTGATAATTTCCTTAAGTTTTCTACTTGTAAAATTTTGACTAGTGAAAACACGTATTTCTTTCTAACATCAATAAAAGATAAGGAAATCTGAATAAATTCGAGAAAGTAATAATTCATATATGACGATTATTAGATGATCGTAGGGAAATCTAACTCGGATCTGGCGAGTATTACCTACATGAGGAGATCATCAGTAATACTGACTAGGATCTAGCCCGAACTAGGGATATACCGAATATATTTCTGCACGGGCAGTCCAACGTTTCGAGCTCACTACGGCTCCTCATCAGGGACTAAACTAAACCTTATATTCTAATCTATATATAACTTATCCCCACTACCAAATTTAGAAAATTAAATCTAAATTCCCCCCTCTACACAAATTGTTCAAAACCAATCAATTTAATAAGGCATGATAAATATTGTCCAATTCACTAGACTCTAACATCAAATTCACATTACTCCGATTCCTGGAAATGTGAATACTTGCAAGACTCTCCCTTTTATACTTATTCTTAATACCATGTTCCAAAATATCCACATTCAAAAAATCAAAAAAATTTTAAAACTTTAAACTTTTTGATTTTGATTTTGATTTTGTGAATGTGGATATTTTGGAATATGGTATTAACCCGTGCAGAAATACACTCGACATATCCCTAGTTCGGGCTAGATCCTAGTCAGTATTACTGATGATTTCATTATGTAGGTAAATCTCGCCAGTTCCGAGTTAGATTTCCCTACGATCATCTAATAACCGTCTTATATTAATTATTACTTTCTCGACTTTATTCAGATTCCCTTATATTTTATTGATGTTAGAAAGAAATACGTGTTTTCACTAGTCGACATTTTACAATAAAAAACTTAAGGAAATTATCAGGCGTTCTATGTTGGATCTAATCAGATTTCCTTAACTTCTCCCTATTTTGAAAAGAATGGCGCTTTTCTAGGCGGAATCTGCCAAAATGGTGAATGAAGGAAATGGTTAGTCTTTCTGTTTTGATTCTAGTTAGATTTCCTTAACTTCTTCTAATATTGGAAAAAACGATGTCTTTTCTAGTCAAGACCTTATGAGTACGAAAATTAGATTTATTATTATTATTATTATTATTATTATTATTATTATTATTATTATTATTATTACTATATATATATATATATATATATATATATATATATATATATATATACATAAACATCCGCAGATCTTTCCAACATGAGAAAGAATTTAAAAAATTGATTTACTATGTATTTTTTATCTTGTGTTTATAAAATTATTTTATGATCTTAAGTGGTTTGCGATCATATACAGAGTATAGTATAGTAATCGCATATTGCGTTTTTGCTTAGTGAATAATGCGTTAGCTTGCGAATCGTAGGGTTGTGGGTTCGATACTCAGCTGAGGTCGGAATTTTTTTCATCGAAATAAAATAATTTATACGTTCAATGGAGGTGATTAATTTTAAAATTTACAATAATTAGTGAAAAAAAATATTAATAATTATGAATTGTTAACAATAAATCGTAATACGTAATACGTAGTAATGCATATAGAAAATAATTTATAAATTCTAATTAAATGGTATGCGTTACCTAAATAAGTAAATATATATTTTATTTTAAATAAATAAATATTAAAGAGTCAAAAAATTATTGAGTTGATCGAGGAAACAAGATTAGAATAATTTATAAATCGTCTTTATTTCTAGATTTCCTGACTAGATTCTGTCTAGTTTCTAACTTGTTTTATACCTACCAAAATCTAAGCTCGTTCCCTATATAAAATGCTATTAAAAGTGGAAGAAATCGGAACTAGGATCAGACAAGATTTCCCTTCTGGATCCGAACATTTAATAAGGAAAACTAACCCGATACTAGTTAGATTCGAGAATGAATTTGTACACGGGAAGAATAAGTATAAAAGGGAGAGTCTTGCCAGTATTCACATTTCCAGGAATCGGAATAATGTGAATTTGATGTTAGAGTCTACTGAATTGGACAATATTTATCATACCTTATTAAATTGATTGGTTTTGAACAATTTGTGTAGAGGGGGGAATTTAGATTTAATTTTCTAAATTTGGTAGTGGGGATAAGTTATATATAGATTAGAATATAAGGTTTAGTTTAGTCCCTGATGAGGAGCCGTAGTGAGCTCGAAACGTTGGACTGGATCTTCAATTAGGTAAGGATGTTGGGGACAGTCAGACTGCACTTTAGTAACAAAAAAAATTTTTTCAGCTAATATTTTATTTTCACATTAGTCTACGGGGGTGACTGTAAATAAGGACAGTCTGACTGTCATTATAATTTGTAATTTTTATTTTTGTTTTTATTTTTATTATTGTTGTGTATTGATGTATTAATGCTAATGTAGATATGTATTGATGTTGTTACGTATTGTTTTCGATTGATTTTATTGGTCTGTTAGACCAATGAAAAAATATTTGTTAATTTATATATAAGCAGTCGACAAAAGTACAATTAAATTATTAATATGTAAAATAGTTAATTAAAAAATTTTAACCACTAACTTCAAAATCATAAATTTAATTTTTTGGGTTTCATGAGGAAAAATATATTGCAGCACTAGTATGATAGTTGAGAGAGAGAGAGAGACAGAGAGAGAGAGAGAGAGAGAGAGAGAGAGAGAGAGAGAGAGAGAGAGAGAGAGAGAGAGAGAGAGAGAGAGAGAGAGAGAGAGAGAGAGAGAGAGAAGAGAATTAAATTTAATCAAGATATTTTGTAAAGTAATAAATGGTCAATGCCAAACTAATTTTATTATTAAACTTATGCTATATAATAATATTTAAAAATTGTTAGGTAACTTTTAACTATTTTTATTATCGATTTTATTAACAGCCATTTTCCTTATTACACATTTATCTGGCCATCAAATTGTCCAAAAAAGACCAAGTAGTTTAATTCCAATAAATATCAACAAATTATTAAAGAAAGTATTACATTGTTGGCCAATAACATGCCAGTTTAGCAAGCCAATATTTAGACTGTCTCTAAGTAAAATGGCCGGTTATTAGCTTATAATTGTTTTTGATTTCTACCAAGAATATCGAGAGATTAAATTTTTGAAATTTAATTCTGTATTATATAATATGAAAATATATACTATATAAGATATTTTCTAATAGCTTTTAATTCAATTACTGCAATGAATAAACAATTTTTCCAAAAATTAATATATTTATTTAATGAAGTATGAAATGAATTGAAAAGTTCTTTTCGAATATATAACACTATACATAAATAACGATGAACCATTTTACTGCCTTTTTATATTTTTTACATCTAAATTCTTAGTCTGATAACCTATTTTTATTTTATTTTTGTATAGCTAATTTTGAATTTTTCATCTGTCTATCTACTTGAAAATTCATATTTAACGAAAAAAAATTGTGTAATTGCAAAGCGAATAAAATGTCATGAAACTCGCTTACCCGGAGAACTTCTGAGAAACCTTGGCCATGAGAGAATTGAAGAACGCGAGGCCCGTCGATGCTAGTCCGGACATTTGGCAGTTATTGGAGTTGCTTCTGCTCTCGTAATGATTGTGCTGTTGTTAGGCAGCCCCTGAAATTGATAACTTACCCATTGATGGCAACTTTAATCATGTTTATTTATGATTCAAATCGTATACTTCGTTAATTTTATATTACATTATTAAAATAATTTAATAATGATAACCAGGTAAAGTACGTAAAACTTGAGTCTTAAAAAATTACTGCCTTGTCTTGGTATATCAAGTTCGAAACTTTAAGTAAATTTTAAATGCAAAAAAATCTACGTTCTAATTTTTGAACCGCAGCGGCTAAGTTTGTGAAATTTAATTTTAATTATTTCAATAAAATCAGTTAATTTTTGCTTTATTCTTAAAACATTTTTGAACGTCAAAAAAATACTATTTCAATCAATTCTCTAGCATTCCGCGAAGAGAGCGAAAGAAAGGAAAAAACGTTACCGTCTGCATCGGACCTTGGACACTTTGAAGTTTCAATAAGATTCTATGCGAATGTTCAATATTGCTCACTCCCCATCCTTTGGATATTGACCAATAAGGGTCGAGAGATCGGATTATTTCTAGCAATGGGAAAAAATCTTCACGACTCAAAGAGACCAAAGACGAAGGGATTTCACTTGCTATTTATTTACCGCGGAGCCACTTCAAGCTTTCATCCGATAGAAATAAGTCTCCTCGGAGCGAGACCGAGGGAGAAGATCGTAGGAAACGAGTCACCTTTCGTTATATTTTCACTCCGTTTTTCTCCCTCATTTTCCTTTCTTTTCTCTCTCTCTCTCTCTCTCTCTCTCTCTCACTCTCCTCCCATTTCTTCAGCCCTCCTTCAATCTCTGCCTGACTCTGTCACCATATACCGCTTCAGAACTACGAATAAGGCAATAGTAGGAGGCTCTGTCCATTTTTCTCGCAGCTTTACTCGTTTCCCCACTCATTTGCTCAAGTCAAGGGAGGAACCAAGTAAGCGCTCCACATTCGCTCTTTATCTTTCTCGCATCCTGTCGTCTATATTTTTTTTCTTGCCAATGTTCAGGCATTATCAACAGTGCTCTACAATATGCAGTACTACTCTTGAATTTGATTCAGATACGAGAATTATAGGTATATACATATACTTATATTTTCATTTTGTTTCGAATAGTGCGCAGCTTTTTTAACTATTCGAGACAGGAAGTTGTTTGAAAAATGCTTGTTAGCGATTTTATCGGATTCACTAGCTTGCACGTGGATAAATGTTATTTACAGTTTCAGTTAGATTAAAATATATTTGCATTGTTTTAATATTATCATTACAATTATGAAGAGCATAAAAAAATAATTACACGAAAGTACAATATTCATAAAAGACAAATAATTCGCTAAATGTAATGTGTTGTAAGTAAATAATATTAGTTTATGTTTTTAAAGAATTGCATGAACCGGTAAATGTGATAATATTCCTTTGAATTCCACTTCATCTGGAGCAAATAGATGAAGTGAAATAAAAAAAAACATCACATTTATCGTCTTGCGCAATTGGTTAAATATATAAACAAATATTCAGAAAAAATATATTAATTCTTTCACAAATTAAATCTTTAATGTTTAAAATGTTAAATAAATTGTTATTTCATAACTTATTTATTTGGAATATATAACTAATTTTTTATGTATAATAATAGGATTTACGAAATCGAGATATATACATACATCGTGTTTCCAGAAAATCTCGCCAGTCAAACTCAATAGAATCAATCAGGGCGTGTTCATCGGCCAATCACAATACATCCAATTCCACATTGATAAGATGAACGTGAATTTTGACTTGAACGCAGTTAAAACTAGCTTATATTATACTTTATGAACATACCTGTTGACTCATCCCATTAGTTGAATGGCGAATCTTTTGAGAAACACGAATTCGAGAGGAACTTCTAAGCTAGATTTGCGCATTTGCCTATAATCTCTATAATTATTTCATTTATTTGTTTTGATTCATATAAATCGTAAATATAATGTAATATGAAAATAATTTAAATAATTCATATAAAATATCTACACATTATTCAACTGTGCATAAATTATATTTATGTTTAGTTATAAACATACAAAAGAACCTATGTTCTTAACAACCTTGTGTATTCTAAATGAAAATAATTTTATATGTATTCTAAAGAAATCTATATATATATATATATATATATATATATATATATATATTTAATATATTTCTTTGGTAATAATTAGTTTTTTAATTAGTACATTCGTCTGCTGTTGAAAAGAAAGGATAAAAAATATGGATATGAGCATTAAACGATCTTCGAATATGTTAGGCTGGAATAAATTTGTTCAATTTCTATATGATTTAGCACAGTTCTATCAACGAAAATATACTAGTATAGTAGAATACTTCCGATGTAAATTTTTTCCAAAACTTCTGGATTACATCCGTTAGTATTGTAACCCAACCACTTGATGGAGCCACAACCAAATTGTAAATATAGATATAATATGCGTTACAGCTGCTCCTGTCACTGTCCCGCCATGGAGATGCTGACAAAATATAATATGATTTTGCTAATATATAAGATATATACGAAGGAAGTTTCAATCGAATTGATTTAAATCTATAAATAAAATAGAAATTTAAATCAATAATTTTAAAGCTAAAAAGGTAAACTTATAAACATATACATGTGGGGCCTTCAGTTCAGCTACCACACGCGTCCCCGGGGTTACGGATAGGGGAACGACCGCTCGCGGTCAGTCACGAAATAAGCACTTCTAAGAGTGACGAATCAGTGGCCGTGGACAAGAACTTCGAGCGAAAATAGTGGTATTCGCCCGTCTACACAACCGCTCATCATTCACACACCTACATATCTGTAAGATAGCCGTACTCGGACTGGGGAGTATATCGAGAACTCTATAAACGAGTTTCCCACGAATGGTGGAGATCGAGACCCTATAAACGGGTAACTTCCAGACGGGTTATGAATGAATGAGAGGCTCTGTAAACGGGCATCTCTCACGTATGAGTGTGACCAATTTGAGTTACGGTAAGGTCTTGCGGATGCAGTGATTATTTGTTGATTGGTGGAATTAGCTGCTAGGAAATCACTTCATACTTATGTGCGTTCCCCTTCTGGAGGGTACACTTGTAAAACCAGATGACACTCCTGGGCCGACACAAGTAGGGGGCCCGAACCCAGTCTAGCCAACATGGGAGGCTGCCCCACACAGTGGTAAGACGTCGTCAGACGTCAAATCCCGCTTCTCGTAGTAGTGCCGTATGGCGTACGGATACCCTGCTGCGAGTCGTGGGGGAGGACCAGCCGAGGCCACCGGAATGTAGGAGGGCTTCAGTACTGGGGAGATTCAGGACGCTGAACCGTCATCTCCAACAAGTGATCCTCCTGACTATCACAAATATAAAACATTTAACACAAGTTAATTATAATCATAAAAGGTGATAAAAAAATTATAGCAGGCTCTCGAGTGCCGTCTGCAAGCGACTCAGTAGAGTCAATGGAGCTTCCCGGCTCTCCTATCATACCAGTAGGCAACCTGACTGTTGTGACAGAAAATGTTACAGGTAGCAGTATGAATGAAAGTGCGAATGTTTATAGATCGCCGGCAGCTTGGGAAGCTGCTGAGTGTAAATTGCAGGAGCAATTTTACACAATAAGCAGAGTCCTAAGTAAAATGATGGAAAGGACATGCATACAAAAAATGTAAGTCAAATAATAAAAAACGGTCTGGGTCAGATGAATGAAGCAGTGGAAATCGGACAGTATGAACTCAAGCGAATGAGACTGCTCCGACAAAAACAAAAAGATAAAGGACGGAGTGAATGTGAGGAAGCAACTCCTCAAAAACGGAAAAGAGACCGTCAGACCCCTACTCCGGAGCAGGCGGCCGCACAACAGCGGATGATAGAGACCGAACAAGGGCGACGGTGGTCTCAAAACATAAAATACCGAAAACGACCGAGACGGACAACAAACCGACAAAACTGCAGACGAAAGAGAGACTCCAAGGTGGCGGGTCTGATCGCCCTAACCTCAAAGGCAGGACAGGAGTGATCATGATCAAGCCGGCTGAGGGAAAGACGTACGTAGACCTGGTACAACCAATACGACAAAAGGTGGGCCCTGACAAGAGTAATACTCAAGTCAGAACAATAAGAAAGATAAAATTGGCGCGGTACTTTTACAGCTGCCCAGACTGAATAACGAGACGGACTTCCAACAGGTTCTTCAAGACGCTGTCGGAGAGACTGGATGCGTAAAAGATTTGACCTCCAGGGTGACACTGGTATTTCTAGACTTGGACAGTGTCACGACCGACGAGGACATCGCGATCGCTCTAAATCGGGAAACGGGACGGACTGCAGACCGTCAGCCCCATGTCTTCGACGTTAACAGTTGAGGACAGAGAATGGCGGTCTGCGATTTTGACGTAAAAGGGGCTACCGACCTCTTAAGGAAAGGGCGTATTAAAATCGGGTGGGTTATATCAAGAATTAGAGCAAGGATACGCTTCTCGCGATACTATAGATGTCTGGGGTTCGGTAATGTACGAAAAGACTGTAAAGGACTGGACAGACGAAGCTGCTGCTGGCGATGCGGCCTCGAGGGTCATTCCCACAGAGACTGCAAGAGTCGTGGGGAGTGTTTCCTGTACACTGGGGATACAGGGGACACTTACCTGGCTCGTCCTCGTGTACCGCGTTCAGGATAGCACTAACAGAACAGAAGACAAAGACAGTCACACAATGACGATGACGATAATCCAATGCAATATGAACGGGAGTTGCGTGTCAGACGCACTGCTCCCGCAGATTACGGCGGAACTGGGCATCGACGTGCTGATTATCAGTGAGCAATACAAAGACCGACGATTACCGACTTGGCTCGCAAGCAGCTCGGGCAAGTCTGCAGTTTGGCTACGTGGAAAGGGCGCATCGAATATCGTACGCAGCGGGACTGAGGAAGACTGTGTCTGGGTGACGGTCTCTGACATAACCTATGTCAGTGTTTACCTGAGCCCAAACAGCAGTGTCTCCGAGTACGCGGCTAAACTTGGAAAAATAGAGGACGCGGTGCGGGAAATCCCTGGTAACGTGATCATGGCGTGCGATTTTAACGCGCGGGCGATCGAATGGGGAATGCCCTTGACCAACAGACGGGGAAAACTGCTGCTGGAGATGGCCGCATGGCTTGACGTGGCAGTAGTTAACAATGGAACGATACCGACGTACAGATGACCGGGGTATGGTAACTCCATACTAGACGTGACTCTGAACTCAGACAGAATTCGGACTAGGATAAGGGCGTGACGGGTGATCCAGGACTATACGGCCAGTGATCACCAGTACATTGCCTTCAGACTGACCGACGCGACGAGATAGACGAGGAGACGGGGCACAAGAGCTACGGGATGGAACCTCAAACGCCTAGACATAGACGAATTCGAAAGGTATTTGCAAAATGCAGAACCTCCCTTACGAGAGGTGCCTCAAGAGTTGACGAACCGGACAGGGTGGAGGCGTTAGCGGCGGCAATGACTGGCTTTCTCCAGCGAAACGGAAAGTACGAAACAGACGACAAACATACTGGTGGACAGCCAAGATCGCGGATCTCAGAAGCAATTGTTTGAAGCTGAAACGGAAAGCTTAACGAGCCCGAAGTCGAGACGTAGTGGGACTATACTCTGCGGAGTATAGTCGCCCCAGACAGCGACTGAGATACGCGATCAATGACAGTAAGAAACGGTGTTGGACAAAACTAATCGACGAGGTGGACTCTGATCCCTGGGGCAACGTTTATAAAATTGTAACATGCGCCATAAGAGGTCGGGGTCCGCCGGAACTACGAGACGCGAAAGTGATGGAGAGGATAGTTGAGAGACTTTTCCCAACCCATCCCAACAGAACAGACGCGACAAACGAAATGACAGATATAGAGATCCCTCTCTTCACGCAGGAAGAGCTCTGCAGAGCTTCGAATGCGTTGAAGCCTAACAAGGCCCCGGGTCCCGATGGCATACCTAGTGAGGTGTTACGGGTGGTCGCTTCGCGCCGCCCGGACATCCTTTTGGGTTTGTACAACGGGTATCTGGTGGAGGGAGTTTTTAGCAGGATCTGGAAGGAGGCTCGATTGGTTCTCATCCGTAAGTCTAAGGGGAACCCCGATTTGCCTTCTTCATACAGGCCTCTCTGTCTAGTAAATACGGTAGAGAAGCTGTTGGAGCTACTACTGAGACCAAGACTGACACAGGCAATTAAAAACGCCGGAGACCTATCCGAACAACAACACGGATTTAGGAAAGGACGGTCGACATCTTTCATGTGGCGAACAGAGGTTATCATGCAACCAGACCACTGGTTCTGCTGGTGACCGTGGACGTTTGTAACGCCTTTAACTCTGAAAAATGGACAGAGATACTGGGGGCGTTGGAGTTGACTTTCAAGGTTGATTCCTACGTCCTTCATATCATACGGGACTACTTACGAGTCCGAGGACTGACGTATGATACTTTGAACGGAAAGAAATGGAAACGCGTGACAGCGGGGGTGGCGCAGGGTCCTATTTTAGGCCCCGACTTCTGGAACGTACAATACGACGGTTTGTTGAGAATAGACATGCCCTCGAACGTGCGTCTCATTGCCTATGCCGACGATGTGGCAGCCGTGATAGTCGCACGCGACTATCACTTGATTCAGTTAAAGCTGTATCGGGTCATGAAACGCGTGAACGAATGGATGACAGATCACGGACTGCAGCTCGCGCTGCAAAAGATTGAGTTGTTGTTGCTGACTCGCAGACGTATACAGACGGTGGTTCCGATGACGTTAGGGACGGAAAGACAGGAAACCAGGAGCGAAGTCAAGTACCTTGGCGTTACCTTGGATACGAAGCTGAGCTTCTGGCCTCACCTACGAAACGCGGCGACAAAGGCAGCAGAAAAGACCAAGGCTCTCAGTAGACTGATGGCAAATACGAACGGACCGAAACAGAAGGTTCGCAGACTGCTGATGAGCGTTACCTACTCGATTTTACTTTACGGGGCGGGGGTTTGGGCCGACGCGATAAATATCAGAAAACACGCGAACGCCATGAAAAGCGTACAAAGGGTGGGCGCGTTAAGAATTGCGTGCGCGTATCGTACCGTGTCTGAGAGCGCCGTTTTCGTGATTGCTGGGGTCATTCCCATCGATCTGCTCGTGGTCGAACGGAAGCGAATTGACGAGCGGAGCCCGAACGTTGGAAGGGAAGACGCTGTGACTGAAGAACGGACGAAGACCATCGAGACATGGCAGAGACGGTGGAAGACAGACGAAAGAGGACGGTGGACGAAAAGACTAATACCCGACATCGGCCCGTGGAAAGAGAGGAAATACGGGGAGGTGTACTTTTACCTTACCCAATTTCTGTCCGGATACGGATACTTCCGTAAGTACCTCTGCAAGATGAAGAGGGTCGCCTCTTCAGAATGCAAGTATTGCGGATGGGCTTGGGACGATGCGGAGCGCACATTTTTTGTATGCAAAAATTGGACTAAGCCACGACTAGAGCTACAGGCGAGGACAGGAGCGATCACGCTAGAAAACGTGACGAACGTTATGATGATGGACGCACACAGCTGGCGGTTGATCGCAAAATACGTTATGAATGTGCTTCAGAGCAAAAGAGCAGATAGATGTCTGGACGATTGAAAGTCTGTGAAGAGTGAATGTAATATCGAGTATGTATGAGAATCTGGAATGAAAGATACGAACGTGAAATGACCACGCAAGGACTGCCGCTCAGGCTGCAGTAATGTGTATAACAGTTCCGGGCTGGTGTCGGTGCAACACGGAGATATGTATTTAGTGGGTAGTGACATGAGTTTTCTGTCGAGTCGCATATACTCTGGTGGCCGTTTTTCAGGACCATTCTTGCTGAACGATCATCGGAGATGCATAAATAGCATTCACAGGATCCGCAAAAAAAAAAAAAAAAAATAATAAACATATACAACATCAATGAAAACTTTTATGAAGCTCAGGAGTAGTGTAGTGGTTAATGTTCTCGCGGAAGATCAGGATTCAATCCCTGACTTTTTTATTTTAATAAATTTTATTGATGAGTAAAATGTATCATTTATATAATTTATGTATAAATTAACTGATGTTTCAAAGCAACATTTGTAATCTTAAAAAATACTATAAAAGTTATTTTTTAAAATAGAATTAAAAATTGTACTTATGTCAACTGTTCTGAATTAAATTAATAAATATTTTTATCGGTCTTACAGTCCTTATAATATAATATATTAGTTAAAATAATGACAATCAGACTGTCCTTGTTTATATTCAACCCCCTACAATCTGAAATAAAACATATTACTACAATAAATTATATTAAAAATTAAAAATAAAAATAAAATAAAATGGTGGGGGCAGTCAGGTTATCCTCTATTAACATAGAATATTGCTTCTATCATTTTTATTTTATTTTATTTATTATTTTATTTTTATTTTATTTTTAATTTTATTTTATTTTTATTTTTAATTGTTAATATAATTTGTTGTATCAAATTATATAATTTGTTAATCACACCATACTTCATATCATATCATATCATACTCATACTAATTTAGAAAGACAAAGCGTGTTTTTGTTTGTACACGATAACCGAACAAACTACTGAACCGATTGTTCTGAAATTTCACATATAGATTCTATATTAATTAATAAATATTTTTTATTGGTCTTACAGTTCAATCAATTCAATCTAAAACTAAAAGTAAAATAAAAATAAAAATAAATACATAAAAATAAAATAAAAATTAAAAATAAAAATTAAATTAAAAATTAAATTAAAATTATAATGACAGTCAGACTGTCCTTGTTTACATTCACCCCCGTAGACTAATCTGAAAATGTTCGTATAAAAGAATTCCAGATGATTTGGAACGACTTACAGGGGGAGCGTCGTGTATAGTTAATGTCCAGATATGTCAGTACGACTTCTATGAAGAGATTCGTATTCTATCAGTCGAACACGCACACTCCCAGTAAGAGTCGTACGGGTATACCTGTACAATGTATTCTACCTTCTCAACACAAAACTTTCTATAGCAGTCTTCCCGAGACATATTCTATTGGCCAAAGATGATACTCTCCGTGTACTCTCGAGACACTCGGACATCTTTTTCTACCGCTCGAACTCGAAAGTACAATTTTTCCCATAGAAGTCGTTTGCAATGATAGGAATAGGTGATGTACGTATATATGTGATGCGATGATAGGTAAATTACGGTCAATTATTTATAGAAATATAGATTTTTATATATAGTGTACTTTTTACTTAGATATTATTGAATTGCTTATGAAATCGGTGAAAATATTATCTCGGGCGAAGCCGAGACGGGGGATGCTAGTTATATTATAAAGACTGTAAGACCGATCAAAATGCTTATTAATTTAATCTTTTAAAATAGTTTTTCTTTTTAATTTTCTTATTAATAATTGTTTTATTAAAAAAAATTATAAAAATTATTTCTATCTTCAGCATTCTTCTGCCATGAAAGACAATGCTAATATTGAAATGAAATGAAATTATAAAATAAATTTTTTATAGTCAACTTTCAAGTTACAATTTCAAATTTTTTCATTTACCGCTAACAACTGTCATTTCTTTTTATATATGTATCACGTGAAAAGAATGGAATAAATGTGCATTGCAGTTTACGTGCACAAATGTGATAATTCATTACTAAAATTTTGTAAGAAAATGTGAAATTGGTAAATGTGACATCAAACCGACGAGGGCAATTTGCTTATGAAGGATGTAAAAATTCTAATGGAAAGAATCCTTCCTTGACTTTTTACCGATTTCCAATCGAGAAAATAAAGTGAGATAGTTATTAATTTAAAACGCCAACCTCTTTTTCATATAGTCTAACTTAAAAATGGCGTGCGTAGCAGCGAAAGCAATTTAAATAAATGTTTCTTAAATAACAATACCTACGTGAGCTTGACAGGTACTTGTCAGAATCGTACAGAACTTTTCGGAATTGTAACCCATCGGCAACCGGTTTATTTATTGCAAAATTGCCAAAAGACATGCTCTTTTTGTACTTTTTCTTCAATAGTTTAAAAAATATTGCTCTAATCGAAAAATATTTCGTATAAAAGTTGTGCAGGACATAATTCTGAACAAAAGTACGTTATTAAAAATATAAAAAGTCGATTTTTCTATTGTTAAATAAACAATGAAAATGGAAAAATATTCGATATTCAAACAGCTATAAAATATGTTTAAACAATTGAAATTCGATAATAATGGTGCAAATAGATGCTTTTTTATCTACTCATACTATGTTTCAAATTACAAAGTGTACTTTCAAAATGGCGACCTGTTGAAAAATTATTTATATTGAAATTAACCATTCTGAAGTTTGTCAACGGCTGGGAATTTAATTAATACAGTAAAATGCATTCCTTAGGGAATATTAATAGTAATCATAGCAGAAAAGACCAGATTTTGAAATAAAATATTTATATTGTTAAAGTGAACAAAATACATTTTACTAAGTTAAAAAAAAAAAAATTTGTGTTAACCCCTTAAATATTTTCGTACGATCAATAGAAGTTGAGAAATTTTTTGTTTAATCTTTTGTTTAATATTTGTTGTTTAATTAACATTTTGACTTCCAATTTGGCAAGGTGCAAGTAAAAAAGGTTCATCTATCTTTACTTTTGTTAATACATTCTAAATGGTTTATCATTATATCAAAATGAAACATTTATAAAAAGTTTTTACGCGTGTGATCAGTGACGGCCGGCGGCGGCTTATCTCTCTGCGCTGACAGCTCAGCGCCGCTTACTGAGCCTGCGCACATTCGCACACTACGTCACAGACAGCTCGAGCTACGACGCTGTCAATCTTAGTTGTAAAATAGCATATCTTTTCAATAAAATCAACTATTTCGATGCTTCTTTTTTAATTGAACTTTATTTTTTCTCATCTTCATGGTATTCTTATTTTTAATACAGTAATTCTATTATATCCAGTGTATAATAACATAAATTAATTATTTTAAATTTTATATTGATTTATTTTACAATTACAACTTACTATTACTTCATCTTTATATTATAAAGTTTTTTGTAACGTTCCTATCCACCTTGGGATAGCGTACACGGTATATTTCCTGGGTACTTTTGAGAGGGTACGGCAGATCAGGAAAATAACTTCGTAAAACAGTATCTTTTTTATAACAAAAAATAAAAATATGTTTATTCAAGCAACTTCCTTCTATTTACAAGGTTTCTGAAACAAATAAAATAAAACGAAATAATTACTTAAAAGTTTAGCTAGATATATATATTATAAATACTGGATTCGCGCTAGTTTCCGCGTCGCGTAGTTTAATCCGACGCTATTTTCCGCACGGATACCCGGTGCTATTTTCCACGCGAGGAATAATAAAAATAAGGCAGTTAGAATCTGTCCGCTGGTCTTTTGAGGAGCGCCTCGCAACCAGGATCACGTTCACTCAGGGATGGGTAAAGTTATTAGCCGTCTGTCTTTTGAGGAGCGCCTTGCAACAGAGGTCAAGCTAATAATTTCGGAAAGTAAGTAAATGTACTGTATAAGAGAACGGCTGGTCTTTTGAGGAGTGCCTCGCAACCAGGATCACGTTCACTCAGGGATGGGTAAAATTATTAGCCGCCTGTCTTCTGAGGAGTGCCTTGCAACAGAGATCAAATTAATAGTTTCGGGCAGAATTTAGTATCAGGATTGATTTGAGATCTGGATAAGTTTTAGCTCCGGGCGAACTTTATAATATATTTTTATTATTCATTTTTATATTATAATATTTACGTAATTCAATATTAGTTCTACATTTTTTGTCATAATCAATTTTAAATATAGATATACATTTTCACTTTTTCTCATCTGAAATAATATAAGCGGTAAGATAATTAGTTCGTTTTATTGAAATTTGGCGTAGATACTTTTTTCCATTTTTTGAAATATTCATTTAGCGATGCGTGTTATTAATGAAAAGTTTATATATTTATTATTAAAAATTCTACTAGAAATTACGAACGTCAATTTTAATGTTCACATAAATTGACATTATTGGCAAAACTATAATGTCATTTTACGGGAACGTTAATTAAAATTAGCTACTACAATTTTTAGTCCAACTGTTTTCTCCTGTAGATATTATTTAACTATATTATAACAATTTTATGTTGCTTACAGCTATTTTACTCGTTTTAAAATATTAATTCAATTTTGTTCGTAAAATATTATTTCACTGGTTTATATATTATTTACGCCGGTGAAAATACTTCGAGATTTAGTAAATTTATTGTACATTTTTGTAAGAAATCTTCCAAACATTTTTAATAGTGTCTGTCCTCGTCTTACTCCTTTACCTTCATTTCTTTCTCTTTCCTATCCTTTCCTGATGGAAGATATTTCCCACATTCCGCTAGGTTACCATTAAGTAATATTACTTTGCACATTTCTTTCAAAACAGTTTTATGAAAATAAAACTTTTTGATTTTTATTTATAGAAATAATACTATTATTGCTTATTAAAATTATTTATTTTATCGCAAATTACGAAGTTGCTGTGCAAACTAATTTTTTGCCGAGAGCAAACAATCATTTTATATTTGAAAGAAACTTTCACATTGCTTTTGAGTTGGAAAATATACATTCTTAATACTTACTGTAATTACACCATTAATTTTTAATTATTACTTAGCTATAAAATAGACACGCGGTCTTTCACGCACTCTATTATAAATTTATATTATCAACATATTCATTTAGCTCAAAAGTTCATTTACAATTTCATTAATATATAATGGTTAATGCCGAACAACTTTTAATTTTAACATACAATGAATGTTAAATTTTGAAATTATAAAGATTGTATTCGAAAATTATTCTAATACTTTTATTACGAAATATTACATAGAAAAACAAAACTAACGATAATATTAGGACTTCATTACTTCTAAATCATTTTTTTAATTTTATTTTTGCACGAGGGAGAAACAGCAATATGAATTGTGACAGAGGTCGGGAGGCACGACCTCCCGATAGCCTGAAAGACTAAACAGTTATTTGACGCCATATCTTGCGGCGTTAGAGATACTACCGGTTTTTCTTCCCATCTTGTTCCTTCAACTTATTCTTGTATACTAGTCTATCTTCGTTGGTTCTATGCAATGTGATACACATTGAAATAACCTATAATCACATAGTTGTCTTTAGATTTTCAATTAAACAGTATACTTTTCCATTCCTCAACATTTAGCACTCATTTTGGAGCTTGGTAACATATAAATTAATTTAAGGTAGGATTTGTGTTGGTGATTTACAGATCACACAGTTCGACAGATTTTCCCGGAGATTTAATAGTAGCAATTTCTTTAAATGCTATGTTTCTACGAACCAAAACAGGAATCCCGTCTCCTGCATAGCTTCTATCTTTACGAAAGGTCAGAAAACCCAACATTTGAAAATTTTTAATTTTATTTTAATTTTAGAAAAATATATCTTGGAGTATAACTTGATGTTTCTGTTTGCATCTTATAATACTTAGTGAATTCTAAAAAATAATTCTTATATTGAATGAGTAGTATATATATTCTAGTGCTTAATGTGGATTCTTCTGTAAAGCTTGATTCGTATCCTTCTAGTGATTTTGGAGCTTCTAGCCTTTTAATCATTCTGTTTATTCGTGCCTGTAGTGTTTTGTCATCAATATGTCGCATCCTAAATATCTACGTGCTAAATATGTCGTATCTTAAGTACCTACTTCAGATCATTGGAGGTTATTTGAAGAACAGATCTATTCTGTACGAAACGTCAGAGGGCTGTAACTGAGATTGTGCTCCTTACGAAGAAGCGCAGCCCCAGAGTGCAGCCGCCAATTATTGCGGAGATGTCGGTCCTGACGAAGGCATCTATCAAGTACCTGGGAGTGATGCTAGATAAGCTCACCTTCTGGGAACATATTCGGAGGTTGGCGAACAAGGCGGCGGTAATGGCGGTCTCCCTTTGCAGGGTCATGGTCAACGTAGGGGGACCACGCCCCTGCATCAGGCGACCTGCTGAGACCGTCATGCTTTACGGTGCTGATGTCTGGGCCGATGCACTGCAATGCAAAAAGTATCGCAGTCGCATGGCGGCTGTACAGAGGCGATGCGCTCTTCGCGTAGCGTGTTCGTATCGCACGGTCTCGGAGGCCGCCTCTCTAGTGGTTGCCGGGGTGATCCCGGTTGATCTCCTGACCCAGGAGCGGCAGTTCGTCCACCAGAGGAACAGGGCACTTCGCCAAGCCGAAGGGAAGCAGCAAGCCGGAGAGCGTTCGATGGCTTGCTGGAAGAACAGGTGAGAGCAAGATACGCGCGGAAGGTGAACCGCCAGACTTATACGTCAGGTGGCCCCGTCGATCGGTCGGCAGCATGAGAAGATAAATTACTATCTCACCCAGATGCTGACCGGCCATGGGTACTTCCGCGGGTACTTGCACAAGATGGGCAAAGTCGCAGATCCAGGTTGTATATACTGTGGATCCTTAAAAGACGAGGCCCATCATACATTTTTTGTGTGTGGGCAGTGGGAGCAGCAGAGGGCGCTACTGGGGAATGACGCTAGAAGGGTTACCCCGGAAGACATCGTCCGCCTAATGCTCTCCAGCTAGGAAACATGGGAGAGGGTTGCCTATTTCGTCGAGGATATCCTCAGACGTAAGAAGGCAGACCTTCCCTAGATTCTTCTATTTTCCTGGGATATGGTGGCGCCAAAAGGCGAACATCCTGGTTCCTTCCCCGAAATAATGCCTAACGGCGGTTTCCGGGGTGGGGAGTTGAGCCAGGGAGAGGAGGTCTCCTCGGTGCATGCCTGCCGACTCCGGCTTGCAGCTCTTTTCAGAGCTGCGGGAAGCAGTCGAGGGATTACACCGAGGAGGTAGTTTCTTAGTGGGTATGTCTTTCTGTTCGTGATTCCCATATACCCGGGGACCGGTCACCGGGATCCATAAAGGATTTTTCTCCTCCTCTATAAAAAAAAAACAAAACAAAATGTAAGCTATATATACTGTTATTTATAGGGATGCATATAAAATGCACTTTAATCATTTATTTTGATGATCCATTGTTTTAAGACGTTATTAAGTTATATCCTTTTTTTTAATAATCTATTTCAGAATATTATAGAAAAATATTTTGTATAAATGTTATTTTGGGTCATGAACATTCTTTTGTTTTATTATGAAAAGATTTACAATATAATTATATATATTATTATATTTGTATTTTTGTCTTAATATATTACTAAACTTGAAAAAATATTTTATATAGAGTTTTTATAAAATACACACCAGATTTATAATATAATAATATATTAAGAACGTATCTTATTATGTTATCCTTTATCACAATCAGCACATGACTAACTATATCAGTGTCTAACTATATCAGTGAACTGATTTTTAATTTAATCATAGAATATTATTTATGTTCATATGGTTGGAACTTTTAGAAAGTGTTTTTATAAATTTTTTATCAAATATCTGAGAAGATGTATTTAAAATTCTTACTATGCTAAGAACAGATCAAACTCGCCTAAATATTTTAGTTTTGTAAAAAGTTCTTTTTTGAATTTGAATATTTAAATCGCAAAATATATACGAGCATCTGTTGATTAATAATTGTTGACCTAAAATAGAGACAGAATTTGTAATAATTTAATTCGTTAAATAAGCGAATGAAGAACAAAAGTGATACTCTAAACTTTAAATAATCTAGGTTGTAATTTACCTACGAGGTTGTAATGTATCTACTTGCACATGCGCAGAAGCAACGAGCTTTGACGCGCTTTTATTTGAGACTCGAGACATGTGCTTAGTGTTTTTGTAAACATAAAATTCGAATCTTCAGTTGTGTTTAAGCAATAGCATTATTACGCGCGGAGCTGTACTGAGATAAATTTATGTATTATCTCTATAGATAATAAAAGTAGTTTTTACATCACAAATTTCAATATAATTTGTAGATATAATTTTTGGATTTTATTATTTTGATATTATCTTTATTTTCTTAATATTTAAAAATCATTATAATATTAAGTTATTCACAAATTCATTAACGTGTAAAATAATATGGTATTTTGTTTAAATCGACATTATTATAGTAGTATGAATTTTATTATTTGTCTAGCTGTTTAGTAAAATTTATTCTCGCTCTCGCAAGTGGCCAAATTTTAATGCAGTAAGTATATAAGCCCATATGATTTGACCTATGATAAAATGCGTGCGTCCCCCAGCGACGTCTATGTGATTTTTGTCGTTAGTATTTAATTGAATTTCAAGCTAAGTCAGGTCAGATTAATAAACAAAATAGTATATATATGTATATATAATTTTTCGTAAATAATTGTCCTAGTAGTTAACAAATCTAACGCTAAGATTAAAGAATTCTCTTAATTATTATTTATAAACATTCTATTTATGCAATTTTCTATGAATATTTTACTCAAAGATTTAATAATATTTATAGTATGTATATGAATATTATTAACAAATATGTCTTTTAAATTATATAAAGTGCGAAGACAAAAATTACCATTTAGGATAATAAATTTGATACAGTTCAAAACGTCACAAAGGTTACATAGTAAAGTTTTGAAGGTTGTCATTATAGTGTAATTGGTAAGATGAATACCAGAATATATTATAAAATTTCATAAAAATTTTTCTCCGTGTATAAATTTTAAAAATGGTCTTATAAAATTAATTTATTCTTATCGCAACTGTATCACAGTAATATTGCTCTGCGTGTTACAATATACTAAGAAAAATTGCTTAGACTCAAGAAAGTATGTTTAGTACGAAACCATTTCATCAAATTCTCGAAACATTTATTTTACTTCAGCAAATGTGTTTTGACTTAAACAAATATGTACTTAAAGTTCGTTATTTTTTGATTAAAAAAAATTTACTTGCAATAGGAAACCAATTTCTTGAATTAAAAAGTATTTATTTAAAATTAATAAAAATGTACTTAATATTATAAATCAATTTACGTAAATAAAGAACTCAAAGTTAAGTCTATTATTTTTTAGTAATAAATAAATATATTATTTCATTTTAAGAAATCCTTATTTGTTAGAATCAAAGATACAAATTTCTTAACATATTTCGAGTTAAATTATATTTTTTGAATGTAATAACTAAAAATTTTACTTTTTCTAGAATTTAATAAATTGAAGATAAAAATCTGATTATTTAATCTAAAAGAAAATTGTTTTCTTTAAAAATTTCCATTAAAGATTTACAAACGATACAAATTTAAAAATGAGAAAGGTTGATTTGGAAGAAAATTTTGTGTCTATAATTTATGTGTATAGCGATTGCCGGTGGTCTTGCAACTTATTCTTAAAAAAATTCAAATTTCGCATATTATTTCGGCCACTAGGTGGCTGTCGATATTTTATACCTTGTAAAACAGCTTTCGTGGTTATATAAGAAGCTTCTATATTTTATAATTATATGAATACGAAAGAAGTGTTCCATTATTAAATTGCATTTGCGTTATGTTGTTATTAAGTAATCATACGGATATTTACTATATTCACTACTATGTATAAGATAATCTATTTTAATTAAAAACTATAGGTTTATACTTAAAACGTTTATTTAAATTTGCTACTATATTTCATAATCACATAGCATATAAAACACAGAATACATATAATAGAATTGTTTTATTTACATTTTAATTAAACACATAAAGCAATCAAAATAAAATTAATAATAGTACATTGTCACATGCTAGTTTCCCATACGAGGGCGCTTTTTCGTTCTCAAAGAAATTCCCAAAAAATTGTATGGCAAACTCACAGAATTAAACAATGTCAAACGTCCTCCTCCCATGTGTTCGTCATACTTAGATAGAGCGAGCAGATATAATATCTACAGGTCCAGATGATTCTCGCTCCGAAATAAGTTGCTCTAACATAAAATATAATTCTTTGGATTTGGAAAAAATATAATATAATCGATATTCTTTTAAGGTGATTCCTACAATTTATTTGAATTTAATAACATTAAATTAAATGATTCCCTCTTATTTGGAAATTGCTAACATATGTTAAGAAGAGATGTGGGATCGGATCCCCCTTTTCTAAAAATAATTAAGACTAATTAATTGAAGATCCCGGGACCTTTTAAAAAAGGAAAAGTACTTTTCCATGCTACCGGGCACGTCCACAGGTTGCGGATAGTGGAACAGTCGAAGAGAATGCGGATGGATTGACCAGCCCCGCCCTCCTCGGCTACCCGTACAATGCGACCGCGGGCAATGGAATACGAAGGTAAGAAGGAACAGCAAAATAGATACCGATGATAAAATTAAATGCCCAGGTGGTAATCCCATGAAAAATTCACCCACCAAAAAAGCGGCGGAGCCCTTTCGGATTCTGGGAGGGGCTACTCAAAGCTGACATTTACCGTAACTCGGGTTGATCACCTCGCCCCAGAAACATCGCGAGAAAAAACTACAAGTGAAAAGGGATACTCCCAATGCCTGTCTCGCAAAGGCAGCCAGACGAGCATATCCAGGCGGCTAGAGTAGGTGCAAATAGACGAAGCTTTCGAAAACGATTTATTATCACAGGCTAGCAAAGTCGAATTAACAGATTCCGAAGCCGAAAGGATGCTCCTCGAAGAGGATGCCGAAACCGAAAAGGAAAAGGGAGGAAAGAATAGAAAGAAGCCTGATAGCGAGTTGAAAGCCAAAAAAGGCTACAAGAACGCTATTAGGTTTCTCAAAAGAATAACAGATAAAAAGGATGAACTAACTCCAAGGGATAGAGTTTATCTGAAAAAATAAGAAAACTGTGGATATGTATGAAAACGATCATAAAACTTTCCCACAGTTGGAAATGATTAGGGAGGGGGCCTCGACCGTAAAGGACGAGAGAACCCCCCTGAAAGTTAAAAAGAAAAAACGACAGCTGCAGAGGGCTGAAGCCGTACTTTCCTCTCCCAAAGTAAAGAGACGGAACGGACAAACATCCGAATGGAAAAAACACGGTCAAAAGGGTTCGCTCTAATAAGGAGAAATCCTCGACAAGCTTCGAATCGCCAGAGGAATTTCAGATAGCCATCACAGATCGAAACGATCCCAATGGCAGGATGGACTCTGAAAAGTGGCTGAAGGTGCAATCGAGTATTCTGCAGGCTATCGCGGATGGACCAGGGGACAGCAACGAGGAAACAAACTTCGACTGGGCCGGCTGGTAGAAAGGTGTCAAGGTCGTAGGATGCAGCAACAGGAAGACTATAGACTTCCTAAAGCGTGTCATCCGATAATGCGGCGAACTCTGGCAGAAGGCCCAACTAGAGGTGATTCCAAGGTAACAACTGCCACTCAGCCAAATAATATCAGTCTGAGATCCTTCTCCGGTTGTAAATAACAAGACTGTTATGAAAATTATTGCTAAGCAAAACAATGGAATAAATACTCAAAGCTAAAGAATTATTTCCTCAGCACAGAGTAACAGCGGAAACAGCGAAGACCTGGTCATTGCCGTGGATGCCGAATCCCTTGTTTTGCTAAGACAGAATAAGGGAAACATCAAGTTTGGGCTAGGTACACTGAAGGCGAGATTTCCCAATGAAACGAAGCAACAAGGCGAAACCGGGACTGCGAGTGGTGCAAATTAACTTGCACCATTGCGAAGCAGCCTTGAAGGACCTGATGCTCACCATGATGGAGAGAAGCATAGATATTGCCCTTATACAGGAACCTTGGATCTTAGGAGACAAAATCCGAAGTGTAAGAGCAAAAGACTATGAATTATTCCATTCTCAAACGACAGGTAAGAAAAGAACGTGTATAGAAGCAAAAAAAGTTTTAAAACTTATGTTGTTTTCACAATACAGCACAAATGGTATGACGGCAGCGGTAATCGAGCAAAGGAACAAAACTCCGTTTATCCTCGCATCGTTATACATGCCATACGAAAAAGAACTGCCCACAGCAAGAAGGGAACCGACAAAGGAAATCTACTGATGATTGGATGTGATACCAATGGTCACCATGTCCAATGGGGGAAGCAACGACATCAATGAAAGAGGTAAGTCGATTATCGATTGTATACTTTCGACAAATCTAATTATTTGCTATAAGAAAGGAAGTCATAGATCTAACATTGGCCACAAATAGCGATAAGGTAGCGATAAAAGATTGAAGAGTATCAACCGAAAATTCCTACTCGGATCATAGGAGGATACTCTTTACATTCGATCGGGATACCATGCAGAATAGGACTTTTAGGAACCCAGAAAAAACAGATTGGACAAAGTTCTCTAGATTAGTCAGGGAAAGAATAGGCAATAGGCCCCAACTTCAAATGTCAGATTCCCCCACACAAATAGAGGTAGAGAACGAAGTGAATAAACTGGGAGATATCCTAGAAAAAGCCTTCTTCATATCATGCTCAATAAGAAGGAGCTGCAAAAGCACCAAACCGTGGTGGAATGCAGACCTTATAGGACTAAAGAAGGAGACTAGGAGACACATGAGGGCTACTAGGAAAGAAGACAAATAGGAGAGCTGGTCTAAATATAAAGACAGATTTAATGAATACAAAAGTAAAATAAGAAGGGCTAAATGGGTATCCATAAGAAGTTTCAGTGAGTCGTTCACATGCGTAAATGAGGCTTCAAGGTTCAGGAAGATACTCAAAAAGGAACCGATGCTTCTGAAGAGTATCAGACGATCAGATGACTCATGGACAGAAACAAGAATGGAAATCCTAGAGTTACCAATGGAGGTACTAATGGAGGTATTAGTAATGGAGGTTATAAATGGAACTCGTCCTCATCACAAGGATATATAACATCCCCTAGATACAACCGCCGAGATTGGCAGAACGAGCATTAACGTTGGCCAAAGTGGCAAAATACCTTGGAATAATTCTAGACTTCAAACTATCCTGGAGAAGGAATATGCAGGAATGAATGAAAAATGGTAAAATGTGTTCTATACTTGTAGAAAAATGTTTCGAGAAAGATAGGGATTACAGCCATACATCATCCACTGGATGTACAAGGCCATAGTGAGGCCCATAATTACTTATAGAGCCTCTGTATGGTGGGAAGCCATTAATAAAAAAGTAAACAGAAAGATAGCAAAGGTACCAAGCATTGCGGCGCTAGGGATAACCGGAGCCACAAGAAGTGCACCACAAGCAGCTCTAGAAGTGATGTTAAACTTGCAAACTATAGATCTGCGCATCAAAGGGCTGGCTGCAAAAGGAACTCTGAGACTCAGAGAATCGAATTTGTGGACAAGAGCAACTGTGGGCAAACAACGATTTTGCGAGAAATGGGAAAGCTGAACAGGGACCTCATAGAAGAGCTGAAAACGCCTTCGGTTTATATGGTTACCAAACTAGACTTTCAGATGAATACAGAAATAGAGATACCATCAAAGGAAGACTGGGTAAATAACTCTAAAATAAACGTGGATAAAATCTCAGTCTTCACAGATGAAAAGAAAACGGAAAAAGGAACAGGCATAGGAGAACAAATGCAAGTCCAAAAGTCATATAGAGTCAAGTGTTCTGCAGGCAGAAATTTTAGCTATTGAAAAAGCGGCGAAACTATTGAAGAATAAAAACCTAAAAAAGGCAACTATTTATACAGATCGACAAGATACTTGAAAGCCCTGGGGCTAAAATCGATTAGATCAAGGTCAGTTATAAGCTGCAGTTATAATCATGGATCCGGAACAGTGAAGTCGGACTCTGCTGGGTTCAGGACAGCTTTTGATGTCATAGGTAATACCAGAGCGGAATGACTGGCGAAGCTGGGAACGAAGAAAAACATAGCCGTTGCAGACACTCATACATAGCCACCGATCAATATGATTAAAAAAATAGATGAAACCATCAAAGAAAAATATAATGACCAGTGGGAGGCAAAAAACGATTACCTTGCATCTAGGAAAGTATGGCCTGCTATTCATGAAACAATATTCAGTGACCTTTTAAGGCACAAAAAAGCAACCGTTGGCATAATCACAGAAATAATCACGGGAAACTATGCAACAGGTGTCAACCTGAAAAGATGGGGTAAAGCGTCTGATGATTCATATAGAGAATGCCACACGTAGGAGAAAACAATATTTATTACATCGGCCACATACTATGCTGATGCCCAGCCCTAGAAAGCAAAAGACTTACATTGTTAAGACAAAGCTTCATGGAAGATCAGGAAGAGGTATCAAATGTGGATATCAGAGTACTAGCTAAATTTGCAAGAGACTGGAAATTATTCTCTGAAAAGAAATAGGTTATGGCTCCACCTTCGGAAAAGGCCACTAAGTGTAAGTGCAATGTTCGAATAAGACAGAGCAGAAGCCCTCACAACTTAATTTAACCTAATTAATCGAGGATTATAAGTTTTTAATAATCTATTCTTGAATTAAAATTTAAAAAAATTTAATAGTATAATAAATAGAATTTAACATTCAAACTAATTATAAAAAATATAGATAATTTTTAATTTTTATATAACATTATAAGAATTTTTATAATAAAGTTTACATAGAAGATAAATCTTATTTTATTTTAAAATCTCGAATATCTAACTCAAAGTGCAAAAAAAATGTCGAGCCCGCGTTCGAGCGGCGCATATAAGTCTAAACATCGTAAATGCTCGATGTTACGCAGGCACGGAAAATTGAGAATCCTACCGGACCACACGGTTTCGTTCATTTACTTTACCTTCCAAGGTAGGAAAAGTAAAATTCATTTTTCTGATTGGTCGGAAAGCGGTCATAAACACATTTCCTCTCTAGGGAGGAAAAGTATTATTTTGCTCTCTTTAGACAGCTGCAGAAAATCGTACTTTGCGCACCGAATGCGGGAATAGTACGTTTCTTACCAAGTAGGGAAAGGCTTTCTTTACTTATTGAAGCCAAGAGTTTTAACAAGGTTCGTAAAAAAGTCTTTTCGTACTAGGTAAGAACCGGAATCAAGCCGTCAATGTGCGATTTCTAGGTTAGAATGAGGAAAAAATAATTTGTTAAATATATTTATTCCTATTAATAATTCTATCACATGTATTTTGTTTACACTGAAAAAAATAATTTCTTGATTCAAGTAAAACGATGTACTATTTAATGATTTACTTGATCCAAAGTATTGAAATATTAAAATAAAGAAAATATTTCTTGTTTTAAAAAAATATTTATTTCGTATCAGAAATTTGAATTACTTAAATGAGAATTTATTAATTCCAGTAAATATTAACTTCAATTCAGGAAAAAATTCTAAGAATTAAAACATGATTTTCTTAAAAGAAGAGAATTGATTTTCTTAAAAACAGAAAATCCAGTCAAATAAATATTTATTTAATTATAATGTTATAATTACTTAAAGTTAGCTAATCATAATCTGAAAATAAGCATTTTCATTTTCAAGAAAACGTTTCTTTAAAATAAGTTGATCAAAATTAAAATGGAAAGCTTGAGCGTAAAATCTCCGAAACTCCCTTTCTTGGCCGCAGCGATTCCGGGCCAATCAGCACTTGCGACCATCAACGGAGCCTCACGACGCCACAGGAGTTGCAAGCGCAAAAGAAATAAAAGAAAATGGTTTCGGAAAGAACGAGAAAGAAAGGAGCGGGAGAGAGAGAGAGAGATATCCGGACCTCCCGGGATCTCGGATGGCCCACCCATACGAAAGAAACGCTTGACTTAACACCAAATAACCAGCGCCTTGTTATTTGTCCACCAAACTTCCTAAGGCTTCAGACCGAAGAGAGAGCGGCGCACCCCGCGCTGCAGACCGACCAAGAGAGAGAGAGCCAGCGCCGCTGCACGCCGCTCCTCTAATAGCGACTCGGCGGAGAGAGCACAAGCACCGCCACAACAATAGTGGCCAGGCAGAGAGAGAGGAGAGCAGCAGCGCCGCACGGCGCTCCACCAATAACGGCCAATATATTTAAGTGAATATATACTTGGATAAAAATTTTTAATACGTCACTCAAGAAATTAAATTTAATATCAAGAATTCGATTCCTATTTTTAAAACAATATTTACTTGAAATATGTTTTTATTTTCTGGAAACATGAAAATTCAAGTGTGTGAAACGTTTAAAAAAGTGCATAGTTTCTTGATTCAAAACATTATTTTCTTGACTTTAAAAATCAAAAGTTTAAACTAAGCGAATAATTCCTTGAATTCTTTTACAATTTATACGTTAATTTACTTGTATTACATTTATTTCATAATTATTAATTTTAAATTAACTTTATATTATATGATTACAGTCTTATAATTAATTTATTTCGATTAAAAAAACTTTTACCTTCCCGGGATTCGATCCGCAGACCTTTGGAATCGCAAGCTAACACCTTATTAATTACGCTATCGCAGTACGTTGTGCACAATCGTAAAAATCTTATATATCAGTTTTAGATCTCTTATAGTACATTATGAAATGAATTTATGGATTTCAATGAATAGTATATGCGTTTATATATCATATATACTTATATTATAACAATTTATATATCATTTTGGTTTTAAAACGTGTTTGTCCACATCCAGATAATATTTTATTAAATTAAATCATAATATATATACAAAATTAACAAATAATTAATTTTTGTATTTTTTCGCAGAAAAAAATGGTTCTCATATTAAGTCAATACTTATGTGTAATTAAAAAACTTAAGTTAAAAAATTTTGAAAAAATATAACATGTAGATTTATAAATTAATTATGCTTTACGTATACATTTACTATATATATATATATATATATATATATATATATATATGAATCGAAGATAGTAAAAGAAATTGTAGAAGAAATTCCTTATTGAAGAACTTTTTCGCTTCAATTCAAAATTACAGGAGAAACCAGTTCTGAATATTATATTAGGAGTGTGAATAAGTCTTTCCCGTTTTTTGTAAGAGATGGCGCCACCAATTCTGTGCGAGTATTCAATGGTTACATATGACATAATCAAAGCTTATTCTATTACATCCGATGTTTAATAACATTAATTAATTCTTTTCAATTTTATATTGGTTTATTTAATAATTTAAAATTACTTTTACTTCATTTTTTGTCTTTATGTTATAATATTAACGTTATTCAATATTAGTTTTCCTCTTTTCTGATAACCAATTTTTATTCCTTGAAATGTGAATATTTTCAAGACTCACTTTTATACTTATTATTAATACCATGTTCCCAAATATCCACATTCACAAAATCAAAAGAATGTAAAAACTTTAAACAACGCTCTTTTAAACCGGAAGTAATATGTGAGCTACGTAAACTATATTTATGTTCATAAATTCTTTTTTTTTAATATCTACCTGTTTGTCCAATATAGTATTTATCACAATCTATGCAATTAATCTTGTAAATAACTCCTGATTTTAAACCTAAATCATCCTTATCTTTGCAATTATTAAACAATCTACTCAAATTATTGCGATTTTTAAAGAAAATTTGAATGTTATATTTCCGAAAATTTCTTTTAATTCTTTCAGATAATCCTCTAACATATGGTAAGACAATAATTTTGCTTCTGTTAACATCAACTCTTGCATTATGTCTATTTTCGGTATTATAAATGTGAAACAATCTCTCAGCAATTAATCTCTTAATGAATTGAATTGGATAACCATTATTAATGAAAGTTTTTCTTACTATCTGTAAATAATTTGTCTAAAATCTTTATGTGACAATTTTATTGCTCTGTCAATGACACCCTTTTAATGCTCCAATTTTGTTTCCGAATTGGTGGTGTGAATTTAAATCTAAAAACCTACCTGACCAAGTAAGCTTTCTGTACTAATTAAGTTTCACCTTATTATTACTACATCTAATGACATTAAGGTCCAGAAAACTTAACTGATTATTAACCTCAACCTCCCTTGTAAATTTAATTCTGTCATGTACAGAATTAAAAAAATTAAAATTTTAATTAAAAATTAAAATTTTTGTGGATGAAATGCTGGGTGTTTTTAATTAATCGAAGAATTTATTTTCCTGATATTAAATTTTAAATTATCGTTTCAAGAAAATATTTTCTCAAAATATGAAAATATTCATTTAATTTCCAATATTTGTGTTCTGCTGTTGAGAAAATATAAGCTTTATTTTAGTAACTACTTACTTGATTCAAGTTGAAGCGATTACGTAGTCAAAGAAAATATTTAGCATAAATGTTTTAACAGCACAATCGCATAAATTTCTTGAATCAAGTAATATTTACTTCATATTAGAATTTTTTCCAGTGTAGAATTTTAATGAATTATTTCGAAAAATCTATTTCTTAAACTAAGAAAATTTTTATTTAATTAATTCGATAATATTGTTCTTTTGACAGTATCAGAAAACTCTTGTCTTTGATCACAGATTTTATCAATCTATAATTCAAGTATTTTTATCATTTGCAATTATAGCTATTAGATTTTCGGTATTCAATATATTATTTTTTTGTTTTAATATAATCACCTTCTGATTAAAATTTTGTTTTCATAGATTAAGAATATATTTATTTATATATGAATTGCGTAACTCTATGCTATATATACTGTATAAAAACAATTAAATACTAAGTTCTAGAAAATATTAGTTTGATTCTGTAAAGCCATTTTTAGAGAATCAAAAGTATTGTGTTTAGGTATATGATTACTAAATTTAAGAAACACAGGTTTTCCATTTTAATTTTGATCAGCTTGTTTTAAAGAAACGTTTTCATGAAAATGAAAATGCTTATTTTCAGATTATGAATAGCTAAATTTAAGTAATTATAACATTATAATTAAATAAATATTTACTTCACTGGATTTTCTGTTTTTAAGAAAATCTATTGTCTTGTTTTAAGAAAATCATGTTTTAATTCTTAGAATTTTTTCATGAATTGAAGTTAATATTTAATGGAATTTAGTAAATTTTCATTTAAGTAATTCGAATTTCTCAGATGAAACAAATATTTTTTAAAACAAGAAATATTTTCTTTATGTTAATATTTCATTACTTTGGATCAAGTAACTCAGTAAATAGTACATCGATTTACTTGAATCAAGAAATTATTTTTTTCAGTGTAGCAATGATTTCATATACTTCTTGCACACTCATAGCTGTCATTTTCTAAATGTTGTTCTTCATCGCTAGTAACAGTACCGCAGAATGGTCCTTGCGTGAGTTACGGTAGTACATCCCAATATTAATTTTCTATGAAATTTACTGAAACTTGGCATGCACATTAAACACATAATGTTTAATAAGTTGTCAAAATTTAAGCGAATTTGACCAAAACAAAAAAAAGTTATAACCATTTGAAATTTATATTATAACACGTAATTTTTAATTTGACTAAGATATTGGAAGATTTCTTTGCATAGTAAAGATATTGTTCAACACATTTGTTTGATAAACTAATATGTTATAATCGAGGTTAATAACAACATATTTATATTTAAAAAATGAAAATGGACCGAGCAGTTTTTTAATAAACTTGATCTAGAAAGTATAGTTTCGATGATTTTCGACAAATCGACCAGCTAAAGGACTCACTATGTACGAACGTCGAACGATATATAAAGCCTTCGGGTAGCGTTTTTTTTTTTGCAAATGGGAGCTATTTTGGTAAGTGTTTGCCCGCTTGGGTTTTATGAGTGAAAACGGCAGCTACACAAAAAAAAAATCCATTATAAAGTTAATAAATTTGAATAAGGTCCAAAAAACAATTCTATTACAAAAAATTTAGCTATATTTGAAGCACTTGAATTTGAAATATATTCTTTTGTAATTATTTTACAGCGGTCACTGATATACTTCTAATCCTACTACGCGCATGTACGCACATGCAGTAGCCGAGCATTGTAACTTTTTTAACAACTGTTCCATCGATATTCAAAATTTTTTAGATAAATATATTGTTCTTAATCGAATTTATAATTACCCTTTTAAGCAATAATAATCTAATATCATTACCTTCTTTAACAAACTGAATTGAAATTTTCTTGAATATACAAAATATTTTTTACTCAAAAATTACAAATAAAAATTTGAAATATGCGGGCGATTGTCAAGAACTAAACGGTAAAAATAATATCTCGGGTGAAAAAATAAAAAAACTATATCGATGCAAATGTGATTAGAACTGGAGGTGTACTGAAATTTTCCTATCTAATAGATCTACGATTTTGAAAAGAGTCTTCATACAACGACAAAAAATGCATCCTCTAAATGGCTGTCAAAAAAAGCCCTGATAAACCATGCATCCTTAATTATGCTTGGCATGGTCAAGCTTGCTCGTTTTCGACACGTTGACAGATCTTTTTGTTTGCAATTTTTCATTGAACCCATGTATGTATTACAGTATATATATATATATATATATATATATATATATATATATATATATATATATATATATAATGCTATGTGGTAGTAAGCCAATGGAAGAACACTAAAAATTTGCTCAAAGCCCTTTACTCCTAATACATATACAATAGGCTGTCTTAAAAGTGCATTGAGCGGGACTGAGCGGGACGTATTACCTTAACTTGGTATATTACGTAGCGGTGCCTTGCGAGGCGCAACGTAGACGTCGCGAAAGGGTAGCAAGCAGATGGTCAGCGTGTTATACGGACTGTTGTGTCGTCAAGGACAAGAACAGAGGGAGGAATAGGAATCGGTCAATATTAATTGGACGCGTGCGCTCGCACGCCCCAATCGATCGATTATTCCATGGCCGATAATTATATTTTACTGTATCTCGTTCAAGCCTATGCCTCACAATTTGCGTTCTATATATATATATATATATATATATATATATATATATATATATATATATATATATATATATATATATATATATAGATTTCAAACAGCTCGGGACCAACACGAATGTCCAATCTCGCGGGCGTGATTGCAATGATAAGAAGAGCCGACATCGAAGGATTAAAAAGGAACGTCGCTATGAACGCTTGGCTGCCTCAAGCCAGTTATCCCTGTGGTAACTTTTTTGACTTAATTGCTCTAATTTTCTATCCACAAAACGCGACCGTACGCACGCACGCACTCGCACACATATATGATAAAATGAATGTTTTATGTTGTATAATCAATTTTTTATCAGTAACTCAGGTTTAAATTATAGAAATGCAATCAATTAATGTTACTTTATGTAACCCGAACAATTTTCCAAAACTGTTGATGTTTTAATCCTAGAAATTATTTAATAGGTTTGATTTTTATAATTCTATGAAGATTCCTTTCATCATATATTTATTTCCAATTCTAGTTTAAAGAAATACAGACGTACGCATTTTTTTATGATTTCATGAACTGTTTCATTAAAAGAATTTTAAAACTGCTGAAAACAGTATAGGTCAAAGCTATTTTTGTAATTGTTTTTTTTTTTTTTTTGTGTAAATAAAATTTACTTAACCGAATTCTCTTTTATCTTCTTAATTCAGAATAATTATAACTTATCGAGGTTTTGATAGTCTAAATTTTATACGTTAAATATTAATTATATAATTTAAAAATTTTATTTATTAGCATACCAGTATTATATTATAACTATTACAAATAAAATTGCTCTACAATTAATTAAATATTGTAAAAATAAAAATTTTAAATTGAAAATGAAAGAAATTAAAATCAGATTATTTAAATATTGAAGTAGAATAACGCTCATAATTTTGTAGAATAAAATTTTCTTATTTGAGAAATTGTTAAATTACCAGCATAGAAAATGAAAAATAATAGTTTTAGGTAAAAATAGCAGTATTTTCCCGAAAATTACGAAAATTGAAATGTTTAATGCAATTTCGAACAAAGATAAACATGCAGATACTTGGGACGTTGAGAAAAATTTCCTTTGAGAACTTTCATGGATGAAAAATGACAAGGCATGAAGAGCATTTGGCAAAACTTAATATTGTCGATGAACCAAACGAGCAGGGTAGGATACACGTATATCTTTTCCGCATATTACATCCAACAGTGTAATCGAACCATCACTGACTTCCACAGACACGCACTGGCACTCTCCCTTCACCTCCCTGTCGCCTTAGAAAATGCACATTGAATTTATTTTCGTCAAGACCAGAGTCGTAGATGACCCAGAAATCCAGTGTGCAAGCCAAACTCTTCCCTGCTCGCAAAGAACGGCATCCGTACTCAATCGATCCCACGGAAAAAAAAGAAAAAGGAAACAAACACAGTAGCGGGTTCTGAACGCAAACAACGTTTGCTTCGTCAATTATATTATCACTCACCAATAATTAAGTGCAGTTTGTGCTAGCGTGGCGCAGTGGATCTCACCAAAATTCGCGGTTGAAGTCTCAGCGCGAAGTTTGCGTCGCACCAGGTTCTATCCTTTTTCAGGGTTTTATGGGCACACAAAAGTCGTAACAGCGGCTGCGGTGGCGGCGGCAGTGGTGGTAACGACGGAAGCACTGTAAGGGTGGAAGAAATCTGAACAGCGCGCGCACGTATTCGGCGAATGACGCGACGCGTCGATATCGGGCACAAATGGCGGACGAGCCTGGTCGAAAGCGGATCGACCCCCCAGCGGAGCTACCGTGTACACGCTTCCTCGCGAGCGGTGCCACTCACCGGACACACTCAGCATTTTTCCCAATCTATAATCTCGTCTCTGTTTTTCATAGGGTGACTGATTCCCTTCGCTTTTCTGTGTGCAGATGAGATGAGATGGCTCAGCATATCGCAGCAAAGTCAAAGGAATATTAGGCCATATACATTACAGTGCAATACCGCATTAATCTTAGAGCAATATCCCTGGTAGAAATCTAACAATTTTTAATAGGCTGCAAAGTAGTCACTAGGTAGTAAAAATAGAATCAATCATTGTGGATAGAAACAAGCTAAACTTTAGAATGCAAAATGTGAACGTTGTCAATAAAATTAAGAAGAAGGTAGAAACTGGTTTGTAAACTAATTAAAAAATAGGTAGAAACTAGGTTGTTTTGAACCTTGTTTCTGGCAAGTAAATGAGCAATTTATTTAATAATTAATATTTATATAATATTATAACATCATTTTGTTGATTTAATAAAAGAAAAATCATAAGATACGGAAACTAATAATTTAAAAAAATTACAAAGTAATAATAAAGTCTGCTTTTCGTTGGATTTTGTCATCTTAAAAATTATACGTAATAAATTAGTTTTGGAAATATTTTCCTTTTATTATTTAATATCTAAAATTTCGCATGAAGCAATTAATTAAAAATTTCTATTCTTTGATGTCTTATACCGGCTTTAATTATTGGTTGTTAATTAGTAATTCTATTCTATTTCTTTATAAAATAAATAATATCATTTGAAATTTTATAAAATAAAATTAATTTTTTAAATTAAAAATCATGCTGAGTTCATAACTATAATTTGTAACTTGAATTTATGGAGAGTGTTCATACGGCATGTCTGATGATTTAACATTCCCGCAAGTGGTAAAATATTATCTTGGTTTGTATATAAGCCCGATGATAACTTCACATAAGTATGACATATATTGTATACAAATGTGTAAGCTATTGTAAATATGTTATATATGTATTTAAACGTATAAGGTATATAGAACCACGGTACTTATAAGTTACTTCATAATTTTTTAAATGAACTTGATAAACATTTATAATTAGTTAATTAAAATAGTGATTAAAGTCAATGAATTTATATAAGAAAGCATAATAACGATATCAATTTTTTAGCTAGGTTATATGTTATACCTCGCGTAATCTTGTTTTCAGATATATTTTAATCATAACCAAAAATACATTGATACGAAACTAACTATTATGGGCCTTAAATACAGAAAAAATAGCTTGAAAAAATGTAACTATAAATCGGCCGGAATGACCGAAAAAGGTTACCTGTTTTCCTATTCACTATCGAACAAAGATACCCTGTTACTAGGTATCTTCATTTGAAAATTCCTTGTTTATACCTTAAAAATAGAATGCATTTCTACCAGGCATTGCGCCGTGATATATCATAGAACAATATCGCAGCCATATCACAGTAATATTGCTTCACTTGTTGCAGTATACTGAGAAAAATTTCTTAAATTCAAGAAAGTATTTTTAGTAAGAAACCATTTCATAAAATTGACGAAATATTTATTTTACTTGAGCAAATTCTTGACTTCAACAAAAATATACTTAAAGTTCATAATTTTTTAATTGATAAAAATCTACTAGCAATAGGAAAACAATTTCATTAATTAAACAGTATTTATTAAAAATTACAGTATTTATTAAATAATGAATTCAATGTTAAGTCAATTATTTTTTAATAATAAATAAATATATTATTTCATTTTAAGGGACCCTTCTTTACTTGAATCAAGAAAACAAATTACTTAATATTTGTATTCTATATTTATTTAAATTAAGTAAATATTATTTTAAATGTAATAAATAAAAATTGAACACTATTTTCTAAAATTTAATAAATAAGTTCTTGAAAATAAAAATCTGTTTATTTAATGTAAAAGAAAATTGTTTACTTCACAAATTTCAATTAAAGACTTACAAGCGCCACAAATTTTAAAAATATGTATGTTGATTTGGGAGAAAATGTTATCTTTAAAAATGACGTGTATAGCGGTGTCCGGTGATGTTGATCATGCAATTTTATTTCTTGAAAAATTTAAATTCCGTGCCTTATTTTTGTTACTATCTATATTTTTTAACTTATAAGTACTTGAAAATAGCTGTCGTGATTATATGAAGCTTCCATATTTTACGATTATGTAAATGTGAACGAAAATTTTTGTATTATTAAATTGCGTTTGTGTTACGTTGTAATTAAATAATAATGAGAATGTTTACTACGTTAACTACTGTGTATATAATATTATATTTTAATTAAAAAATAGATATTTATACTTGAACTGTTTATTTAAATGTTGTTCTCTAATTTATAATCCCAGAGCACATAAAAATAGAATAGATATATCTTATAATTGTTAAGACTTCATAAGTATAACATCATTTACGAATGTGTAAACTATTGTGTCATAAACTTTGCACATCTTCTCAAATTTCATTTTATATGACATTGTCTAACAATATTATTTATGTAAATTTATTAAAATTGCTACGTGTTTCAAATCCCCTGTAGTATAACTTACAGTATATTGGAGTAATTCTAATTATTTCATTTTATGCTTTTTTAATGTTATCAAATATATAGTTTCAAATATAATTATTAATAAAATATTCTAAATAACAGCTTATATTTGCGCATATAATTTTGAATAATAGCACAAAAAATAAACAATAAGTTTACAAGTTATTTTCAAATAGAAATTAAAAAACACTTATAAAGCATAGAACTTTTATTTAATTAGAATTACTGTTAAATAGACATGATTTTAATATATTAACACAAAAAATATTCTATAATTAAATTATAAATCAGTTCTGAAAATTAATGTTATCGTTCTATATATTTTTATGTAAACGTATATATATGAATTGGTGGGAATGAATGGTGCTAGGTAATTTAATAAAACACAACAATTGCGCGAAAACAAGAAATTAAACAAATCTTACTTGGGCGTAAAAACCCTCATGGTTTTGAGGAAAAAGCCTAAGCAAGCTTGCGAATCTTAAACTTTATTAAGCAATTATAACATACTTACAAAATACATAAACCAAAAAATAATAATAATCTAGACTAAATTTCTAAATAAATATATTTAATGTTAACAGATAACTCTCTTACCAAATATGTAATTAATATTAAATGGGGTTCAGCCCCGGCAATGATCGCCTTTGCTTTGCTTCGCTGCGCCACGTGAATGCAGGAGAACTTTCAGAGGATATCGCTGTCCCCAGATCAAGTTAATCGGATGACGAAATTTGTTATGTCGCGGACATCCAATGTGCTGGGTACGGGCGCAGCCTCACTCCGCTAGCATCAACAGATAGCTAAAGGGCTCATCCGAAAAACCTCAGCGTAGAGTCACTCGCACGCACACATATCATATACGCACTGTTATACAATAATTACAGTAGATAGGCTATAGGCATTCTAGCACATAGGCATTCTGGCACACCTCCCCCCTTAAAAAGTGTGCTATGCACCCAACTAGTTCACGGGGGACATAACACACTTTACACACGAGTATACTTTGGGTTCTCTACTAGAGGGGGGGGGGGCATGTCACACTTGACAGGTGAGTAGACTTTAGGTGTAGTAGAATACCTTTATGTGCCGTGATGCCTATAACAAAGTCAACTACTTTTTTTTTTTTCATTTTTCTTCTTCTTTGAATTAAGCAATATTTAAATAACCTTTCTTACATCTCCACTGATGGGATTATACTGAACTATGCGATCGTGCAAGATCAAGCAATAAGCTGTAGTATTGGCTGGAAAGTTCTCTTTAGCCTCAAATTCTAAATGTACATCTACAGGAGCGCTCTTTAGAGTTTCATTTTGTCGTGAGCAATCAATCACTATGAGAGGTTCATTATCGAGAAACTGTTTCTTTGAAAGCAGTGGTTGAGGATCCCTTGTATAGTATGTTTTTTGGAAATTTGCATACATATCATACAGTATTGCATATTGATTATTAGATGTGTCAAGGTTTAAATTATTATATGGATAATATTAAGAATTCAAAAAAAGTTTCACGTTATTAATATTGCAATGATCAAAACGACTGGCTTTTGCGCTTGCTTCATATTTTTTCTTTGTCTGTACGCCGAGAATCACATAACGTGGTTTCTCCAATTAATTGGAAGTTTTAACTGTCCACACATGCTTATTGGCGCTTGGTAGAACAGAATATTCAAATAGTTCCCATGAACGATAACGATGGGATTGTGATGGGATTATCTTTGCCGATGAAATTAAAAAGTTGGATTTTTTATTTATCAGAAGCAATGACATAAGGCACTAACCATTCTATCATTGTTATTTTTATGTTATATTCTTCATATGTAGTATTATTACCTACTGTAATACCTTCCTGTATTATGGCATTCAGGTCAGATCTTGATCTTACCAGAATGAGTTCATGTTTCATGTTAATTACAATTTTTCTGTAATCTTCTGCGAAGCCCAAAATCATACTTAGAGGAATAGAAACGTTAAAGTTTCCATGCCTATCTATCAATGTTCTCGTTGTTTCTTCATTGCCAATCCAGCCTGCATTTTCAAGCATGAGCGTCTCGTTGGTATTGAATGAAGCCCACCCTTTCATGACACTACTCAATCCAACATTTTTACTTTTGTCTATCTCAACGCCATCAATTTCGCAGCGAATTTCATCAAAAAGATGACAAATACCATTGTTGACGAATCTAGATTTAGTTGGTGCATTTCCAGCAGTGTTTTGTAATTTTCCATAGATATTGATAGAACTACGTGATGGTAGAAGACACAGATCTTGGTGTTGGATGGAAATGCGAATTTCATTATTATGATCAAAGTTTAGTGATGTGTATGGTTCATGTGCGTGGATTTCGTAAGGAGCAATTGACTCATCGAATGCGACACCTGATTGAATTTTTAGTATTTCGTCCATTTTTCAGAAAGCAGCAGAAAATTATACAGCTAATTTTTTTCCACGAACTTTTAGACCTAGACTTTGTAGGAACTGAATGTTCTTCAGTGTTAACGGTTTTAAACTTTTCAATCGACTGATTGTCGATTGCCATGATGGAGTACTTATATGTGTGCTAGAATTATAAACAATCCCGATTATATAGATTTGATATGAAGTCTAACAGTGATTTCCTCTTCTCGAAAATTAACTAGATTGCCGTCCTGATCGACAATTCGAACTTGTATATTATCTATGCACTTAACACTAAGTGGTAGATATATAACATGTGATGGAATTTCTATGATTTTATATCCTGGAGGAACACTGGGAAAGAATTCATGAATCTATGAACTTTTTGGTTGTTAATGAAAGCTCCTACAGTAATGTTATACTCGACTCTGAGTGCATTGATTTTCAATATTTTCACTGGTAAACCAGAACGGTGTTCTATATTTTCTTTGATAATACGAGGAGTAAAACCCAGCTCTCAACCGATTGAATTTTGAGGTTTAAGGTCTAACGAAACACTGCACTTAATTTCACTTTTAAATGTATTATTGTTAGCTCTCAAGGAAAATTCAATTCCTTTTGATTTCAATGTATGAGATAAAAATTGATTTATATCATCAATCTCGTAACTACCAATGGAGATAGTAATAATTTCTCCTTTTAAATGAAGTTGATTATTTGTATTGTCAATATTTGGAATTGAATTAAAGGTTAAAAGTTCAACTAAACCTAAAAAATAATTGTTATGCTTTGGTAGTTCAATGGATGGAAAGTATTGGCCTTCTAACACAGAAGATTTTCCTGATAGAGTCAAAGTGAAACTATCTTCCATGACTGATTGAGCGAAAATGATCAAATTTTATCTGACAAATTCTTTTTATAGATTTTCAGTTAAGAAACGAAGACAAAGATGATCGCAAATGAATGAGTCAAAATTCTGATATATTGCATAGTTGTATGTCACTTCTTTCACATTGAAATATTTCATAAGATCTATGGGAGGTTTGAGGTCACCAAAGCTATCAAAGTAGGTGACGTCAGATCCTCTCTTTCGATAACTGACCCAATGGGTACCTTTATTTTGCGAATCATCGAGATTAACAATGGCAGATTCGTTATTCCATGGTCCATTACGAGCAAGGCTATTTCTCATAAAAACACCTCGAAAATGTGGAATTTGTAATATTTAGCAAAATTTTTTTTTTCTTTTAATTAGACCGTGTCCAACATGCGGTTTGAGAAATAATCCCATTCCACGTTTATATGGCTTCTGATAGAGACCTTTACCTAAAGCAATAGCTTCCATCATCTTATTATGTCGCTTACTTTCTTGATAATCTTTCTGCGCAGCTTTAGCATCATTTACTGCTTTAGCTATTCCAGCAGCACCTCCGGCTAAAGCATCAGTTGCACTTAGTCCTGCGAACAGTGGAATAAGGAAAGGAAGAACTCCGCCAATTTTAGACGGAAGGGGTATCACACGTGGAATGAGAACTGTTTTCTTACAACCACTATTCTTAAGAGCTTGACGAGCACCTTTTAAGGCGGACTGTATGACTTTGTGTGAATTTTTACCTGATTTCAATGATTTTTTCGCTGCTGTCACCAATTTGTTGAATTTCAGCTCCATTCCAGTTTTTGCCTTTAATTTCATAGCACTGGCAACCGCTAGAGCTGACGCTTTTTCCGCAAGACTAGCAGCTTTTGCTTTAATCAGTTGCCAAGCTTTATTAGCAAGCTTTATGTCAGCCACTTTACGATTACTGTCTTTATTAGAGTACTCAATGTCATGCTCTTTATATGCCTTATCTAGTTCATTTATTCCCTGATCACCCCTTTTTAATCGCTTTGTTAATTTAGTTCCGGAGCTACAGTATTGATAACCAGGAAGATGCATTTCGATAGGTAAATTGTTGATTACTCTATCGAGCAATCCAGAATTGCTACCAGATAGTATACGAGTAGTATTCTGGGGTACATCAAACTGCGAAAAAACGAATAGCTTATTAGCTTTAATCACTCGTCACAATGGTCTTAGATTTGAGAATGTGTATGTTTATTCAAAATCGTTAAATCAACCAAAGTATCAATTTCTCAAAAAAGTCATAGAACCAGTCGAAGGCATCTCATATTTCCCCTTTAGTGAACATGAATCTGTAATATCACCAGATGAAGCATTGCCCAATTCAATTATGATTTTTGATAATATAGCTTGCGAGGAGCAAGATAACGTTAGAGCATTTTTCTGTATGGGGAGACATAAAAGTGTAGACTGCTTCTACCTATGTCAGTCATATGCTCATATACCAAAACATCTTATTAGAGATAATATTCATATGTTAGTAATTTATCGACAAGATGATGGGAATTTAAAATATATTTATAATGACCATGTCAATACTGATCTGTCTTTCAACGAGTTTCGTAATTTTTGTTCTGAATGCTGAAAAAATGATAAATATGGATTTGCTGTTATTGATAAAGATAGAACGATGGATGCTGGTAGATACAGAAAAGGTTTTGACTGTTTTGCAATAAAAAGAAATTAAAAAAATCTGAATCACTCAGTTCAATTTTACACAGCAACATGACACCATGGCAGACATTGAGAAAGATAAGAGTATTCTTAGCGAGTTGATGCAAGCTCTTAAAGCTGTTAAAAGAAAATCTGCACTATTGAAACAGGAGAGAGAGAATCTCGAAAAAGTTGTAGGAGATACATTGAAACCTGTCATTACACCACTTGAAAAGCTTGTCGAATCAAATAGTGTACAGTCTTCTAATCTCATTTCGAATGATCAGAACATTAGAAAACTAATTAGATCCCGAAAAAAGTTGAGTTTTATGATAGATAATAATATTCGCTCAGCTTCCATGAAAGATTATGATTCCGATGATGATTTTGCCTCATTAGATAACTCATTGATGAATTCGACATTCAAATCTATGCATGAAGACAATGTTAAAACTAGTATTTTAGATCAAAGCCGCAGTATATTTGATAACATATATGGAGCAAGAAATATTGGAGGTATATACATGCTTGGCGATTCTGAAATTATATTTGATGATAATAAAATAAAAGTGAAAGATTTAACTTATCCTAAAAGTAATGGACTAATGGAGCTACTTATTAAAAAAGAACCAGACGACACATTAATAAGTGCAGCAGATCGTGAAAATTATCGCAGTATTCTAGAAGCAACAAGTGCTCACCGGAAAAAACATAGTAAAGATGAATCTATACGCTCATCGAAGAGTAGAAAATATTTCAACATCATTGCACCAATGTTTCGCACCAGTCATACAAAAAAAAAGAGGGGGAGGTCACCTACCTAAATATAAAATAGCAAAGAAAGATTCTTCAATAGAGTTAGTGTACTAGGATGATCCGAATGAGCTTGTTGAGAGACTAAGATTACTAATTGCCGAACAATCAGCTGGAAAGAACAATCATATCAATGAAATCCATTCAACTATTGAAGAACTGCGTGAAATAGGATATATATATATATTAATACACATTCGTCTATTCTTCAATCAGTATCATCATGAGTCTCGACTTGTTTGGAAGAAATTTGAGAGACTCGAAAGGTAGTCGAGGTCCTCCAGGCGTTGGATACAATTTTACAACATATGGCAATTTTGATATAGAAAATAAACGTCTTTGTAATGTTGGTGAAGCTATTGAAAGTACTGATGCAGTTTGTGTATAAACGTTATATGTAATCTTGCAGAGGGAACTAAATGCTGTATTTTTCAAAATTAATGAAATTCTAAAAGAAAATGAGAAATATCATGAACAAAATGGCTTGATAACAGAAGAGAAATTCAAAGATTTTTATCAAAAATATTATACACATAATGAAAATCGATTTAAATTGGAAGAAAGAATGAATAATTTCGATAAAAATCTTATGAAAACCAATCAGGATAAATCAGAACTGGAATCGAAACTGAAAACTCTTAGTGACTCACATACTCGTTTAAAAGATACCATGACACAATCGCTTTCGAATTTGAATGCTATTATAATAGATATTAACAGGAAAACAAATGCACCGACAAGATCAGCAAAGGCAAAGTCAGCAGGAAATAAAAGAAAAAGTGGTTGAAGAGCTACACAAACCTGCCCGTCGCAGATATAAGCGAAGAAAATATGATATACGTGGTATAGATGAAACTTGGCAAGCAGATCTTGTAGAAATGATACCCTACTCTAAGGAGAATAAAGGGTTTCGTTACTTATTCACTGTTATAGATTGATTTTCGAAGTATGCTTGGCCTAAACCAGTAAAGTCAAAGAATGGTAACGATGTTACTCTCGCTATGAATACGATATTGAAACATGGAAGAGTACCATCAAATCTACAAACTGATCAAGGAAAAGCATTCTACAATTCACACTTCCAAAACCTCATGAAAAAGTATAAGATAAATCTATACTCTTCACACAGTAATCTTCATGCAAGTATTTGTGAACGATTTAATAGAACCTTAAAAAATGCAATGTGGATACAATTCAGCAAACAAGGAAACTACAAATGGATAGGTATCCTACCAGATTTACTGAAAGCTTACAATTCAAAAAAACATCGAACAATAGGATTTGAGCCTGTAAATGTAAGCCAAGAAAATGAAAACGAGGTGAAGAAGCGTTTTTCAATTGAGATGATAACAAGAAAAAAACCGAAATACAATGTCGGAGATAATGTACGAATAAGTAAAATAAAACATATTTTTGAAAAAGGCTATACACCTAATTGGTCTACTGAAATTTTTACAATATCAAGAATTGTAAAAACTGATCCACTAACTTATCACGTTAAAGATTATTACGATAAGCCTGTATCTGGGGGTTTTTATGAAACTGAAATTCAAAAGACTAAGTATCCCGAAGTTTATCTTGTAGAAAAAGTGCTAAAACGCAGTGGTAACCGCGTATATGTTAAATGGTTAGGATTCAATAGTGAGCATAATAGTTGGATAAATAAAAATGAAATTAATTGAATAAAAGATATAATATAAGTAACATACATGGATAGGTGTAAGGACACTAATTTCAAAGTAAATAAGAAAGACATTGTATTATGATTATAATATTTATTTATATAATTAAGATATACATGTTTTTTATTTTTGACAAAAAAATAATGATAAAAAATGAAACTGTGTTTTATCATTACGTAAGAAGTAGAAGTATTAAACTTAAAACAACAACCACCCTGATACTCTATAAATAATCGAAGCTTATTTGCTTTGTTAGCCATATTAATGAGAAATTCTTCATCTTTTAATGTGGCTTCTGTGGTAAGAATATTTGAAAGTTATCGTCCAGCTCAGCAACTACTTTCGTACCATATTTTGTGGAGACTTGCTTAAGAGCAGTCACCATGTACTGATGATTTTTCTCCAATTCCGTACATTTCTTCCTCGGCAAGAAGTCGCTTTCCGAAATTTTATTCAGAGTGGCTAAATCCATTCTAAAAAAAAAGAAATATTTTATAAATTCTATCATATTTTTTTTCTAAGACAAAATTAACTATGAATCTTACCTTACTAGAATAGTTTTTTTTTCTTTGAAGAAGAACGACAATTCTCAAACTGTTCAACTGCTCGAATGAATTCTTCATCATCCTCAGTCTGTTCATATAGCTGATTCCCCACCACAATTTCTGCCCCTTCCATTGCCTCATGGAGTACATCCCTTCTCTCGACTTCAACTGAGATTACCCCTTCCAATATTTCCAAGATTTCTTTAGGATTCCATTCATGTAATAGTTCATCCGATGTATTACACTCAACGCTTATTGGTTCACCTTCACTGCTATAAAGCGTCATCCTCTCTCGTGCAGCTTGATATTCATTGGTTGCTTTATCGCCCCTCTCTTGTTCTGCGTGTACATCTACCGTTACTCGAATCTCATTGGTGATTTTATTCTCCCTCTCTTCTTCCTTAGTAGCTGCATGTACTTGAGCTACTCTTCCATTAGCCTCGTCGTATCCCCTCTCATTACGATTCCCCTCCTCTATTCGATGACTTTTACTTTCCATTATTTCCCTCTCAACCTGACTTGCAGCTTGCGATATTTGCTCTTCTAGGATTTTATAGTGACCCCAAGGTAATGTATCTGTAGTATTGGGCAATCAGTATCTTTTATCATCAAATGGACTGAGGGCAATTTTTTTCTGTTTTTCTGTATGCACTATCTGTAATTTTGAGCGAATGTTACACTGCTCTCGCTGTAGAATCACGAGATCTTCCAAACATTTTCAAATTCATCGATAATCTTCAAACGTGATTGATGTTTTTACAACGTTCGATTTTATTCCTTTAGCTTTTTTGACTATCCCTCCTCCATCTACTAAAATACTGTACATTTTACTTCGTAAACAGATAAATTCCATCATAATCTTTCCATTACATTCATCTTTCACGAGTCCAGGAACTTTTTTATTTTGACGTGGAATACCATACTGATTATTTTCGTCATAATCAGAAGTATCAAATCGATGAATATCTTGTTTCATTACTTGATACATATCAATATCCTCTACTTCATATATTAAGCTATCAGTATCAGTATACACAAGCTTACACTTTTCGTCCACTCGACGTTTCATGTAAGAGTAGTGAAAATAGTACACTAATGTCTTTGATAGATCGAGAATACAAAGCCCAACGTATATCGGCTTTTTGATTGTTACACTTGTTTTCTTAAGCTGAATGGCAACTCAATTTTCATCAAAAATTGCACAGCTATGATAATTAGGTAGGGCTATGCGTGCCTCTGCTCCATATCGACTAGTGAATTTATTTACTAAACGTACATCAACGCGAGATCGCTCTCGCTCAATGTATTTTCCATATACAGCATTAATTAGTAATTTATAAAAAAGTTTTTCAAACTCATTCTTTGCATGCTTTCGCTTTTCAGTATTTAGTTCGACATATGTTTTCAGCCAGGGTTTCTATTTAAAACTCAAAATTCTATGTACTTTTTTCAATCGAAGACCATTGTCAAGCGCTTGCTTAAGAGCACGATAATGAGTTATATACCTTTTTTTATCGTTCAATATAGTTAGCAGTTTCTTCTGTTTTGAACCAGGTGGTGTACGCTGCTCAGCACAGAAAGGTAAATCACGATGTTGGTCATGTATTTCCTAAGGATACTCCAAATCTACTTCAGCAATATAGCCTATATCAGAATCTGATGGTGTATTGAAAAAGTTACGAGTTGATTCATAATCAACCCACTTAAATTTTCCAATCGGTAAATGCTGTACAATCGCCCAACCATATAGATTATTAACATCGTAATATAAAAGTGTCTTTATTTTATTTTTGTCATCGTATCTCGATTCCATATATGGATTATTTGCCTTTGAATATCGATTGCAGCGCTGACTTATTCCACCCCGAATGCCTGATTCAATAAATAGTAACATGTCAATATCAGTCAGGAGCTCTAATTCTAGCTTTGTCATTCTTAGAGCTGCTGAAAATCTTAATCCTGGAGTAGTGTAAAAGTGTGCTGGACATAAGCCGTGGCCTTAATCGATGTATTTCGAAAACTTATAAAGACATCTGCTAAGAGGAGAACATCCGTTTTTTAGTATAAGTCTGAATACTCTCCTAATGTCTTTATTTTAAAACATTCCCATACTTGAACAGCGTGCTTGTAATCTTCTTCAGTAATATCTGAATCTGATAATTTTTTATCAAATTCATTTTTCGACGGCAGTTTTGTAGTTAATAATTTATCGAGTCCATCTACAAAATCGTAGGGAAATATGCCTTTACGTCTAAGAAGATTAATATTTTCATTTGAGAATCCATCTAATTGAAATTCCTGTATTGCTATTGGTACATTATCTAGATACGACGCAAGTTTCTCTAAGGATGATGGTAAAAATCGCCAAGAATCTATAAATCTAAAATTTACATCACACTCATCCATATACTTCGTAAATGAAATATATTTTTCCTTGTTATGAGATATTAGAGTAATTCGTCCATTCATCAGTGTAGAAGTTCCAAGTTCTTTTAAAATAAAATGTGTGTCATAATTGAGGTTATGAAAAATTACGGGAATAAATTTTGAGTCTTTATAATTCAAATTGCATGAATTATGAGCAGCACCTCTGGACCTAAAGAGAAAAAACAAATTAATCAAATTAATTATCAAATTAAATTATTGATTTTGTTTATCTAAAAAAAACTTACCTTCCTGTATGATGACAATGATCTCGTACTGCCAGTTGCCCATCTAGAAATGGTTTGCGACATATATGGCAATCGGTCGACCATTGAAAAGATAATTCTTCAAGGTCTGTGAGTTTCATTAGTTTTGAATTGTTATAGAGTTAATCAATCTGCTCACCAATTGATTTCAGTTCACGAACAAACCATTGTGCAGGCGTCTCGTCATCTGGACTTTTCAGTCTATATGGTTTGTAAGCGGATAATTTTTCGACAAAGCTACATTTTAAATAGAAACCTATACTGTACGCTTCATGTAATTGAAAAGCAATCTCGTTTTCTGTCGGTTTTCATAAACATTCAAAATCTGCATAAATTACAAAAGGTACTTTTTCACTTTTACTATAATCTTCAAATTTCAAAATGTTATTCGATGCATTTGGTAAATTAATTCTACAATCGTTAATGTTTTTACAAAGATTTTCATGATTTTGTAGCCCTTCCTCACTGTAAAAATGTTGTAAGCATCTTTCACAATGGTATAATTTTTTATGAGCTCTACTCACTTACGATCCTAAAAGTCTGGATATACTTTTGATCGAAACATAATGGAATTTAGGTACACTTCCATTATCGTCCGGAATATTATTTTCTTCGTACTCGTCTATGTAGAAATCTTGAAACAGGAGAAGATTTGCATGTTTCTCTTTCTTATTTAATGAAATATGTCAAGGTGATACTTCATATTTCGAACCGTACTTCCTAAGCATATAAACATTTACTGAAATATTATTCAATTTTTAAATTTCGAAATATCCTTCAGTTTTACAGGAAATTCTCTATCACCAAAGTTCAATTCGTTTGCAAATTTATCATAATTATGAATTCTTTGAAGATTTTTTTCATTTGGATGTAATGCTGAAAGAATAGCATATTTGAAGCATTGATTATCAATGTTATGAACGTTGATACATGCTCTTTTTGATGCTATGAACTTAGGAAGAGGAATGTATGATCTTCCCTTGTGAGGTGAAAAATTTTTCATACTTTTGGACAAACTAATAATACTTTTTAATGTCCATCCAGAATCTTTATCCTGAAATTCTTCTAGATGTGTAAGAAGTGGTTCCTTAATATGCTCCACATACCATTTTTCTAAATCAGTAGACATGTATATTGTAGCACTCACAGTTGTGAAATATTTAATGTCCGTTGTTTCCTCTCCATTTTTCTGCATGGAAAACTCTGATATAAAATCAGAATTTACTTTTATTGCTGTATATTCTTGTAAGCAAGCTCTAACTTTATATTCAAAGAGCTTATGTGCGTCAACCAAGAAACTTAGAATGTCCACATGTTCTAAATGAACAACAACGCCTGTTCTTATTCGATTTATAAAAACAGATTGTATATCTCGCCTACTTTAGTTGATACATTAGAGATTAGACTACCTCCCACTGACACTTCACTATTAAGATGATAACGAAATCTTGCTTGTAAACATGAAAGATGAGTCAGACAGGTTAAACATTTTTGATTTTCTGCTCGAGAGAGCCCTTGTGTTTTGCCAAATTCCCTCAGCTTTATTATATCCTGTTTAGTTATTGATAAGTAATTCTCGAGTTCGATTATGTTTAATTCACTGACACATTCGTAAATATCACGAAGTTGTTTCACTTTAAACTCAATAGATGAAAGAAAAGCCATCTTACTTTATGTTTTTTTACGTTAACTAATAAAATATATTGAGTTAAATAATTAATATTACTTCTTTAATGTCTCATAAAAGTATTACACAAAAAAACACTGTTTTGAATACAACACACTTGTATAGTTGACAATGGAAAAATAAGAAATATAAAAACTGAACTTATTTGACTGTGGTGAAGAAACTGTGTTCCTCCCAGAAATTGTCTCGCTTTTAAAGGAAAATGAAAAATAAGGAGAAAGGGAAACAGAAGTGGAAGGAGAATATCAAGCCTGCAATAGAAACCATTCAATAGTGTGTTAGAAAGAGAAGAAAGTATCTATTGTCTGAGTAGAACCAATCTAAATATCATGCTTTTAATATTTCATCTCCTTTCTTCTTGAATGACCAATCATAAACGTCATTTCCTATAGGAGGGAGGAGACGAGCATCGTCTTAGGATCATCTGAATATCTACGGTTACGCTCTTTTCAATCATACAAATGCTTTTCTTCTCCCACACCCAATCGTAAGTGATTTTCTCTAAAAATGGAGGGGATGAATAGACTCGTAGCCAACCAAACAAATTCAATCGTTGTCCAATCAAATCTTTATTTATTTTTCTTGAATCAGCCAATTGTAGGAGAGTGGTCATTTTCAAGAGGAGGGAAAAACTCTTATAAAAATGAATGCATAAGCACAGAACGTACATTCGTAATCATCACTTCAGCTTATAAAATCAGCATATACTAATCTGAAAAATGGCTAGAGGAAAGAGGTGCACTACCTACAGTGTATCTGTTTAAGCCACCATTTCTACGGAGTGACTTGACATGGAACGAAAAAAAAACGATTCACTGGCTGCAGCGTGATTACCATGGAATTGAATGGGAATCTGGTGACATTCCTTACCATAGAGTCTAAAAGCATTGGAGATATACTGTGCAGGAGTAAAAAAATTATATGTGAAGGGGCAAGAGAAGAAGGAATGGTTGACAAACATTCTGCCAAATATGTAAGTCAGATGAAAATTTCATACTTTAATCATCTTTTTTCTTTTCATATACATATATTCAAAAGTATACTTTTGCATAGTATTTCCATATTTTTTCATACTTTTTCATACTTTTTTTCTCTATTTCAGAAATATTGTCGATATGGAGCAGCTCGATTGTCCATCACTGCAGTCACTACAAAATAAAAGTGAACACGTACTCTGTGATAATCACACATTAAGCACAAGTTGATTACCAATGTGTGCGATTCGTAAGGTGTTAATTATGCGTACATGGATAGAAGATTATTTTAGTGGGAAGTATGGTCGAGATGAAACTGGTTAAAAATAATGAATATAAATGTAATTTTAAAAAATTATATTAATAAAAAAAATTTAATCTTAAAACAGTATTTTATTTCTACTTTAACAAAAAAATTTACAAATAATAAGAAATTTTAAATTAAAAGAAATTTTATAAATTTTCAAATAAAAGAAAAAATTCTAGGAAATATGAAATTCCTATAATTTCCTGAAAATTCCCAGAATTTCGGTAAATTTTAGGAATTTTGGCGTTGAGTCTTAGCGTTTGACTTTAAATTTAATTGTAAGTGTTGATTTATTTATTCTACGGAAATTTTTCAAAAAATTAAAAATTAAAGTTAAAGTAAATTAAAAATTAAAATTAAGAAAAACGTTGCAGCCTTTGGTAATTTTAATTGGAGAGAATGATGAGAATATTATATCGTCTCAAGTTCTAATAGATGATTATTATTATAATTTGACGAGTCCAAGAAGAGCAGTAGAACTCTGCTTTAAAATATTTCATTCATTACATGCTATAGTGCTATAGTGCTATATTTCATTCATCCATGCCAAAGTGAAGCTATTTGATTGGTGATTCAAAAATTCATATATAACATCAATACAGACTGGGATTCTTCTCTGTCTGAGGTGTCAACAATTCTACAAGAGTTTAAAGAAGCGACAAGCATAATCTTTAATTAGTTAATTTTAAAAATAGTTTATCTCAAGTTTTTGATCAACAATATTGTATAATATATAAATAACATATAATTTAGTTTTTAAGGTTAGTTTTTAATAACGCAATAACCAAAAGGCCTACTGGCCCTCATTGTGATAAAATATTTCTTTTCCTAAATAATTTAAATAATCATATAAAATATATTGATGAATTGAAACATTTAATCAAATTAAAGTGTAAAGAGAAAGATTGTTTTCGAGATTATGGCAGTTGGCGAGTATTTGAAAAGCATTTGCAAAAAAATCACAACTGTAAATATATTAATGCAAGGGCACTAAGTACAAGCGATTAAAAGATTTAGAAAACCGAGGTTTAATAAAACCAGAAGCGTATATAATAGGTAATTGTGAAAAGTTTTCGACAATAGGTGCTCAACTAGTAAGTATACGTGCTGTACAATATGCTCAAGTAATTCCGCTTTCATCAATATTCCAATAATTTTTTTCTATGACCAACATTTTAGAAACGATATTAAATTACATGGAATATCTTTATTTAGAAACGAACGTAATTTCAAATTTTATACAAGGGCAGTTTTGGAAAAGCAAAAAAGTAAATATTTTAAAGAAAAAATTGTTATTCCATTTCATCTATATTACGATGACTTTCAAGTAAATAACCCCCTCGGTTCTCATGCAAACATTCAAAAACTTCGAGGTTTGTATTGTATACTACCCACTGTTTCACCGAAATACAGATCATCTATAGATAATATTTTTTCAATAGGTTTGTGTAATTCAGCTCATAGAGTAGAGTTCGGCAATAATAGTATATTTAAAAAAGTTATTGATGAAATTAATATCTTACAAGAAGAAGGATTAACATTTAAATTATATGTAAGTCAAAAAAGAGTATACTTTGCATTAGATCTAATTTATGGAGATAATCTCGGTTTGAATTACATTTTTGGTTCCCATGAAAGCTTTAATTCTAATTATTTCTGTTGATCGTGCAAAACGAAAAGATGCTTTACAGAGTCTGATTGTATTTTAAGAAAAGCCGAAATCAGAAAAATAAAAGACTATGACAATGACTGTAAATAGAATTTTGGTATCAAAGAAAAATGTAGTAGAAATGATGTTAAATATTTTCATATTTATGATAATTACTATGTTGATCCTATGCATGACTGGCTAGAAGGAATGCTAAAATTTGAAATGTATGAAATTTTGAATTATTTTATTACAAAAAAAACAATGCTTTTCATTGAATATGTTAAACGAAAGAATTAAAAATTTCAATTAGGAAATTAATAATATTGAAAACATACTACCAGCAATTTCTATAAGTGATTATTAAAAAAATGATAATTAAAAAAAATTTCAATGTATGCAAGTGAAATGCATAATTTTTTTATTTTATTTATATTTTATGTAGGTGATTTAGTGATACATGATTCAATTTGGCACTTATATTTACTCATTAGACAAATTTGTGATTTAATTTTTGTGAAGGATTTACAGCGTGGCTGTGATAAATTATTAGATGATTTAATTTTCAATCATCGTAATTTAATTATAAAATTATTTTAAAATTCTTTAAAACCTAAACAGCATTTAGCATTACGTTATTCTACAGTAATGAAACAATCAGGGCCTGTTCGTAATTTAAGTTGTATGAGATGTGACTCCAAACATCAAAAATTAATTAAAACGGCAACGGCTACTACCTGTCAAAAAATATTGAGTATACTATTGCTTTAAAAGAGCAAATGAACTTTTGCTTCAGAATAAATAGTAACGAAGGATTAAAAAAAACAATAAATATGGGAGCTACCAAAATTTTTAAATGCAGTTCCGAATTCTAGGATATTATATCCTCCAACTTTTATAATAACACTATAAGTGTTTCTTACGTGGAAAAAAGTGGAACAAAATTGAAAATCGGTAGTATCTTCATGGTGAAATTCGAAAATGATCTTCCCCATTTCGGAAAAATCGATCGGATTTTATATAATGAAGTGGATGGAATTTGTATTGTTTATGAACCATTACATAATGTGAATTTTGAGGAAGTTTTGCATGCATATTATGTAGAAGTAACGAATATACTTGACTCATGTCTATTAAGTGCGATTAATATGGATATTTGTATACAGCATAAAATGTACGATTCAAAAATGCTATTTGTTACAACCAAATGTTCTTTGTAATAAAGTATTTAAAATCCAATATTGTTTCATTCCTTCTATAATTCTATACCAGGCTAATTGTTTTTAGGTAAATCTAAACTTTTTCTAATTATTACAATACTAGTAAATATATATTATTAAAATATGAAAAATAATTTTAAGTGTAATCATGACAAATATTATACTATATCGTGTAGAGACGAGGATTTTAATAAATATTACTATAGATATAAAATTATGTATTCAGAGTAAACATAACTATATCTCATAAAAGTTTTTATATTCTTATAATAATTATATATTAAAAATTATACATCCGTACATTTTCGCTCCCGGAAGTGGATAGATTAGACGATGGTTAGCATATAAGACCCTTTAGACAAGCATATATATATATATATATATATATATATATATATATATATATATATATATATATAACTTACATATAACGAGCGTTAGTTTAGAAACTGTAGCTATAGCTGCTCTTTCGAGCAGTATCGCGCTCGAAGTACGTGTGATTTTTTTTTTTTTTTTTTAAATTATATCGACTTTGAGTAAATAACTGAATTTAATTATTTACGTATTTTAGGGAAAAGAGAGGTGAAAAACAATATTAGAAAAGAAGAACAAAACGAAAATGTTTCGGGATAAACTATAAGACAGAATTTATTTAGAAAAATTTATTGTACAATATGTGGAAGTGTTCGACTTCGATATCGACAATAGACTGACCGCTGAGTTTGCGAGACGATCCTCCTCGCCGTCGCCGTCGCGCGGCCAAGAACTCCCCTCTCCCCTCTAGGCCCTTGTTTCCTTGTCCCCACGATTTCTCTCACGGCGATCTATCGAATGGCTATATTTTTGTTTTAAGCGAAATCCCTGATCATCGGACGAAAGGCGTCGCGCTCTTGGCGCGCGCAACATGTGTTGCGCACGTGCCTGTTACTTGGCAGCTCGGTCCCGCATCGACCGCGTCCTGACATCATAAATCGCGTCTAAACAAGAGGCCCTTTTTTCCACGAAACAAACTCAGCGCTCGAATCAGTCTGCACAAATAATAACCCTACATCGTTTCCGCATTCGCTCGAGTTTCCACTCGCGACGAAGGAAAAACCTTTCAAGGGGAAAACCTTCGCCGGAAACAATGTGTATACATCATAAATTACTTACAATCTAAACTCTTTAAAGTTTAAACTCTACACGCCCGCAGTTCGTCTTTGAAATTATAAACTACGACATTCCCATCTGTATACACGTGCAGAAATCGAAACGAGGCTGTCATTTTTTTTGTTGTTCTCGTTCGACAACCAATCTGGACGGGCATTTCCAACAAGATGCGCTTGTCTTAGCCCAACGTGTCCGCGCAGGACTTTAAAATCTCTGCGCCGCACGATCTCTCCAATTACTTTGGCATATCCGCCCTTGGGAGATAAATAAAAAACAATGGCCACAAAACCACGGGGCTTACACAGCACTTCGCGTACTGCGCTGAATTACCTATCCGTCGATTCTTCGCTCTCATTCCGACGCATACGTCGGGAACATCCTCCCCCCGTACAAACTTTATCGAGTTTGTACTTCGGTAAATTTTACTAGTTTTCGAGTGGGTCTTTTTAACACCCCATTTGCCGTTCTTCGCAACTGATTTCTCTCTATATTTTCATCTAACACTAAAACTATATCGCCCTCCTTCATCGGCACGTCTTCCTTTTGCCACTTTTTCCTAGATAGTAAAGACGGCAGATACTCTCGCAACCATCTTTTCCAGAACGCATCCGCAAAGTGCTGCGCAATTTTCCATTGATTTCTTGTACAGAAATTTTGTTCGTTATTCTTACTTATTTGAAGTTGCCCTGACGACGTACCCAACAAAAAATGGTTTGGCGTCAACGCCTCTTCATCGCGCGGATCTACAGATACATGAGTGAGGGGTCTCGAATTTACGCTGTGCTCGATTTCTATTAATAAGGTTAACAAGATTTCCTCCTTTGGCGCTTGCTCTTTCAAAACTGTCGCTAAGGCTGTTTTCACGGAACGTATTAGTCGCTCCCATACTCCCCCCATATGCGAAGCTGTTGGTGGATTAAATTTCCATCTTAAATTATTTTTCGCGGCAAAACTTTCAATTTTTGTGCGGTTAATATCTTTTAACGCTCGCTGCAATTCCGCATTCATACCCTTAAAATTGGTCCCGTTATCTGAATAGATGGTTAGTGGTGTGCCCCTACGTGCTGAGAACCGTCTAAAAGCCATGATAGCCGAATCGGTATTTAAACTATGGGCGAGCTCAATGTGAATCGCGCGTGTGGTCATACATGTAAACAAAACTCCCCATCTTTTTTCTCGTCTGCGTCCGATTTTAACCTGCATGGGTCCGAAGTAATCTACTCCACAATGACTGAAAGGAAGGAGTCTATACGCTAACCTTGACGACGGTAATTCGGCCATTTTTGGATTAGCCGGACGCGCTCGACGGATTTTACAAATTATGCATTTTGATACTACACTTTTCAACGCTTGACGCAAGCCGACTATCCAATATTTTTGTCTCAATTCATTAATTACGGACGCGTGACTGCCATGATAAAATTTTTCATGGTAATCTTTGATTAATAGTTCCGTAAAAAATTCCTTAGCGTTTAAAATTATGGGATGCGTAACGAAATCGTACAAAGCAAGATTTCTTATTCGACCTTCAGCGCGTAAAATACCATCCTTATCCAAAAATGCATTTAATGGCAGAATTTTACTATTTTTCTGTACTAATTTTGATCTTTTTATCGAATGTATTTCCTCGGAAAAAGAAAAAGATTGACTAATTTTGTAACAGGCTTTTTCGGCAGTTAATTTCGCGTCGATTAAAGAACGATGCCCTAGTTTTTCAAAATTCTCCCTAGTATGTAAATCACAAGGCAATTGTTTTGTACGCCGAGCTAGACGATTATATTTGAAGAGATCTATAGCTCTCATAACGATTGTCATTGTTCTGATGAGGCGACTATATGTTGAAAAACATGAAAAGTTTACTATCGGGGAGATTCTTTCTACCACATGCGTAACTCGAATTTCCGACTTTAAGTAGCCAGCTAACTCTGCCTCGCTTCTGATTTTAACCTTAGACATCTCCTTTGGCCATTGCGATTCCGATTTGCGTAGAAAACCTGGCCCTAATAGCCATCTACTATCCTCTCGCAGTGCATTCGGAACCGATCTAGTGCCGTCATCAGCGGGATTCTCTTTCGTATTGATATATCTCCATTCTTGAACCTCGGAACTTTCCCGAATTTCCCCTAATCTGTTGGCCACAAAGACTTTAAAGTCGCGAGGATCTTTATTTATCCAATGCAGAACCGTTTGCGAGTCGGACCAAAAAATTCGCCTTGTAATTTGAAAATCATGTTCATTGGAAATAATTTTAGCCAATCTCACGCCTAGTAACGCAGCTTGGAGTTCTAGACGCGGAATCGAAACGGATTTTAGCGGTGCTACTCTACTCTTCGCTGCTATTATTGATACATGATAACTATTATTTCGCAATGCAAAACGCCAGTAAGCGACCGCCGCGAAAGCTTTTGAGCTCGAATCGCAAAAAATATGCAACTCTGCAGATTTTAATTGTTCTGAATTCGACTGATAGCATCTATCGATCCTGCAATTTTTCACGCTGTCCAATCCTTTCAGCCATTGCTGCCAGCCAAAAAATTCTGTGTCACGCAATTTTTGGTCCCATCCGATCCCACTAGCCCAGATACTTTGCATCAAAACTCTAGATTGTATAGTGAACGGTATAAGAAATCCGAGGGGATCAAAAATCGACATAATAACTCCTAAAAATTGTCTTTTAGTCGGTCTCTCTGAACCGGTACATAAATCTCGACTAATTTTACTCGAATTGAATCTAAAGGCAAGTTTATCGGTCAGGTTGAGCCACTTTAGTCCCAAGACTTTTTCATCGTTGCTCTCATTCTCAACGGCCTTAATCAAATCAGTTGAAGGATTTGCTGTACTTACTTCCTTTAAAACCTCGGCATGATTACTTGCCCATCCGTGCATTTCCCAATTTGCGAATTGATTTATCTTGATTGCCTGTTTCACGCGCATCGATGCTTTGTCAACTGAATCGCAGCTATGTAAATAGTCATCCATGTAGCAATCATCGATAATGCTGTTCGCGGTTTCCGGATAGATTGATAAAAATCGTGACGCGTTTTTATTCTTTATGTAAATAGCCGTACATGGAGACGATTTTGCACCGAACAGTAGAGACGTAAAAACAAATTCTTTCGGCGCTTCTTTTCGATCTGCACCTCGCCACAAAAAACGCTGTGCGTTCTGATCCTCTTTACGAATTTTTATTTTCAAAAACATGTCTCTGACATCTGCTTTAATCGCGCACGAAAATTGCCTAAACCGCATCAAAATACCGAGTAATGGCTTTAAAAGATCTGGACCCGATAAGAGGTAATCATTAAAGCTTTTCCCCTTCGACTTCGCAGCTAAATCAAAAACTAAACGAATCTTTCCTGGCTTACTTACATGCCGCACTCCGAAATGCGGCGAATATCGAACCGATTGATTTTGGGAGTTTATATCTATCTTCTCCGCATATCCCTTATCTAATAGTCTCTGCATTTCCTGATAATATAGATTTGCGAAATTGGAATCACGGTCCAGTCTTTTTTCCAACAATTGCAACCTGTGCAGCGCTGTAAATCGTCCATTATCATTAAAATTCATATCGTGTTTCAGTAGTAATCCCACTTCCCATTGTTGTCCATTATGAATACTCGTTTTATTTAGAATTTCAAGAGCGCGCGCGTCGTCGGGACATGCTTTTACGCGGTCATTTATACCGATCGCGTCTAGTTCAAAATGTGATTTGACTAATTCATGCAAACTATCTAATGTGAGCGAATCCTCCGATTTAGAAGTACTTCCAAGACAATTTATGTAGTTGGTATTTATTCTATGTGAAACTCCGTGAATAGCCCAGCCTAGCGCGCATCGTGAGATCACAAGATTACTACCTTCCACCTCGCGATATTCTCGAGTGAGTATTAGACTACAGTTATCCTGCCCTATAATCATTTCTGGTGTTTCTTTATACGGTAAAATCCGTATCCCCGTTTGAATAGCACAGAAATCGACTAAGTTCTGATCAATAGACTGCTCCCCCAGTCTGAGATCGCTTGCGACCAATACGTTCTTTAAACTTACGCAATTGGAATCGCCTATGATATTTACATTAGTTTTTTCACTACATAATATGGTCGATTCAGCACTTCCTACACCCTTTAAATATATATCTGCGTGAGATTTCTCTGCACCGATTTCATTTATTATTTTTGAGTTTACAACTGTTACCGTCGCTCCATCATCCAATAAGGCATAAATAGTTTTGCCTTTTACCGGCCCCGAAATAAAAACAGGCACTAGTCTTAAAAGAGAATGAGCATCTAGTCATAAGTTGCTTACTGTTTTTTCTAAACCAACCTCTGTTTGCGAGTTGCTATCTTTATTACTCAAATGAATTTTACGTTGAAATTTTTCATTCGAACTTTGACCTTCGCGAGGGTGTAGAAGCTCGTGATGAGCTCGACCACATTTCTTACATTTTGGTTTCCTACAAGAATCACGAGAATGTCCGCCGCTACCTAAACAATTATAACATAAGCGATTATTTCTGGCTATTCTCCAGCGCATATTTTCCGACAATTTCGTGAAGTCTACACATTTTTCGATCGAATGATTCCTACGTCCGCAGTTTGTACATCTTATCGAATAATTTTCGTGTGCAATATCTCTTTTTGTTCCCCCACTCTTGTTGTCATTATTATTTCCATGAAACGTCGTATACGCCGTTTTAATTTTTTCCCGCGATCCGTGATTTGAACTCTTACCGTACTTATCAAAATCTTTCAGTTCGTAAGTGATCACATTTGCGGCAATATGTTTTTGTGCCTCTTTATAGACGTATTCGGCGAGTTTTTCTAAACCGGGCGATTCTTCGCCCTCTCGCGATTCCGCGACGGCATAATCGATAAAATTGTAAGCCATTGTACTTGGCAACATTTTAATGAGAGCATCTATAAGTTCCGGACTATCTAAGTAGCCTTTACAATTCTTTTGTGATTTCATCGCTAACACGGCGTTTCTTAGTTTAGTCGCAAACTCAATCACACCTATTTGACCTTTTTCTACGCTCGGTAACAACCTAATATCATTTAAAATTTTTGTTAGGATCAATTTTGAATTTCCGAACCGCATTTCTAAGGTCGCCATAATCTCTTTAGCATTATAGCCTGCCATGAATAACGGTTGAACCGCTTCTCGCGCTGCACCAGTCAGTGCTTCGGATAATCTTAGCGCGTTCTCGCGGTCTAAATAATTTCCTAAATTCGTGGCTAAATCAAACGATTGCTTGAATCGGCACCAATCAAGCGGTTCTCCCGAGAAGGGCTGCAACTTTTTTGCGGACGTCAGTCTATTCACTAATGTCGCATCGCTACTCAAGATGCCAGACTGTCTCGCCGTCGTAAGCGTGTCCACTAAGGCTTTCGCTAATTGCGCTTGAAAATCACCGTTCGTTCGTTCGCGGCAGGCGGAATTACATCTTTGCTCATTCGTACGGTGATACTCTTTATTCGGTTGTTCTAATCGAGAAAGACGTTCATTACTGAAAACTCTTCCATTTTGATTTAAAGCTAAACTATTTTGTTGCTCGTAACTAACATGAACATATCGCCGCGGGCCCGTGGTAACTGAGGATCGCTCATCCAAATCGTTTCTTGTTTGCCAAGTACTTACTCCGTTATTATTACTTGTTCGCCACGTATTTACACCTTCATTACTTGTTTGCCAAGTATTTATACCTATACTACGTGTTCGCCAAGCATTTAACCTCCCACTCTCTTTTTCTGGGCTACTTTCTCGCGACTCAGTTCCACCGCCCGAGCTTGACTCGCGATTATAAAAGCGCGTATGATTTCCGCCAACCGCAAGACGACCGCGTTTTTTCAAAGACGAACTCTTCCTCCCGGTGGAGGGACGCTTCGCACGGGATCTTAAAGTACCTGTTAAGCCTTGAATTGATGACTGCGATGTAATTTCTTCTGTCCAAGATGACGTTGCCGTTGTAACCGACCTGTCCGTCGATGGTCGAAAGGACGATGAGGATGTTCTCGTGGCAGGTACCACAGTCGTGGATTTCGCTGCTTGGCGGATCGGCACACGAGTTCGTGCTACCGTTTTTCTCGACGAGGTGATAAGGCGCGACTTTTCGCACCTTGCAGCCGTTCCATCTTCTTGGAGTAAAGGGGGTAGCGTTCTCGTAAACATTGATGTACGCGCGTGCATGGCGCGATTTTTCACCGTACTCTGCTTGACCAAGGAAGGCAGCGTGTGCGAAATAGCTTCAGCTCGTTTAGCCGTAATTCGCTTTCTTACTGCCGTCTTCTGCTTCTTGGTAGGCAGCAGCGGGCTTTTCGGCGTGACTGTAGGTTCTATAAACCCGGAAGTATGTTTCTGTCCCTGAGATTTTTTGGACCTGTGTCTTCGCACCATCTTCTTCTTCTTTTGCGCTGGAATGATCGGGGGTTCTTCAACGGGTAAAGAAAGCAGAGCAGCTTCTTGTGTTTGCGAGCGCGTCTGACGGTGCTTATCGGCGAACAGTTCGTTTTCGTTTGGTATAGCCATTACTTCCGACTAACCAAAGAAACAACACAAATACAGAAACATTTCTTCCACACACTTGGACGCGAAAAGTTCGGGTCGCACAAGGTCCCGGGTTTCGACACCAGAAAATATAGCTGCTCTTTCGAGCAGTATCGCGCTCGAAGTACGTGTGAAGTTTTTTTTTTTCAATTATATCGACTTTGAGTAAATAACTGAATTTAATTATTTACTTATTTTAGGGAAAAGAGAGATGAAAAACAATATTAGAAAAGAAGAACAAAACGAAAATGTTTCGGGATAAACTATAAGACAGAATTTATTTAGAAAAATTTATTGTACAATATGTGGAAGTGTTTGACTTCGATATCGACAATAGACTGACCGCTGAGTTTGCGAGACGATCCTCCTCGCCGTCGCCGTCGCGCGGCCAAGAACTCCCCTCTCCCCTCTAGGCCCTTGTTTCCTTGTCCCCACGATTTCTCTCACGGCGATCTATCGAATGGCTATATTTTTGTTTTAAGCGAAATCCCTGATCATTGGACGAAAGGCGTCGCGCTCTTGGCGCGCGCAACATGTGTTGCGCACGTGCCTGTCACTTGGCAGCTCGGTCCCGCATCGACCGCGTCCTGGCGTCATAAATCGCGTCTAAACAAGAGGCCCTTTTTTCCACGAAACAAACTCAGCGCTCGAATCAGTCTGCACAAATAATAACCCTACATCGTTTCCGCATTCGCTCGAGTTTCCACTCGCGACGAAGGAAAAACCTTTCAAGGGGAAAACCTTCGCCGGAAACAATGTGTATACATCATAAATTACTTACAATCTAGATTTTGAACTCTACACGCCCGCAGTTCGTCTTTGAAATTATAAACTACGACATTCCCATCCGTATACACGTGCAGAAATCGAAACGAGGCTGTCATTTTTTTTTGTTGTTCTCGTTCGACAACCAATCTGGACGGGCATTTCCAACAAGATGCGCTTGTCTTAGCCCAACGTGTCCGCGCAGGAGTTTAAAATCTCTGCGCCGCACGATCTCTCCAATTACTTTGGCATATCCGCCCTTGGGAGAGAAATAAAAAACAATGGCCACAAAACCACGGGGCTTACACAGCACTTCGCGTACTGCGCTGAATTACCCATCCGTCGCTCCTTCGCTCTCATTCCGACGCATACGTCGGGAACAGTAGCAATATAAATATATATATATATATATATATATATATTAGATATTACTAGTATCATATCGATACCATATAACTGTAGCGATATAATAAATGTATAAAAATGTAGCGATAATTGTAAGAAAGTGTTAGGTTAGGTAATAGGGCAAGATGCGCACGATATGACTTGAAAGAACGAAAATGTGCGAATATATAACTAAAGTATAATGAGTGGTTTTACCAAAATAGTATTCTCTCCATGCAAATAGAATTTGACTCGTATATATATCAGTTGCGTTTATAAAATCTTACTGTAAAACTTAAATGAATAATTAATTGAAAAGTGCGATTCTTTAATTATAAAAATTTATTAAGAATTCAATAATTTTTAAACAATTTATTTATTATTTTATAGATAATCATTGATAATTTTTATAAACATAATCGTACGATTAATTAATTTATTTATTTACAATAACTATTTATTTAGCCGTTCGTACGAAATACATTGACAAATTCAGTAAATGATTCGTAACATTGAATAAGTTATTGTTTGTAAGGATTATTAAATTGATAGATGTTATTAATTTTATTTATTATGCTGACTACTTTTATGTTTATTTTATGCAATAAAAAGAAATATTAAATTAATACATGCGTACTTGTTATAGTTACTAATAAATAGTAACCAGAACTATTTTTTTCTAACCAACTCGTTTGTAAAAGTTACCAATTTAATAGTTATTCACCAGTTTACTAATTTTATTGACAAAAACAACCAATTACTTGATAACTACAACGAAACTTTTTTTTTCAGCTGCAAGTTAAAATTAACGATTAAAGATTATTAATAATATTTAAGTAAAATAATATAACAAGAATTTTTCAGCTAAAATTATTCAAGGCGGGATCTAGAGTGTACTTTCAGTTGTTTGTATGTATTTTTGTCTTAATCTATTACTGAATTTAGAAAACTATTTTATATAAATTTTTTATAAAATACATGAGGAAATGTATTTAAAATTCTTACTATGCTAAGGCACATCAAACTTGCTTAACAACTTTACTTTTGTTAAAAGTTTTTTTTTGTTGCAGATTTCATTTCTTTTTGAAAAAATTATTATTGAATGTATTCAAAGTAAAAATCTACAATATAATACAATAATTATATATATATATATATATATATATATATATATATCCTATCATACTTCATATCATATCATATCATATCGTATCATATCTTATCATATCATATCATACTCATATACTATATACTATACTAATTTATAAAGACAGAACGTGTTTTTGTTTGTCCGCGATAACCGAAAAAACTATTGAACCGATTGTTCTAAAATTTGACATATAGATTCTATATTATCTTGGGAAGGACATAGCCTATGTTTTTTCTTGAAAATAATTTTACTTTTAACAATAAATTAAGTTAACAGTTTTAGTGGTGAATTTTACCAGCGGCCACTAGGTGGCGTCTTGAATCACGAACATCAATTCAAAGTAATCCGCTTAAAGTATTAATACCAGGCCAGCTCAAACTAATGTTCATATCCAACTTTGAGATTTGTATTCTAAAGGAGGTGTGACGTTAGTCGGTATTACTTTCTTTGTTCTTCAGTTTAATCTGACATTTCTCTCAGACTTTATGGATATCTTTTGATTTTTGTAAATTTCATTTTCTCTTACGTGGAAATATCTGTCCCTCTGTCTCTCTCTCTCTCTCCTTCTCTTATAAACTGGTTCTGTATGCTAAATCATACTGAATATAGATTGTGACGAGAAATTATATTTTTATTTTTATACATTCTATTAACTTCAGAATTGTGACAAGTGACTATGTTTTTTTTAGTTCGAACAAAAGAAATAATGGTAAATTTTTCCCATAAAAGTCGTATGTAATATCATGTGTGTGTGATTGTATAAAATTGTCAGCAAAATATTATCTTTTTGAAGTGGGCTCTACATTGAAGCAGCTTTTTATACAGAAATGACGACAGGTAAATTACGGTCAATTATTTATAGAAATATAGATTTGTATATATAATAGTACTTTTTACTTAGATATTATTGAATTGTTTATGAAATCGGTTAAATTATTATCTCGGGCGAAGCCGAGACGGGGGATGCTAGTATATATATATATGTATATATATATATATATATATATATATATATATATATATATATTTGGCATTCGTAATTAATGTATAATAGTGCGTATATTGGAAGAGAGAAAGAATATATAAAATAACATATATATTTGTAAAGGGCATTCAATTTTTAAGAACACCTTCCTATTAATCAGTATAATTATGTGTAAATAATAAAATAAATATACTATAACGATGAGGATGATACAATTTTAGAATTAATAATTCTAATTATGAGGTTTATATTTTGAATGATCATTCAAATTAGTCCATTGCTTTTAATTTATGCGCAATATAAATCTTATATAAGTGATATTTGCACATCAGTAATAATAATCTAAATCTTCTTGTTTAATTTTTTTATCTTAAAGCACAATGTTCCAATGTAACTTAACTTAAAAAAAGTAATTACTTCATTAAAAACTGGAGAATGTAAACTAGAAGGTAACTTTGATTTGATTAAATACTGGTTTTCGTTGTCTTGTAATCTGCTGCATCATCAGGTATCATTTTATCTGCTATGTGTTTATATATGTACTCTAGAGCTATTATTATATTAAAGCTGCTTACTATACTATATATTATCTTACTATACTATACATATGCCTTAGTGCTGAATATTTGCTATTACTTTTGCCGTGTATTTACTATTACTATATATATATAGAAAAAAGTGTTTCTGACTATTTTTATAGTCACCCACGGAGTTTTATATTAAAAACTACTTTTTAGCCAAAAATACCGGCGGGAAACGATTCCTTAGGTCATAAATAGTAGATATGCTTTGGAAAACTATCTATAACGAAGTGATAAATAATTTTTGTCATTCATTGAAAATTCGAAATCTAAATTTAGAAGTAAATAGTGTAGCGGCCGCGCCATACCGGTGGTTCTCAAACTCGCCTTCGTGGCGCCTTCACGCCATTTAATATCCAAAATGCATATTTTAAAAAAATTTATGATTAACAATCAAATTTTTCTTTATTTATTTGCAACTTTGATTATTTGTAAAATTTTAATTAATATACATTTATATAAAATTCAAAATGCTATATCCTGTTCGAAACTTTATTACTCATAGAAAATGATTTATACATAAAATTAAATTAGATAAAGGAACCCTGGAACAGTAAACGAATGATTCTTTTTTGTAAAGCAAGTTCTAAATGATAAAATTTTAAAGTAATTAAAACATGATTCCTAAATATGCATTTCCGGAAGATGAAGCTGCAAGGCTTTTTGTTTAAATATTTTTATTAAATTTTTTGTATAATATTATATTATATTTGAAAAAATAAAGCAAAATTAAAAGTAAATTTGGAAATTAATAACATGTAAATAAATTTTTTATTGAAAAGTACCCACACTTGATTTTTTTAAATATTTTTAAACTTGCGTTTGTAAGGGTGTATCAGTAGGATGTAGAATTTGAATTTTCATAGCAAAATGAGTACAAACATATTTTACAATGATGGTTTTCGATATCTATCTCGGAAAATAAGAAAAATTAAACAAAAAATTCCAAAGAACAGGTGAACATCTCATAATACTATAACTTTTTTGTTGTATAAAGCTTTTGGAAACGGCGCGTCTACGTTCCAATTTCCAAATCCTTTTTACGAAAAACGCATTTTTCTCAGAACAACTGATTGTAGGGAAAAAATTCATAATACGAAAAGAACCATATTATAATAGATGTATATAATGTTTGTTTGGCATATTTTTAAAACATTTCCTGATTTATATAATACCATAATTTCAAAAAACCATATAACTTTTATGCTTTTGGACCTGAAAATTCTATCCGCACCAAAAGCCACATGATATTGAAAAATCAAGAAGCGCGATCGCTCTCGGCTGGCAAGCATGGGTTCTACAGCCTTCGGGCGACCGTACTATATAATATATACATTGATATTGCGCTTCGAGATTTTCAAATAATTTTTATCTTAATTTTAAACCATTATATTATTTCTCATCATTTTTAGAATAAAGCTATTCCATTATTCTTCAATTCAAAAAAAGTTTAAGCAGAAACTTTTTATTTTACTAAAGTTATTAAGCAATGAATTTTTTTAGCCCCTATTCATTATCTTTTTAGTTGTTTAATTTTGTTCATCCGGTAAATACTCACTAGATTTGCGTAATTTTCGGCAGCAAATAACTAAATAAAGTGGATTGATAGCGCCTCGAAAGCGAGTTTGATTTATATATACATATATTAGGTTGTTAAATACCTCCCTTCCGCTTTTTTGCTCTTCATTAAATGCTCTATAAAGTGTCACAGTGGTCGGATTTACTTCAAATATGCACCGTTTTGTTCGATAATCTATTTTCATCTAGACCGCAACTTCATAACACCCCTCTCGTAGAAACCCTTCTCCTTATTTGCGAAGAACTCGGACAGCCACTTTTCACAAGCCTCTTTTAAGTCCAATTTTACAGCATCAAGGGCGTTCGACATGGACAGGAGGTAATCACTTGGCGCTATATCCGGGTTATATGGTGGATGCGATAAAACCTCCCATCCGAACTCTCGTAGCTTCTGACGAGTTATCAACGAAATGTGTGGTCTGGCCTTGTCCTGGTGGAACACTACACCCTTCCTGTTGGCCAATTATGGATGCTTCTGATCGATAGCCTGCTTCAAGCGGTCCATTTGTTCACAGTAGATGGTAGAATTAAACGTCTGAACATATGGCAGCAGCTCATAGTGGACGATTCCCTTCCAATCCCAGCCAACACACAGCAAAACCTTTCTGACCGTCAATCCCGGTTTGGCCACTGTTTGGGACGGCCTTGGACCACGACCGTTTTCACTTGATATTGCCGTATGTGATCCATTTTTCGTATCCAGTCACCATCCGCTTCAAAAATGGGTCGAGTTCGTTCCGTTTCAACAGCACATCGCAGGGATTGATTCGGTCCAGAAGGATTTTTTGCGTTAAATCATGCGGCACATAAACATCAAGCTTTTTTTGTATCCAGCCGTCTACAGATGGTTTAAAATGATTTGATGACTAACTCTCATATCCTGGGTGATATCACGAGATGCCACATGCCGGTCTAATTCGATAAATTCCATGATTTGATCAGTATTTGTCGTCACAGGTCTTCCACCGGCTGTTTTATCCGTGGTGTCGTTTTCACTGGCTTTGAATCGTCGAAGCCATTCCTCTGCGGTTCGAAGTGATAGCCCGCCATCCCCCAAAACACCATTAAGCTCACGGAACGTTTCTCTAGCGGATATGCCTTTGACGAAGGAATCTTTAAAATAGCGCGAATTTCGGCGTTAGTGAACTCCATGTTTACACGTCTATAACTTTTGAACTCAATATTCAAACCAATTATACATAGCATCGTGTTATACGATATTTTAAGACCTTTCAAATAATTTATATTATTGCTAGATACGAGCTCTGTAGCGCTTTGTACACAGCCGCAAAATTCATAAGGCAAAAAGGCAGAAGGGAGATATTTGGCAGCCTAATATATACATATATATATATATATATATATATATATATATATATATATATACTTCATGTATATACGATATGCAGCGGTCTGTATTACTAAAATATTATAATATATGTAATGCACTCGGCTAGTAATAGTAACAGTCCAAGTCTGTGAGGACGACTTCCGTGGGTAGTTTCGTATTTGAACGGTAAAATACGATGCGTAGGTGTGTCGGGACAACTTCCACGTGGGTTTCGTGTCCGAACGATAGAATACGATGCCCAGGCGTGTTGCGACGACTTCTACGAGGAAGTATATCATAGGAGGTACATACTTAGATTTATTGGTGAATTTCAAATCCAATACGTCTAAACAGAAAACTGTCACAGGCATGACCGTTGATGATTATCGGTTGCGGAGAACTGTGTTAGACGTTTATTGAAATGACTTTTGAGAGCGTGACTATCAACTTAGTTGTTTCTCGCAGTCACTTAAGGAACATGGTTTTTCCAAATTGTATTTATATTATATCTGAATATTTGTAAACCAAAGCATGGCTATATGATCGCATTACGAGTCTCGGATGTATTTAGCCTCCTACTCAGAACATATTTTCAACTACATCGACAATAATTCATTCATCGCAAGCCTCCCTTGAAGAGTTAACATTACCTAAGTTTAATGGCACTTAGCGTAATTGACAAAGCTTTAAAAGCAAATTTCAAGTCTTTGTATTACACGGCACTGTGTTACTACTATTATTAAATTTCAACGCTTAATAAAGAGTCTTCATTTGGTGGATGAGAATTTTATCTCGGTTTGGGAGGCATTATGTAGCCGTTATGATAATCCTCTCTTAAGATTCTCTACCCATTTTAACACTCTTGTGCGCTTTTCAACATCTTCTACTAAAACAGGAAAAGATTTAAGTAAATTTTTGCAGACAAAAAATGCAGACTTTGAAAAATTCTTAGAGGCTAGGATTCATAGTCTAGATATCGTCGAATATTTAGATGAGTTTGTCAGATGTGAACATAGTTACAATGAGAAAATTCGCATTAAAAATTATCTCATAGCTGGAATAACCACAATTCCTTTAATAAAAATACGTTGACATGCGTCACCACTTTTAATTCCAAACGCAATAATGCTACATCTTATTCCTTTCGTCAAGAGTGGCATTTTATGAATTATTGTAAGCAGTTCGCAGATCTTGCACCAGCCAAGAGGAAAGAACATGCAGTACTATCTAAGCTCTGCTTCAATTGTTTAAGCTCTAAGCATAGAGTTGAAGACTGTTTCTTAAAAGCTAACTGTTACGTTTGCACTATAACAAACATCATACGAAGCTTCACTCTGAGAAATTAGGCTGTAAGACAACTGTCAATCTTCGAGAAATGAAAGTCGGTCCCTTAACTTCGATTCAGTTTACGGCTTCAGATAGAATTTTTCTGTTTATTTTTTTTTTGCACAACCGATGTTTCTGAAGAAAAATTTATTAATTTCATCTAGGGTTGCTACAAAACTCTGAATTCTGGCTATACTTCTGAAAGCACCCATATCTGATCTCGCTCTAAATTTACGTATTTGCGTTTTTGGTATGCTGATTATTAATATCATTATGGTTTCGATAAATTTTCGATATTTATGGGAAAATACATAAAAACTACGCAAATGCATAAATAAAACATTGTGTCAAATGTTTTTAAGAATCTGACAATGTATCTAATTCTTCCGAACAACGCAGTAAAATTTTTGCACATGTTTTTGTATACGGCTAGTTCCGTGCAAGATACGTCAGTGCTGCGTGCACCCTCGAATAGATCAGATTTTTACTAAAACTTTATGTTTGGCATACCTTGTCGATACGCACAAATACTCTTTGCTATATTTGAAACATATAGAAATACTATTAGAAAGACTATTTAAAATAATTTCTACTCATTAATTGATGAAACTGCCAAATAATATTAAATTATTTCTGAATTTTTTTTATGAATATATATTTTTTATAATATAGAATTTTTTATAGTTCTATATACTATGTATCATTTTAAAATAAGCCCTTATAGAGCTTATTTCAAATTTTGATGCCCGTCGTGTCCGATTTCCCCTACTATGCCGGTTATAGCAGTTTTCATACCTTTATCAGCGTCAAGATATTTTTGAATTTTCCATTCATATTTAATAATTATTTTTTAAATTTAAATAAAATATATATTCTCTAAACCATTATTCTCAATTATTAATGAAATGAAATTTGAAATCACTATTATTATTAATTAATCTAACAGCCTCTGTGAATTATTTAGATGATATCACAGACCACTGCCGTGTAACCTGCATATCATTAAGTTGACAGCTAACGAATACTCTAAAAGACAGCGTTATATAATATACCGAGATCGTGCAGCAAACTAGCGGCAAGATCGCATTGTGTATAATTTGACAGATTGCATGCAAGCGTTTACATTTTCAGAAACATATAAACGACATGGTTCGTTAGATCAGGCAGCTCCTAATCCTAAAAATCTGAACCAAATCTCTTTACAAATATCGAACAACTGAACTGAGATTTTATATGTGTATAGTATATAAGTATGAATTAATATATATTGTGACGTAGTGGCCATTACCCTGGCCACCTACACAGAATATTTAATTCTCACAGCACCTACCTGCTGGCTTCTCCGGCTGCTGATGACCCGTCCTCTCTCCACGAGGGGGTCCGCTGATGAAAGCGAGGCAACGCTAAGTAAAACAATGGGAGCGGGGCGGCATTCAATAAGTATACGCCTCGATTATCTTAACACACTTCGTTTACTATAAATCTATGTTTTATAATAAGTCCAAATACGCCATCTATCTCTCTCGCTCTTACTTACACCCGTATTTGCGCACATACTCTCCCACGTCTCGCTGTTTGGTTCTCTCTCTCGCTCGCGCTTCCGGCTCGCGACACAAACACTCCACCTCTCTTTCTCTCTCACACGCGGCAACTCGTGGTCTCCGTTCACTTGCTGTGGAGCCTCTTCTTCTCGTCCAACCACTCTGTCGTTCTCGTACTCAGTAAATCTTACCACACGCACACGTATTTCGCCCGCGTACTCGTTGTCGTCGCACTGCGGTCCGTGGCCTGGGCTTACAATTACACGATTGCTTGCCGTCGGTACTCACCCTACTCTGCTGTCATCTAGCTGTCGGTGGAAGGCGCCGGCGGATGACTGTTCTTCCTGTCGTTCAGGTTGATTATAATTGGGATTGGATGAGCCCTGGGTGTCGTTCCTCCGGTTCGGACTGGTGGTAATCGGCTCGGATGAGCCGCTGTCGTCCCTCTCTCTCTTCCTCTCGGGGCAGGCTTGGCAGGACGGCCAACTAGGTCGTCGGTGTCGCGGCCACGGCACGTTTCTTCTTTATAATCACTTCACAAGTACTTCCCTAGCTCATATCCCGTCTCTATGAAGGCCTATGAAGGACCACGAGTCCTTAGGCTCTAATAAATACAATTCTAATTCTATATTTCCGAAATCCAAGGGTGCTTCGTCAAACAAGCAGAAAAACGGAAAAGACTCTCTGTGTGCTTCGACGTCTAAACAAGTAATCATGCAGTTTGTTCTTCGCGCGTCTTTTACCTTCCTCCACTCTCCACTGGGCCATGCTCATCTCACTCGCTCTTTTGCGCGGCAGCGCGGGCATCAATTGGTGCTCTCTGTCTTCGCTCAGATCTTCATACTGTGGCTGAGTTCAACTGCATCTCGAAAGAAGGAAGATGGCAATTAGTCGCGAATTTAGACACCTTCTGCCGAGGCACGCGGGGCAGAGGCCGTTACTTATTGTGACCTCCGTCACAATATATATATATATATATATATATATATATATATATATATATATATATATTTATTTATTTATTTATTTATTTATATATATGATATAAGCGAAAGTCTTGAGAATTGGTGTCCAAAAGAAGGTCAGTTTTTATATTCACGATATTGGCCTGAATACTTTAATTATGCTAATGCCGATTATTTTTAGATAAAATGAATAAATATTTCTATTAGTCTTACAGTCCAATTAAAATAACAATAATATGTAATTATATTAATATATGTTTATATCAATATTAATGCATATCAATATACAATTAATTAACAATTATAATGACAGTCAATCTGTCCTTGTTTAAAATCACCCTTGTAGACTAATCTGAAATTTAAATTTTTATTAGCTGAAATGAAATTTTTTATTAGTAAAGCACAATCTGACTGTCACTATCAGCTTTACTTAATTCAAGTTTCTGCTGCTATTATCCAACATTTAGAGCTCGCTACGGCTCCTCATTAGGAACCAAAGTAAACCTTATATTAGTAATTCAATTTGTAGATAGCCTCATCCCCAGCAAATTATAAAATTCAATAACCTGAATATACAATTCATTTTCCTCACAAAATGTTCAAAACAAATCAATTTAATAAAGATGAATGTTATCTAATTTACTTGACTCTAATATTAAATTCACACTATTTTGTTTCTTCGAAATGTGAATACTTTCAAGACTCTCCCTTTTATACTTATTATTAATACCATGTTCCAAAATATCCACATTTGCAAAATCAAAGGAATGTAAAAACTTTAAGCAATATTCTTTTAAACCAAAAGTAATATGTGAACTACGTAAACTATATTTATGTTCATAAATTCTCTTTTTTAAATATGTACTTATTTGGGCAATGTAGCATTCATTAAAATCCATACAATTAATTTTTTAAACAACTTCAGATTTTAAACATAGGTCATCCTTATCTTTGACATTATTAAATAACTTAACTAAACTGTTACTATTTTTTAAAAAAATTTAATGTTATATTTCTGAAAATTTCTTTTAATTCTTTCTGCCAATCCTCTAACATATGCTAAAACAATAATAGTGCCCTTATTAAGATCACCTCTTACATTACGTCTATTTTCGGTATTGTACATCTCAAACAATCTCTCAGCAATTCATTTATTGATAAATTCAATTGAATATCCATTATTAATGAAAATTCTTCTTACTATATGCAAATTATTCTGTCTAAAATCCTTATATAACAATTTTACTGCTGTCAATGACACCTTTCAGTCTGCCAATTTTGTTTCCGAATTGCTGGTGTGAATTAAAATCTGAAAACCTACCTGACCAAATAGATTTTCTATACCAATTAGGTTTCACTTCATTATTATTATATTTAATAATATTGATGTACAAAAAAACTTATCTGATTCTTGATTTCACTTTTTTAGTAAATTTAATTCTGTGATGTAAAGAAGTAAAAATATGCACCATTTCATTGACAAAAACTTCTGGAACAATTGTAAAGATATCATAAACATATCTCTTAAATATAATTGTTTAAAAGATTCATTTTGACAAAACAATACTTTCTAATTTTTCGATAACTAAATTGGCCATAACTGGTAGCAGAAGTGACCCCATTGGACATCCGCGTTTTTCCTCATAAAAATTGCGAGGACCGAAAGTTTGCGGTCGTGCAAATTATAGCACACAATTAATTAATTAGCATACAAGTTGCACATAGATAATCACATAACACATTCATACGGTATTACAAAGATTATTAGATGATAAATAATAATCGAACAGGACAATAATTACACAAAGCTATACCGAATACTGTACTCGAAACAGTACAATATACACACAAAACCGGGAAAAGGTCACGACGAGACTAAGAAATACAGTAGAAGCACCGGCAACAGCGAAGACAGAGAAAAAGAACGCAGTATCTACTCAGTCTCTTTCTCTCTCTCTCTCTCTCTCTCTCTCTATCGCTCAGTATTATATATAATAATTATTATAATTATAATTCATTTCTAATTTTAATTATTATTATTATTATTATTATTACTAATATTATTATTATAAATCGGCGGCTTATTTTTCAGTAATTATTTCGGTAATTATTATCGTTTTATTGTTTGTTACAGAGTCATATCAAATCAAGTTTCTTGAATAAACATATTTTATATTTTTGTTACTAAGAATATACTGTGTTCTTTTATTATTTTTTATTATTTTTCTGATCCGCCGTCTGGTTCATAATATACTTCTTTCCCTCTCAAAGTATCCTTGAAAATACCGCGTAAGCTAACCCGAGGGGGATACGAACGTTAAATGGCGCCCGAACAGGGACTAGTAGAATAAATCTGTAAAATTAAATATTGTGTGTATAAATAAGTTTCCGCTGTTTTTTTAATAAAATAAGAATTTATTGTAAAAAAAGATACAAATAGTGTCATTCAAACTATTTCCGATAACTTTCTACTATTTTTGAGGCGATCTAAAAATCGACCCATTTCTTTAATTTCTCGTAAAAAGTGAAATACTGCTCAGCCAGTCCATCAGTTATCGATCGGAATAGCTGGTAGTCTGAAGGAGCAATGTTTGGTGAATACGGTGGGTGGATTAGGATGTCCCAATTCGGTGCTTTTAATGTTTCCTTTACGATTTTTGCAACATGTGGGCCAGCCTTGTCATGCTGAAAAATGACTTTATCATGCCTTTTAGCAGATTATGGACGTTTAATCTTCAATGCTCGGCTCAATTGAATCAGCTGTTGTTCATAACGTTCCCCAGTCACATTTTAATTGTGTTGGAGTAGTTTGTAATAGACTACTCCAAGTTGATCGCACCAAATGCACAGCAATAGCTTCTTGCCATGAATGTTTGGCTTGGCCATGGAAGCAGAGGCATGACCAGGCTTACCCCATGATTTCCTACGCTTTGGGTTGTCGTAGTGAATTCACTTTTCGTCTCCTGTCACGATTCGATGTATAAATCCTTTCCGATTTTGCCTTTTGAGCAATTGTTCGCAAGCGAATAAGCGATGCTTGACGTCTCTTAGCTTTAGTTCGTAAGGAAGCCAATTTCCTTGCTTTTGGACCATAACCAGAGTTTTGAGACGTTGTGAAATAGCTAGCTGAGTTACTCCGAACTCTTGTGCAAGTTCTTCTTGTGTTGACATGGATCTTCTTTCAATAAAGCTCCAATTCTGTGTCACCATAGACTTTGGGTTTGTGTTTTGTCCTGCACATCAAAATCACCACTTTTAAATTTTTGGAATCACTCCCGACAACTTTCTCACTCAAATTAACATAAACTTTTGCTTCTATGAGTAATCGATGTGCTTCAGCTGCAGATTGCTTTAAATGAACGAAGTAAATGAACAATTCCCGCAGATGACTCTTACTTGGCTCAAAACTTGACATCTTAACACGATGAAGACTAAGTGCTGCTATTAAAAAGTCAGAGGTATTAAAAGGTTATATTTTTTCCAGATGTCAAGATATACTATACGACTTTTTACAGCTGACAATTTCGATGTTATCTTATCGGTGGCGCCATCTTTTCAAAACGGCGGAAACTTATTTATACACCTAATTTTTATAAAATTAAAATTTCTTAGTCCTTGAATAACGAAATAATTTCTTTTAACAGAAATTTATTATTTATACAAAGACACATTTTTTGATTTGTGTAAAAAGAGCCTGGTGGCGGGTTGAGTGACCAGGTGTTTAGGCGGGTTGAGCCGAAGCACGAAGTAACACATATCGAAGATTCAGTAAAATAATCCGTTTTAAAGACAGAAAATTGAAAAATTGTTTTCTCTTAAAAATAAAAATAAAAATAAAAAGACATTATTTTTTCCATTCCAGGAAATTAAATGATTACACAGTATATTTGTTATTGTTTCTAATAAAATTAAAATCTTGCTAAAATGGCAAAACCCAGAGTAAGTTGGACACATAAATTTTAACGTTCCTATCCCCGTCGGGATAGCTTAAGCGGTAATTTTCCAGGGTAATTTGAGAGGGGAGAAGTATATCCGGAATCGGGCGGCGGATCAGGAAAATAATTTACAGAACACAGTATATATTTTTTACATCAAAAATAAAAATGTGTTTTATTCAAATTCTTCTATTGACAAGATTCTGAAACAAACAATAAAACGATAAAAATAACTTAAATGAAAGAAATAAAATAACTTAAGCTAGATATATAAATAATAGATTCTAGGTTCGCGCTAGTTTCCGCGACGTTTATTTAATCTTGCGCTATTTACCGCATGGATACCCGATGCTAGTTTCCACGCGGGGAATTTATAGGTGATAGGTAGAATTTAATATAAGTGAAAACTAAAGTTAGCTCAATTCCGCTGGTTTGAGGAGCACCTCGTAGTAGAGATCAAGTTAATAATTTCGGAAGGATTTTTCAGGCAGGATTTATCAAGCTGTGGACAGTTTATAGCTCTGGGAGGAGTTCAAGTGAAACGACTTCGAGTCACTGGACAAACTCTCCGATTTTGTTTTTTGGAGGCTCTTTTATAATTAAATTGTCCGTTATTATCGCCGCCGCTCGTCTAACATCGGATGAGCCGTCGATTTATAATAATAATATTAACAATAATAATATCACTAATAATGATAATAATAATAATATTAATAATAATAATTAATATTAGTTATAATTTTTAAAGTTATAATTCGTATAGCAGTCGGTTTACTGCGTACAGATATTGTTCTATATACATACAATAGTGTATATATATTTGATGTTAATAATATTTTAACGTATTTATAAATTAAATACAGCAGGTGAATTCGTTTAGGACACCCGTGTATATGCTGGGATGTGCGCGCCAGTGTTGAGGCTTGTGCGTTTCCCTACCATGGTATTCGCTGCTGGCGCGTGTCGTTCGATGAGAAAGTACGATAGTGTACGAGCAGGCATGTATTAGAGGGGGATAGCTGCCGCCGGTCTAATACACTTGGCGCGGCTCTCTCTCGCCGCGCGAGATGTATCCCATCTCAAACACTTTTCTGCTCAAATTAACGGTAGAAAGAGAGACTATATATTGCGTTCTCTCTCTTTCTCGGTTTTTGGCGGTCGCGTCGACTACCTTCAACAGTATTCGTTGCGATCTTTGCCTTGTTCCTGCTATGTTCATAGCATTGGAACCTATACTAAATGAATTCCGTGCAGTTACATTATTACATTACATATAATTTTCGTGTACTCGGATATATTGATATTTTCGTGTAAGAATATTATTCTATAATGTCGCGTTAATTTCGCTAAGATAAAATTTCTTGAAATCGTTGGTATAATTTTGTGCGGTCATATTTTTGATCGTCGCAAAATTAACGAAAGAGCAAATTGAAAATGAACTTGCGAAAAATAATTTACCCGTAGACGGTACAAAAGCTACTTGCGTCAGTGTTTGATTTCACATTTACGGGCTCACCCGGAGCTCTTTAGCGATAAATCAAAAGATGAAAAAGACTTCAATGTAGACATGAATTGAACATAAGATTTAGAAGAAATCTTGGAAGAATTTCGTCAACTACGTCTACAGCTTCTTAATCTTAAGTAGCTGCGTCAACCTCTATTCTAGTCGTAATACGTCCTGCATCAAATACCCCTGATGGTACATCACCTGCTACTGTTTATATACAGCTACTGTCAGCTGATCGGGATAATGCTAAAGTGATGGATCAAATAAGAAAATGGAATTGCCACTTTGATGGTAAAAATTTACATTCATTTCTCGAAAGGATCAACGAACTCCAACGAGCATACAACTTATGCGATCAACAAATGCTGAACGGATTTCCCGAATTATTAAGAGGCGATGCACATTTGTGGCGCCGTAATTATGCCTCCAATTTCAAGACTTTTACAGAATTAGAAGATGGGCTAAGAAAATTTTATCTGTCCCCAGTGGACGTCGTCATTTAGATCGATAGATACATAATCGTATACAGGAGCCGAATGAAGATATACGTACATTCGATAACTCGTTAATTACATTAATGAGACGTTGAGGAGGGTTTTCGGAAGAGTAAACCACCGAAACTATGTACTACAACATGCTCGTCGAATATCGCCTACACTTTCGCCGTGAGGGCATCACCTCTACGTCAGATATTGTGCAGCGAGTGAAGGAATATTTGGACACTAAAAAACAGTTTGATAAACAAAGGTGACTAATAATCATACATCTGCTCATAATACAGAACATAAAACTAGAAAACGTGAAACTCATGTGCATAATTACAAATACAATAACAAAGTAGCTACCGTGTACGACCGAAATAAGTGCTGTTGGAGATGCAAACAGACTGGAAACGACTGTTTAAGTGCACAAATGAACAAAAGATTTTCTGTTCGTACTGTGGACGCGATAACGTTTATACTCGCGATTGCAAGTGTCATCCGTCGGGAAACGCCAGCAGGGCCGAGCTCACACCGAACTCAGTTCGGCTCACCAACAACTAAAAGTGAAAAAGGACAATAGACATTTCGTGAATGTTATGATCGGTGGTCATGAAGTGTCAGCAGTTTTATATACAGGATCTGTGAGTTCTTACGTATATGAACAGCTGAGTAAAATTTGCATGAAATTTGGGTGGCATAGCGAACCTAGTAATCGTATGGCTGTATTGGCAAATAGTTTAGAAATTAGTCTCGGAAAATATATAGACGGACCAACCTATGTACAAGAAGTAAGAATAGAACTAAAATTTTTAGTGATGTACGGATTTAAATATCCTATACTGTTAGGCATGGATGCACTTAAAAGGCTCGAAATCCGTATAGCATTGAATAATCGTGAAATTACTAAAATATACAATAAACAAGTACATCAAGTATGTACGATTGAAGCACACTGCGGAATTCAAAACGCAAATACAATGAAGCAAAGAAAGCTAGAAGTACTTTTAAAAACAGAAACGGATAAATTTAGTCATATTAAGGGTCCTACTGCTCTCCTACAACACGAAATCGTTCTAGAGGAAAAGGCTCTCATTAAACAAAAATACCGACCAAAAAATCCAGCTATGCAAGAAATTGTAAATCAAGAAGTGGATAAAATGCTAGGTGAAAACGTGATTAGGCCGTCTAGCATTCCGTGGAGCTTACCAGTGGTAATAATAAAAAAGAAAGACTGAAAATCTCGTTTTTGCGTTGACCTTAGAAATGTGAATAAAGTAACTAAAAAAGATGCTTACCCCTTAGCACAAATTAATGCTAAACTGGATAAATTAGGAGGAGCACGATATCTGTCGACACTCGATCTAAGGAATGGATACGGGCATGTAACATTAACACCTGAAAGCCGTCCTATCACTGCCTTTGCCGTTGCCGGAAAAGGTCTTTTTGAATTTAACGTAATGCCGTTTGGTCTGCATTCAGCACCGGCTACATTTCAAAAACTTTTAGATAGGGTAATGACTCCAGAAATGGCACCACAAGCATTTGTATATCTTGACGATATTGTTGTAGTCTCGTCTACTTTCGAGGAATATCTGGAAAAATTCAAAGAAGCTTCCTACCGCATAAAAATAGCAAAGTTAAAGCCGAATCCAGATAAGTGTCTTGCCCGTATATTTTGCTCGTTCGAGTTTAAAATATTTAGGACACCTAGTAGACGAAAACGGATTACAAACTGATCCAGAAAAAGTGACTGCCACACCGCCACGAAACATGAAAGACATTCAACGATTCATGGGCCTGATATCATGATACAGACGATTCCTAAAAGATATCTCGAATGTTGCCGTACCGTTGACCGTCTTACTTGGTAAAAAGCTAAGTGGACTTAGAAAGAAGCAGAGCATGATGCATTCAACTAAATCAAGCAGCTTCTTACAAATTCGCCCGTCCTTTCTTGTCCAGACTGGAGCTGCCCGTTTATCCTGTAATCGGATGCCAGTAAAGAAGGATTGGGAGCAGGGCTCACGTAAACGTATGAGAAGAATGAGAGAATCATTGCTTTTCCAGCGGAACACTCACCCAAGCCGAGAAGAATTATTGTGACACTGCGCAGGAATGCCTAGCAATTAAATGAGGTCCTGTGGAAATCCCCTGATTATCTTGAAGGATATCATTTTTTGTTTTTTTTTTCAATAAATGCTTTATTCAGACAAAAATATTTTACAAATAAAAAATGGATAAAAACATAACAAAAACCATAGTACATGTAATATTTAAAAATAGTGGAAATACCACACTCATTACAATTAGTTAAGGATTAATTTTTTTACATATTATAGCTTAATTTCTAAAAAATGTAATGTGGCTTACAATCTTGTGTATAATTGGAGTGTGTTAGAAAATGTGGTTGTACATGTACAAAAAAGAACTAGCTGTACAAATATGGCATGTAAAAGACAGGAAGAAAAACAAAATGTAGATAAGTAATAATAAATACTACATAGCGTAATATTGATTTTTTTTATTTAGTATTTTATGTTCAGCATAGTTTTGATGTCGTTTGCTGTCATGTCTGTTGTGTATCTTAATGTCATATTATTTATGTATTTATAAAGTTTTTTATTACTATTCCTTCTAGGTATGTGGTTTAGTACCGATATACCATTTTGATTGCATACAATGTTGTTTTCATCTAGAATTTTGAAATCGTTTACAGTTGCAAAGCCATTATTTATCGCATCAAAGGATTTGATTTGGTTTCGTTCGTGGCTTTTATCGAACAAGTGGTTGTTTAACTTTTCAGTGCTTTTAAATAGTTTCTTATTAGTTTGATAATAAAAATATCAATTCTTATTATTTCAGCTTTCTTGTATAATGTGATATTTGAAATTCTTTTTTTGTGTTCGTCTGAGAAATCTCTATACATATTTAAGCTGCACCTTAGTATTTTTCGTTCAAACATTCGAATTTTTTCCATTAGATCTAGGTTTATATTGAACCAGTTAGGGCAAGCATATGAAATAATTGATCTTATTAAACTTAAGTATGTGATTATTTTAGTTTTTTTAATTAACGTGGAGTAATATATATATATATATATATATATATATATATATATATATATATTATGTAATTTACTGAAAAAATTGTGGGCTTTATTTAACTGTGCATTAACGTGAACTTTAAATCTTAATAAGTCATCTAGATAGACACCCAGATAACGTACCGATCTAACATGGGCTATGTTCTCATTATTGTCTTTAATCTTAAAATATCTCCAGTTATTTTTTTGTTTTTAGGTGTCTTATTGCTAATTGGGTTGCGGAACAGTATTGTCTCGCATTTACTGGGGTTTATCTCTAGATTCCAGTTATAATAATATGACTTTATTTTATCGAATAGAAGTTGTAGTTTAGTCTGTGCATCAAATATGGATTTACTGGCTACATACACAATGAGATCATCTGCGAAAACTGTCATATATGTGTTTGTATCCTGCGCGGGATTTAGTAATTTGAAAACTTCGCCACTATAAATATTAAATAGTGTTGGTGTGTTGACTGTTCTTTGTTGTAGATCACGCGTGATATTATAGATTTCAGGGAAGTCAATGAAGTTAAAGTTGATGCAGAAATTTTTATCTGTTAGCATGTTATATATTAGTTTAGTTAAGTGAAGTGGGAATTTGTAGTTATCTATTTTTACTATTAGAGCTTCTAGCCAAATGTTATCGAACGCTTTATTTATGTCGATTAATATGCTTATTGATATTAGTTAATAGTAAATTAATTGCATGAGTCGTGGAGTGCTTGCTTTTAAATCCAAACTGGTTTGCCGGTATTAACTTATTATTGCTGCAGTGAAATAAAATGTTTTTATTAATGATTCTTTCAAAGATTTTACTAACTACTTGTAATAGACAAATGGGTCTTAGATTATCTAATATATTTTCCTGATCTGGTTTTTTTTTAAAAATAATTGTGCGTGCTTGTTTCCATTGTTTTGGGAAGTGACTATTATTAATCAGATTATTGAAAATAATGCTGTAAAATTTTATTATCCTAGGTGGAATGTTTTTCATTACTATGTTTGGAATTTTATCAATTCCAAATGAAGATTTATTTTTCATTCGTTTTAAATACCAAGCAATTTCTTTTGTATTGGTGAAGATTTTATTTTTGTAATCCGTTGGTGAGGATGCTGGATTATTTTTACTGAAGTGTGCAAGTGCTGGTGCTGATGCAAAAAGAGCTTTTAAATTATTTATTTTAGTGTCAATTACATTGTGGAATGGTAATTTGCTAGTGTTGTTTTTTGTATTTATTCTGTGAAAATGCGTATCTATAATGCTTGAGATAGTATTTGGATTGTTAATCAGAAATCTATTATTATTTATTGTTACAAGTTCATCTAGATCTATGTTATTTAGTGTACTGTTCAGTGAGTTTAGATTGAACCATTCGTTATTAGAAATTATAATATTATCAATAGAATTGTTTCTATTTTTTCTAAATAATTTGTTTAGGTTTGGGAAGAAGTTAGCAGATTCCTTATAATTTATTTTACTTATTGCATTTAGCCATTTTTTATTAGATTCCTTTTTGAATTCTATGTTCATTTGATTTTTAAGAACTGTGAAAGTGTTATTTAGCTGGTTAATCTCGGCATTATTTTTATTATTATTTCTTTTTTTCAGATTGTGTATCATAGTCAAAATCTTACTCTTATCTTTACGGAGGTTCATAATTTTTTTGTTGATTAGCGTATTTGTATGGTTAAATATTTGAATTTTTGCTGCTATTAATTTGATTGTATGAGAAATTTTATTTTGAAGCTGGTCAATACAAGATTCAATTTCAATATTACTAATGTTTATCGGCTCGTTTATTTTGACATCGCATGTGCAGGATAAGTGCTCTTTGAATTTCTTCCAGTTTATATTTTTATAATTATATCTATTTTCATAATGGTCTATTAGCTTTAATGACTTATTTAGCATTAGATTTAGCTGAATTGCTTTATGATCACTATCGTAATTGTGAGTTTTTAATTTTGAGTGCGTAGTAATTAAGCTATTGTCAATAAGCGCTAAGTCTAGGTATGATCCAGATCTGTAAAATGTAGGAGAATCTTCTAAAATTGTTTTCACTCTAAATTTTGCATGATTGCTATTTATTTACTGAACCAAATCAGATCCCTGACTATTACATATTGTATCGCCTAATAGAATATGTTTAGCATTGAAATCGCCTATGATAACAAATTGATTTTTTGTATTGTTTAGTTTTAATTTATGGTACAGTTGATTAAGATCCTCGCTCAAAATATTCCTATTGTTTTGTTTTACATATATACTAACAATGTGTAGTTTTATATCATTTATTAAATTGATGATAATAATGCTTGTTTCTATAGTATTAAAGGCAAAGTGTTTATAGCTATTATTATGTGGTATTTGTTTTTTATAAATAAGGTTGTAACTCCTGCTACATCTGAGATTCTATCGTTTCTGTAGATATTATATTCATCATGAACTAAGTTATGTATTTTATTTAGTTTAGTCTCGCTGATGGTGATTATGTCAGGATTATGTTTTTTAAGAACATATTAAGCGAGTATTATGGCAATAATTTTCAGTGTAATACTGTACTTACTTATACTAGAAACTAAATTTATATCTGCCATTATGAATCAATATCTAAATGTGCCGCTATTAAGTCTATTTTGTTTGTTTTAAATTTAACCATTTCTATGAGCTCCTGGTTCAGACTGCTAAATAAAGAAGTCAGCTCACTGTTTAATTTTGTCGTTATGTTTGACAAGATATCCTGGAACATATCTTATCTAGACTGGACTGGTGGCTGCTTAACTGTATCCGGTGATGCTAGTATATTCGAATATGTGGTAGTTGCTGTATTAAATGTTGATGTTCTTGAGTTTGTTATATAGCTGTTGTGTGGCGGTAATATTTTATTTATTATTTTACTATTCGTATCACTTCTTGCTGTTTTTTGCCTGCTCTTTAGAGATTTTAATGGCTTGTTGTTGATTTTCTTTGTTGATTAGATTTTTGTTTGATGAGTATTTTTTATTATTGTGATTCAATAGTGTAAATTCATTATTTTTTTTATGTTTTTATTTTTCGATGCCATGACGGTGTCTTTCTCTTCTGTTAGTATTTTTCTTTTTATGGGAAGATTCATCAACCCCTTGTTTTTGGGTGAGACCAATGTGTTTTCATATTACCGTAATTTAATATGTTGAACATTATTATTATTATTAATTTTTACGGTATTTTGTCTATGATAGCCAAAAACTACACACTTAACCCCAATTATACGCGATGATAACTAAGGTATTACCTGCCCGAGGGTTGGTACCAAACTGTGAAAGAGATTATTTTATTGTATTCACGGACCATTAATCGATGAAATATCTCAAGCATATCGAAAATCTGTCTGGACGTTTAGCCCGCTCGGCACTCGAATTAAGTCAGTACAACTTCGAGATTAAATACCGTCCAAGAACAGACAATTTACTAGCTGATACATTATCGCGACAGCCATTAGCAGTCGAATTTGCCGAAATTAAAATTGAATTAAATTAGGAATCGCAAAAATACTAGTAAAAATTTCTAAAAATTACTACTGGCCCGGAATACTTCGTATGATAGTCCGAAGGAGTCCGAGTGCCAGGTCCTATGGAAATTCCGTCAGAGTTATTACCTCCGTCATGTGACGGGGTATTCCGGGGAATGCCGTCGATTCCCGCACCGGAATACCGAAAAAATACAACCAAACAAAGCGGAGACTCTCTATCTCTTTCTCTCTCTCTCTCTCTCTCTCTCTCTCTCTCTCTCTCTCTCTCTCTACCGCTAAGTTAAATGATATCGGCACACGGGCGGGGATACACCTTGCGCGACGAAAGAGAGCCGCATCGAAAGTATTAGGCCTGCTCCTGTTATCCCCCTCCAAAACATATCCACGCGCTACCATTCTCTCTCACATTAGACGCACACGAATATTTAAGAGTATACCGTAGTACGGGAACTCGCGAGCTTCTACACTGGCGCGCACATTTCGAACATATACAACGGGTATCCCAAATAAAATCACCCGCCGTATTTAATTTACAACCATAACTAAATATTTTATACTCGAAATAAATGTTTATATATATATATATATATATATATATATATATATATATATATATATATATATATGTATCTGTATGTACATCATTGTACGTGTGTTATTCAATGCTTGTAAGCAGTAGAACAGTGACTGTAATCATTTATATAACTATTATAATTATTATAATTATAATTAATATTAATTATTAACATTATTATGATTATCATTATTATACATTGGCAGCTCGTTCGATGTTATCCGAGCGATGGCGATGATACTCCATAATTTGATTATCAAAGGGCCTGCAAAAGGCAAAATCTGAGAGTTCGCCAGTGACCCGGCTATCCCGAAGTCGTTTCACTTGAACTCCCCCCGGAGCTAAAAGTTATCCAGAGCTCGATAAATTATGCCAAAAACATTCCTCCGAAACTATTAGCTTGATCTCTATTGCAAGGCGCTCCTCAAAAGACAGACGGCTAATAATTTTACCTATCTAGAAGTCAACATGATTCTAGTTGCGAGGCGCTCCTTAAAAGACCAGCCGTTCTCATATCCCGTTTAAATACTTTACACTTAATTTTTGACCTGGTTGCGAGACACTCCTCAAAAGACCAGCGGAATTAAGCCAACCTTAATTTTACCTAGTTTAAATTCTACCTGTCCCGCTTAAATTCCCGGCGTGGAAACTAACACCGGGTATCAGCGTGAATTTGAAATTATTATATATATCTCGTCTAAGTTAATATATTTATTTCTTTCATTTGAGTAATTATTATGGTTTTGTTGTTTGTTACAGAGCCATGTACAATGAAGTATGTAGAACAAGCGTATTTTATATTTTTGTTCCTAAAAAATATACTGTGTTCTTGTAAATTGTTTTCCTGATCCGTCGCCCGATCCTGGATATATTTCCTCCTCTCTGAAAGTACCCTGGAAAATACTGCATAAGATTTCCCAGGGGGATAGAAACGTTAGAAAATTATTATCAAACAAAACACTTGTGTTATAATAGACTAAATTAATAGTCTTAAGAAATGCATTCATTGTTAATTTTGTATGTAAATTAATTTCTTTCGTTTTTCTTGTCTAATATCATTTAAAAATTCTAAAGGCAAATTTGTAAACAAAGATACTACATCCAATGAAATCATCTTGTAATTTTTCGGAATAATAATGTTTTACTTCATTGTAAGAACTCCAACTACCTTTAATAGAAGAACTAGTTTTTCCAACTATCTCAACCAATATATTAGAAAAAAATTTGTAAATATTATAATTTGAGAAATTAAAAGCAGATTTTATTACTCTAAAACATTATAATTCTAAAGCAATTAATGAAGTTTTATTAGGAGTGTGAATAAGTCTTTCCCGTTTTTTGTAAGAGATGGCGCCACCAATACTGTGCGAGTATTCAATGGTTACATATGTCATAATCAAAGCTTATTCATATGTCAACAATTCCATACTAACACATTAGTTAAAATTTTTTCGCATCATAAATTTTTGATATCGTGAAAATGTCGAAATTTGAGCCGAGTCGACGTCATTTGCGGGAAGTTTCACTTTATTGGTTCAATTTGAAGAAATCTGCTGCCGAGACGCATCGATTGCTTCAGGAGGCTTATGGAGAAGGTTGTGTCGATGATTCAAGTGTTCGCGGATGGTTTCGACGCTTCAAAAGCGGTGATTTCGACGTGGAAGACAAGGAGCGTTCCGGCCGGCCGCAAATCTTTGAAGATCGAGAATTGGCGACTTTGCTTGATGAAGATTCTTGTCAAACGCAAGAAGAACTTGCTGAAGCATTGGGAGTTGACCGAACAACCATTTCCAAGCGTTTAAAAGCCATGGGAATGATCCAAAAGCAAGGAAATTGGGTGCCGTACGAACTGAAGCTGAGAGACGTCGAACGTCGGCGTTTTTTCACTTGCGAACAGCTGCTTCAGCGACATAAAAGAAAGGGTTTTCTGCATCGTATCGTGACTGGCGATGAAAAGTGGATACGTTACGATAATCCGAAGCGAAGAAAATCATGGGGACTACCCGGCCATGCATCATCATCGACGGCCAAGCCAAATATTCATGGCGCCAAGCTCATGCTCTGTATATGGTGGGACCAGCTAGGTGTGGTTTACTATGAGCTTCTGAAACCGAATGAAAGGATCACAGGCGAGGTCTATCGACGACAATTGATGCGTTTGAGCCGCGCACTGCGAGAAAAACGGCCACAATACTCCGACAGGCACGACAAAGTTATTTTGCAACATGACAATGCTCGCCCACATGTTGCACCGCCGGTGAAAACATACTTAGAAACGCTCAAATGGGAAGTCCTACCCCACCCGCCGTATAGTCCAGACGTTGCTCCGTCTGATTACCATCTCTTCAGATCGATGACGCATGGCCTGGCTGACCAGCACTTCCATTCCTACGAGGAAGCCAAAAAATGGGTGGATGACTGGATAGAGACCAAACCGGTCGAATTTTTTCGCAACGGGATTCGTATGTTGCCAGAAAGATGGGAAAAAGTTGTAGCTAGCGATGGCCAATACTTTCAATAATTCATTTGTAACCATTTTTTCACAATAAAGGCTCAAAATTTGAAAAAAAAAACGGGAAAGACTTATTCACATACCTTATAATATTGACAATGTCCAAGTTAATAAGTCAATAGCAATCACAGAAACATGGCAAATCAAGTACAAATTTTAAAATTTATGTCAGGATTTATTATAAAAATGAGTTTATGTTTGAATATATTTTGGCGAAGAATAGCGTGTTTTCTTTTTTAGCAACTGTTGGATTGATATTACATTGTATAAAAAGAATTTCAGAAAGAGTGTGTTTTTTAAATTATTGTCAAAATCTAATATATTCATTTTATGCTAATTAAAAGTATGTGAATAATCTTTACAAAGTATTAGTAACAGCATCAACATTGTTTTTTTTCTTGTGTTCATTAATCCAGTTGTTTAACATTCCATAATTTTCACATTTAATTTTATATATTACTCCAGTTTATATAAAAAAAGTTTTCTGTCTTGTTTTTTCCTAATGTTTCGATATTATTAAGTTTATTATTAATAATTGGCACTGTAAAAATTATGAATTTTTTCCTCAATATTTTATTAGAACAATTTTGAAATAAGCGGTTTTTTCGAAGGTTTATAAATTATAATTAAATTTAGTGGAAATGGATGTTCGGGCGTAATAAATAAATAAATAAATAAATAATGATATGATTAATACTAAGGTCAAATTTATTAAATAAACGCACAACGCATAAAAAACCTCCGGTCGACAAGTGGAGCAAAAAGCCGCTGATACAGAATCTTATGGAATAGTTACATAAAATTTTTGAATAATTATAAATCTACGATAGCTAGGCGCGCGTGAAAGAACGCAAAATTTAAATCACACAAAGCTACAAATAACGCACTTATCACACACGATTCTTATACATATGGAGTGCTGCCGTGCAAGATGATACCACTGTGAGCTCACACGGTGTGTGAAGTTCGATGGAGGAGGAGCGTTCCGCTGATAAGCTGCTGCTCTAAGCTACAGCCCTGACGTCTCCGACACGGATACAGTGCTTACCACAAAACTCAGCCACTGGCCACAACATAGTGCGCTACTGGAAAGCTTATCAGTTTTGTACGTTGAGCAGATGACACAAGGTCAAAGCGCCTTGTCCCGTAAATACTTTCTTAACTTGCGCGCGCGTATGTACACGCACATATAAATACACAATCGATTTTAATCAGATGTCACAATAACTATTACGATTATAAACGAGTTTAATAAAATAATTGGACAGACAAGACGACAATATTGAAGCAGGAAAAAATATTAGCAGTTAGCGCGACTTTAGCAGAACCAAACCGAATCGTTCAAAGACATAGAACAGAATGAATATTTCTTTCTATGTTTAGTGCTTGGTGTGGGAGGAAGCATGGAGAATTTACCAAGGTACGGCGAGATCGCCATTAGTTCCCGATGCATGTTAATTTATGGGTGAGATTACTCAGGCTATATTTATTTTAAGTGCGAACGAAGTGCACGCTGCCGTCATCTGCGGACCATCCGCCTTTGATTGTAAATCTTTATTTTTCTGACCATTTTTCATATCCTAACATGGGCTAATAAGAGGTAACAGGATAGTAATTGAACGAGATTGATTATTATTCTGATTATAACCAATATTAGACTTATTATTGTTATTTTAACTGTGACTATATATAACATAATTTACTCTATGTTTGAAATGTTTGTTATAAAAATGAAGAGGGTAACCATTTATTTATAAAATATTTTTTACTATGTCAATGTTTTTATTACGAAAACTATTATGTGATAATAATAAAGCTCTGTCATTTAAATTAAAAATTATATTTCTTTTTTGCTGAATAGAGGGATTGGAAGTAAATTGTAACGTTCTGTTCGAAGATGTCGGTTTTTGGTACCAATCAATGATTAAGTATCTATTTTTCTAATAGAAGTAGTATTTAGAAAATTGATTTAATTGTTATTTTTAATTTCATATGTGAATTGTAAATTTTTATCATAATTAATAAAAATATTACATACTGTAGTGATCATTTCTTTTTTAACGCAGATTAGTGTATCATCAACATATCTAAAATATATTAAAGGTACATAATTGTAATCATGTTTTAGAATGTTAAGACATTCTGTTTCTAAATAATCCATCACTAACTAAGCAAATAATGGAGAATTTGGAGAACCCATGGGTGATCCAAAAATTTGTTTGTAAATTTTATTTTTGAAACTAATTAAAGTATTGTCAAAAGAAATATGGTGTGAGCCATAATTTCATTAAGTATTTTAGGCCGTCCATGAATCATATAGGCTATTTTTTTAAGGTCTCTGAAATACTAAAGAGCATGGTATATTAGTGAAAAGAGAACATACATCTAAGAATAATAATATATAGTCCGACGGTATAATAATATTTTTAATTTTTTCTAATAATTCGAAAGTATTGTTAATATGTGAATTAGGTAGTGAAATTGTAAATTTTAAAGCATTTCATAAAACTTTTGATAAAAAATGGGTAGGACTGTTTATAGTAGAAATAATAGGTCTTAATGGAATATGTAGTTTATGTACTTTTGGTAAACCATAGCATTTTGCTAATAAATAATTCATTTGAGAAAGTTGGTTCTTATGATATTGTTTTGATAACATTTTATTATTATTTAACTCTTTTAAAATATTATAAATTTTTACTGTAAGGATTTTAATGGATTTCTATTTAATGTAGCATATATATTATTATCTTTGAGTAAATTCTTCATTTTCTTAATATATTGATCTTTTTCTAAGCAAATTATTAAATTATCTTTATCAGCTTTAGTACAGAGAAAATAATTTTGTATTTTCCAATTTTTTATTCCTATAAGGTACATGTTTCTGTTTATTTTCAATATGCGACGACCACAAATTTGGCCGCGCAAATATATCACAACCAATATACAAATTTCACTTTTGTTATCGCGAAAACACAGAATAATCAATAATAGTAATAACCAATACACGAATAAATTATGTGTTCTTGTAGCTCACACGGAAATAATCATAAGCTAAATCGAAATTTAGCTTATTACAATATATTAAATAAAAAATAAAAAATAAAAAAAAATAAAAAAAAAAAAAAAAAAAAAATATTTATTAATTTACAATATATTAAATATAAAATTAAAAGTAATATTATACATGCTATAAACATACCGAAAGCAGGCAAAGGTCGCGACGACTACTGTAGAAAGTAGTCGAGGCAACCTCAGCATCTGAAGAAAAAAATTACAGAAATAAAAAAAAAAGGCCAAAGCTCGATGCGATCGCCATCAAACCAGCGCAGGAGAAATCCTACGCTGAGGTGATGAAGTCCATCAGAGCGGTCAAACCGGAGGACTTGGGTGCGGATGTCAGGACCGTCCGGAAAACCAAATCGGGTGAGGTGCTGATTGAACTCAGACATACCAAACCCGAAAGTCGGAAGGCATTTGCTGAAGTGCTCAAGGAAGCGACAGGCCAGAGCGGCTGTGTCAGGCAGCTGACCCCTAGAGGAAGTTTAGAGGTTAGAGACCTGGATTGTTGCATGACGGAGGATGAGGTGTGTGAGGCCCTCAAAAGTAAACTGCCAGATTATCGTGGCGAGCTGCAGGTTAGAGTGACCAAAAAGAACACAGCGGAACAGCGTGCTACCACCGTAGTGTTGGAGGAGGTTGCTGCCGCGCAGCTGCTGAAGATCAGGTTTTTACAAGTGGGCCTAGTGAATTGTCGTGTACGCCACCGCGAAATCATGACGAGGTGCTACAGGTGCCTAGGCTATGGCCATCGGAACCATAGCGGTAAAGGCCCTGACCGTAGCGCCTGTTGTTATCGTTGCGGACAGAAAGATACCTTTTCTCTGTAAAGGTGAAGCGAAATCGGAGGGACGCCGGCACGTTTCCGATTCCGACGCCTGTCCGACTTTGCGCAAGGCTCTCTCAAAAAAGGCTAACTGGTCGTAATTGTGCAAGGGAATATTAATCGCAGCAGGACAGCTGATCACCTCCTTCTTCGGCTTTGACACGATACTGATGCTGATATATTAATTATCAGGGAACTGTATCGGAACAGAGAAGGAACAAAGGACCTGTTTGCCTCCTGGCTACCCTTGACGTTCGAAATGTCTTCAACTCTGTTGGATGGGCAAATGTTTGGATGGCCATGGAACGAGACTTTCGGGTGCCGCCTTATATACTTCGTATATTGGGTGACTACCTTAAGGATCGATACTTGATTTACGAGACATCGGACGGTCGGAGAAGGAAAAAACTTAGTTCCCGGGTGGCTCAGGGGTCTGTACTTGGAGCCGACATGTGGAACGTCTCATATGACGGAATACTCCGTATGCAGATGCCTGAGGATATCTTTCTGATTGGATACGCAGACGATGTAGCAGCTGTCATCATCGCTAGGGATTATGACGCTGCACAGATGCGACTCAATCAGGTGATGCATCGCGTGGGGAGATGGATCGAGAGCAATGGGTTAGAAATGGCGGCAGCGAAAACGGAGATTGTGCTCCTGAATAAGAAACGTATCCCAAAGATTCTCCTTATGCAGTTTGGAGACACGACGGTGAGTACCAAAGCAGCTGTAAGGTACCTGGGCTTGACGCTTGATTCCAAGCTGACCATCTGGGACCAAATAAAAGAAGCGGCGGCTAGAGCTGCCCGAGTGACAGCACAAGTGGGCAGGTTGATGGCCAATGTTGGCGGTCCAGCACCCTGCAAGCGGCGTCTGCTCATAAGGACAACTGAATCCATCATGCTATATGGTGCGGAAGTAGGGGCCGATGCACTGATGACCCAAAAATATAGAAAAAATGGCGGCAGTGCAGCGTACAGGGGCATTACGCATCGTGAGCTCCTACCCTACGGTCTCTGAGTCGGCGGTGCTGGTAATCGCACGTGTTATTCCCATTGATGTCCAAGCACAAGAAAAGAAATTTGTCCACCAAAATAAAAATATTCTCGACAGAATAGAGGCAGCTGCACGGGCCAGAGCTGCCACGATGACCGAATAGCAGAAGCGCTGGGAGAGGGATCAGCGCAACCGATTGTCGGCTGGACTCATCAGTCAGTTAAAGCCATGGTTCCTGAGGTCGCACGGAGAGGTTAATTACCACCTCATGCAGCTCTTATCCGGGCACGGTCGGTTTCGATCCTATCTCCACAAGATGGGGAAAGTACCGGATCCGAACTGTGCCCACTGTTGCGCTCCCCGAGACAATGGCGCTTCACACATTTTTTCAGTGCGAGGTGTTTCGCCTCGAAAGGGAGTGCCTCTGGAGAGACGTAGGGCCATGTGGGCCTGAAAATATCGTCCGGATGATGCTGGAGAGCCCTGAGAAGTGATCCAGGATTTGCAATTTTTGCAAGGCCATCCTGGACCACAAACGAAGAATTGAAGAAGGCGTATCAGCCCGCAAGGGCGAATAGGATAGCGCAGCCCAGAAGTAATGTCCTCATAGACGGTTCCTGGGCTGCATTTACGCCATCGTGAAGAGGTCTCCTCGATGCACGCTTGCCGACCCCGACTCGCAGCTCTTTTCAGTGCTGTGGGAAGCAGTCGAAGGGAATGCACTGAGGAGGTAGTTTTTTAGTGGGTTTGCCCTCACAGGTGAGTCCTATATACCCGGGGACCGGTCTCCAGGATCCATAAAGGATTTTTTCCTCGTCAAAAAAAAAAAAAAATTATTGTTACTATAAGTAATATTATTACTGTTAATATTATTATTATAAATCGGCGGCTCGTCCGATGTTAGACGAGCGGCGGCGATTATACCCGACAATTTAATTATAAAACGGCCTGCAAAAGGCAAAATCGGGGAGTTCGTCCTGTGAACCGGCTGACCCGAAGTCGTGTCACTTGAACTCCACCCGGAGCTAACTATTGTCCAGAGCTCGATAAATCCTGTCTAAGATATCCTACCGAAATTATTAACTTGATCTCTGTTGCGAGGCGCTCCTCAAAAGACAGACGGTGAATAATTTTACAATTCCTGAACAGAACGTGCTCCTAATTGCGAGGCACTCCTCAAAAGACCAGCAGTTCTCTTATCCCGTAAAAATCTATTACCTCTTAACTCTTGATCCTGGTTGTGAGGCGCTCCTCATAAGACCAGCGGAGTTAAGCTCACCTTAGTTTTACACCTAAATTAAAATCTACCTGTCACGTTTACATTCCCCGCGTGGACAATAGGACCGTGGATAATAGATATATCTAGCGTTAAGTTAATTTATTTCACTTAAGTAATTATTTTCGTTTATTTGTTTATTTCAGAGTCTTGTCAATAGAAGAATTCTTTTGAATAAATTTACTTTTATTTGTTGTTACAAAAAATATACTGTGTTTTGTTAAATTGTTTTCCCGATCCGCCGTTCAATTCCGAATATACTTTTTCTTCTCTCAAATTACCCTGGAAAAATACCGCATAAGCTATCCCGAGGGGGATAGGAACGTTACAAATATATTGTAATATATTGACAATAATTTTCCTTATATTATTCTTAATATTTGTATTAATGTCCAGCATGTTAAAATTATGTTCTATATTTCTTATTTTAGGTAATATATCTCTATTGTTTATTGAAAATGGAACATTAAATTTTTCACCTAATCAAAGAATATCTAAGACATCGTCAGGAATTGTAATAAAAGAAAAATTTTTTATCCAATTTTTTGATTCAATATTAATGACAGAATTAGGTTGAAATAATTTATTAAATTTATTTTCCAACGTATTAACTTTTTTCTTATAAATATTGCTAATTCTTATATTTGCAGTAATAATATTAAGAGGCGAACTTAGTTTCCGACCTTCACGTTTAGATGGCGATAAGTAAATAAAAATAATAATTTGGCAGAAATCGAAGAAGAATTCCGACAGCTTCGTCTACAGCTTCTGAATCAACAAGCAGCCGCTTCGACTTCCAGTCCTGTTATCGCACGTCCTGCATCGAATACATCTTATAGTACTCCGCCTGCTACTGTTTATGTACAGCAACCAACTGCTGTGCAAGAAAATGCCAAAGTGATGGACCAAATGAGAAAATGAAATTGCCACTTTGACGGTAAAAATTTACATTTGTTTCTTGAAAGAATCAACGAGCTGCAAGGATCCTACAACCTGTCTGATCAGCAAATATTCAACGGTTTTCCTGAATTACTGAGAAGTGATGCACAACTGTGGCATCGTAATAATTCCTCAACTTTTAAAACCTTAGCTGCATTAGAAGAAGGGCTAAGAAAATTCTATCTATCGCCCAATGAAGATCGAAATTCAGATCGACAAATTCACAAATGCAAGAGCAGAATGAAGATATCCGTACATTCGACCTCTCACTAATTATACTTATGCGACGTAGAGGAGGTTTCACGAAGAACAAAAATCCGAAACCATTTATTACAACATGCTCGCCGAATATCGTCTGCATATACGCCGGGATGACCTCAACTCTACGTCAGATATTGTACAGCGAGTCGAAGAATACTTGGAAATGAAAAAACAATATGAAAAACAGAAAAATTGAAATTCAAATTTATAGACGCACAAACCAGATGTTAAACCTAAAAAACCTGAAACTCGAGTGAATAGTTACTATAATAAAATAGCTACTATGTACAACCGAACGAAGTGTTGTTGGAAGTGCAAAGAAATAGGACACGACCGATTTAAGTGTACAAATGGCCAGAAAATTTTCTGTTCTTATTATGGCCGCGATAATATGGCGGTTCAGAAATTAACCTTGGAAAAAATATATATGGATCGATATATGTGCAAGAAATAAGATTTCAACAAAAATTCTTAGTAATAAACGGATTGAGCCATCCTATGCTCTTAGGTATGGATGCTCTTAAAAAACACGAGATCCGTATAACATTAAATAATCGTGAGATAGCCAAAACTTGAGACGACCAGATATATCAAGGATGTACGATTACGGACTACAGTACTTAAATTCAATCGAACAATAAAAACTAGAAAAATTCTTAAAAACGGAAATGGATAAATTCAAGTCTATCGAAAGTCCTACTCCGCTTTTACAGCACAAAATCGTCTTAGAGGAAAAAACACCGATTAAACAGAAATACGGACCGACAAATCCGGCTATGCAAGAAATTATTAATCAATAGGTTGATAAAATGCTAGCTGAAAACGTGATAAGACCGTCGAGCGGTCCGTGGAGTTCACCAGTAATAATCGTAAAAAAGAAAGACGGAAAGGCTCGATTCTGTGTGGATTTCAGAAAAGTGAATAAAGTGACAAAGAAAGATGCTTATTCCTTACCACAAATTAATGTAACATTAGATAAACTACAAGGAGCACGATATCTTTCGACACTAGATTTCAAAAATGGATATTGGCAAGTTGCATTAACAGCGTAAAGTCGTCCTATCACTGCCTTTACCGTGGTCAGATAAGGTCTTTTTGAATTCAACGTAATGCCGTTTGACCTGCTCTCAGCACCGACTACGTTACAATGACTTTTAGACAGAGTAATCACTCTAAAGATGGCACCATATGCATTTTCACATCTAGATAACATTGTAGTAGTCTCATCTACATTCCAGGAACATCTGGAAAAATTGAAAGAAGTTTTCAACCGCATAAAAATTACAAACCTAAAGCCGAAAGGATTGGGGGTAGCGCTTACACAAGCATATGAGAGCAGCAAACGAGTCATCGCATTTGCTAGCCGAACGCTCACTTCAGCCGAAAAGAATTATTCTGCCACCGAACTAGAATGCCTAGCAATTAAATGAGGCGTGTGGAAATTTCGTGATTATCTTCAAGGGTATCACTTTATGGTAATAACATATCATCAATTGTTAAAATAGCTCAATAATATTGAAAATCCGTCTGGTCGCTCAGCTAGCTGGGCACTCGAATCAAGTCAATATGATTTTGAAATTAAATACTGTCCAGGAAAAGATAATCTACTAGCCGATACACTGTCTCGACAGCCATTAGCAGTAGGCACAACCAAAAAACCGTTTTTTTATAAAACTCCGTGGGTGACTATAGGAAATGATCAGAAACACTTATATATATATATATATATATATATATATATATATATATATATATATATATATATATAGTAACAGAAATGCATAGCAGAAAAGTTCAGATTATGACGGCACAAACTGTAGCAAAAGTTCAGAGTAAGGCGCCTCATATAGTATCTTCATATAGTGCTACCGCGCCATTTGATATAGTAAAACGCTATAATATATAGTGGCTCTGTTCAGCAAGACCTCGGGTAAGTTACTGATATGGCAATACTGAAATGCATTTTCCTATACTTCCCATGTAAATGTCACGTACAGTCAAAAACCTACAGTAGAAGTCTCTTAGACACTCCCCGTAGAAGTCGTTTCAAAATATCTGGACATTATATTCTAACGTCCCAACATGAACCTCTTCATAGAAGTCGTCCCGTTATACCTGAAAATCATATTCTGCCATTTCCACACGAATCTTCCCATAGAAGTCATACCCGGACGTCGTTTTCTATCAACTAAATACACTCTTCCACGTAGAAATCGAGAAGAGACACCTGGACATCACATTCTATCATCCTAACACAACAAGTATTTCCCAATAGAAGTCGGTCTGAGGTAACGGAATATCGTATCAGCCCGTACACGCCAATGCGATATTTCATAGTAGAAACCGTACTTTTAAGCGGACGCTGGATGATCTTTGCCAATGAAATTTAAAAGTTTAATTTTTTGTTTATCAGAAGCAATGATATAAGTCATTAACCTTTCTATCTTTGTTATTTTTATCTTATATTCTTTATATGTAGTATTATTACCTACAGCAGTATCTTCCTGGATTATAGCATTGAATTCTGATCTTGATTTTACCAGAATAAGTTCATGCTTCATATTAATTGTAATTCTTTTGTAATCTTCTACGAAGTCCAAAATCATACTTAGAGGAATAGCAACTTCAAGTTTCCATGCCTATCTATCAAAGTTCTTGTTGCTTTATTTTATTACCTTCATTACCCACCCAGCCTGCGTTTTCAAGCATAAGCGTCTCGTTGGTATTTAACGAAGTCTATCTTTTCATGGCACTACTCAATTCAACATTGTTACTTCTGTGTATCTTAACACCATTAATTTCTAGCGAATTTCATCGAAAAGTTTAGTGATCTGTATGGTTGATCTGCGTGAATTTCATAATGAGTAATTGACTTATCGTATGCGACACCTGATTGAGTTTTTAATATTTCGTCCGTTTTTCAGAAAGAAGTAGAAAATTATACAAGTAAATTTTTTTCTTCACGAACTTTTGGACCAAAACTTTGGAGGAACTGAATGTTCTAAACATAAACAATCCCTATTATATAGATTTGATAAGAAGTCTAACAGTGATTTCTGCTTCTCGAAAATTAACTAGATTACCGTCCTGATCGACAATACGAACTTGTATATTACCTATACACTTAACACTAAGTGGTAGATATATAACCAGTGATGGAATTTCTATGATTTTATATTCTGGAGGAACACTGAAAGAATTCATGAATAGTATGAACCTTTTGATTCTTAATGATAGTTCCTGCACTAATGTTACATTTGACTGTGAGTGCATTGATTTTCAATATTTGCACTAGTAAATCAGAACGTTGTTCTATATTTTCCGTGAGAATACGTGAAGTAAATCCCAACACTCGATCGATTGATTTTTGAGTTTTAAGATCTAACAGGACACTGCACTTAATTTCCCTTCTAAATGTATTATAGCTAGTTTTCAAAGAAAATTCAATTCCTTTAGATTTAAATGTATTTGATAAAAATTGATTTATAGCATCAATCTCGTAACTGCCAATGTAGATAGAAATAATTTCTCCATTTAAATGAAGTTGATTATTGTCAATATTTGAAATTGAATTAAAGGTTAAAAGTTCGACTAAACCTAAAACATAATTTTTATGCTTTGGTAGTACAATGGATGGAAAGTATTGGGCTTCTGAAACAGAAGATTTTCCTGATAGAGTCAAAGTGAAACTATCTTCCATGACTGATTAAGCAAAAATGATCAAATTTTATCTGACAAATTCTTCTTAAAGACTTTCAGTTAAGAAACGAAGACAAAGATGATCGCAAATGAATGAATCAAAATTCTCATATCTTGTATCGTTGTATTTTACTTCTTTCGCATTGAAATATTTCATAAAATCTATAGTAATTTGAGGTCACCAAAGTTATCACAGTAGGTAACCTCATATCCTCTCTTTCGATAACTGACCCAATGAGTACCTTTATTTTTTGAATCATCGAGATTAACAAAAGCAGATTGGTTTTGCCACCGTCCATTACGAGGATGATTATAGGATTAAAAAGCCAACTACATCTCGAAAAAAATTAAGTTTTATGTTAGATAATAATATTCGCTCAGCTTTCATAAAAGATTTTGATTCCGCTGATGATTTTTCCTCATTAGATAACTCAATCATGAAGTCGATATTCAAATCTAAGAACGAAGACAATGTTAAAACTAATATTTTAGATTAAAGCCGCAGTAAATTCGATAACATATATGAAGTAAAAAATATTGGAGGTGTATACATGCTTGGTGATTCTGAAATTATATTTGATGATAATAAAATAAAAGTGAACGATTTAACTTATCCTAAAAATAATGGACTACTGGAGCTACTTATTAAAAAGAACCAGACGACACATTAAGAATTCCATCAGATCGTGAAAATTATCGCATTATTCTAGAAGCAACACGTGCTCACCGGAAAAAACATAGTAAAGATGAATCTATACGTTCATAGAAGAGTAAAAAATATTTCAACATCATTGCATCGATGTTTCGTAACAGTGCTAGTCATACAAAAAAAAGAAGGACGTCACATACCTAAATATAAAATAGCGAAGTAAGATGCTTCAATAGAGTTACTGTACTGGGATGATCCGAATAAGCTTGTTGAGAGACTAAGATTACTAATTGCTGATCAATCAGCTAGAAATAACAATCATATCAATGAAATCCATTCAGGTATTGAGGAACTGCGTGAAATAGGATATATATATATATATATATATATATATATATATATATATATATATATATAAATGCAGATACGCGTGTTCATCAATGAGTGTCATCATGAGTCTCGATTTCATTGGAAGAAATTTGAGAAATTCGAAGGGGAGTCAAGGTTCGCCTGGCATTGGATACAATTTTACAGCAAATGGCAATTTTGATATAGAAAATAAATGATTATGTAATGTTGGTGATGCTACTGCAGCTACTGATGCAGTTTATGTAAAAACTTTATATTCAATCTTGCAACAGGTACTAACTACTGTATCTTTAAAAATGAATGAAGTTCTAAAAGAAAGTGAGAAATATCATGAACAAAATGGCTTGATAACAGAAGAGAAATTCAAAGACCTTTATCAAAAATATTATGCACATACTGAAAATCGATTTAAATTGAAGGAAAGTATGAGTAATTTCTATAAAAATCTTATGAAAACGAATCAGAACTAGAATCGAAAATGAAAACTCTTAGTGACTCACATACTCGTTTAAGAGATAATGGTTCACAAATGGTTATTAATGTGAATGGTATTGTAAAAGAGATTGAAAGGAAAAACGCATCACAAAGGATTGAAAGCAAAAAATCACCAAAGGCAAAGTCAACAAGAAGTACGAGATAAAGTGGTGGAAGAGCTACACACACCTGCTCGTCACAGGTATAAGCGAAGAAAATATGATATACGTGGCATACCTGAAACTTGGCAAGTAGAAACGATTGTAGAAATTCTTGTAGAAATGATACCCTACTCTAAGGAGAATAAAGGCTTTCGATGCTTACTCACTCTTATAGATTTGTTTTCGAAGTATGCTTGGCCTAAACCAGTAAAGTCAACCATTGACAATGATGTTACTACAGCTATGAATAGAATATTGAAACATGGAGGAGTACCATCAAATCTACAAACCGACCAAGGAAAAGAATTTTATAATCCATACTTTCTAAACCTCATGAAGAAACATAAGATAAATCTATAATCTTCACACAGTAATCTTCATGCAAGTATTTATGAACGATTTAATAGAACCTTAAAAAATGCAATGTGGATACAATTCAGCAAACAAGGAACCTACAAATGGATAGGTATCCTACCAGATTTACTGAAAGCTTACAATTCAAGAAAATATTGAACAATAGGAATTGTGCCAGAAAATGTAAGCAAAGAAAACAAAAAGAAGGTGAAGAAACGTTTTCCCATTGAAATGATACCAAGGAGAAAACCAAATACAATGTCAGGGATTGTTCGAAAAAGACTCGAAGCTTAAATTTGAACTATTCGCGAGGTGACTGAAGGAGAATTAATTTTGTTTGTGATTAAACGATTTTATTCTTAAATGTTTAAATACAATTTTATTTACAAGAAGGTCACTGACCGGATACAGAATCACGAGGAACGAAAAGAGTTTCCAAACTTAACGCTTAGCGAATATATTCGCCACGAGAAAACGCACCGTACAGTTCGAAAGCCGATCAGCGACAGAGATGCTCGAATAGTCTACAGTCATCTAGCTTGCCGTCGAGAAGATAGAATGTTTTGAACAACTTAGAGCGTTTTTACCGCACTACGGTATTCATGAGAGCGCACGGTAATGTATGATCAACATACTATCCCTATCCCCTCCCACCCGGCTCGCCGGTGACGCTTTAAACTGATTTGAAAACGTTGGTTTATAAATCTCGTAATCACGCTGAACATATTGCCCCTCTTGCCATGACTGTAGGGAAGGACAATAATGTATACGAGTTTAATTGTAATCGCAATTATAAATGTACTTGAATTTTCTCATACAGACACATATAAACTCTTAAAGCAAAACAAGTAAGCAAATGGTATTGGCGTACAATTACAATGAAGTACTTAAAACTAAAATCGCAGTTCGTCTTCATTTTTCATTCTTGAGTTGAGCTATACCAAGTTGAAAGTATGCAAGGAATGCGCTCGCGGTTTCATCATAGGATAGCTGTATTAACTTAACAACAGGACGGATAAAAGTGGATTTGGAAGTCCGCAGCGTCACCACCCGAACTAAACCATCCTTGCCTGGGTGAGTTTTTTCAGCAATAGCGGCCACGTAGCAGGCGGCGAAAGCTCATTGGTAACAAGGACGATATCGCCTATTTTCAGGTTTGTTTGTGGCTTAAACCACTTATTCCGTTGTTGAAGTTGCCATAGAACTTCTTTACGCCAACGCCAGAAAGAGTCTCGCATTTGATTGACGAGCTACCATTTTGACTTGAATGAGACTTTGGTTGACAAATCCAATAGTGGTTCCGGGATCGTCAGGGGCGCTGATCCGATCAGGATGTGGCCAGGAGTAAGTGCTACTGGTTCGTGCGCTTCACAACTGAAAGGGCAGAGTGGCCTCGAATTAAGGCAGGCTTCTATCTTTGCAAACAACGTAGACAGTTCTTCGAACGTAAGCTTAGTGTTTCCAATTACTCGACGAAGGTGGTATTTGAAGCTTCGGACGGCAGTCTCCCAGAGCCCGCTAAAATGCTCGAGGCGGTATAAACTGCCACTCAGTCTCTTATTTGCGAGATGCGTCAATGCTGAGAGAAAGCGAAAGTCTTCTTGAACAGGTGGCCCAACGTTCCGTCTGCGCCTGTAAATGTTGTCTGATTATCTGAAAAAATGGTGCTACATAGCCCACGTCGAGCTGTGAATCGTGAGAAGGCGGCCAGAAACGCATCCGTAGATAAATCAGAGACTATTTCGATATGGATCGCCTTCACGACGAGACAAATAAAGATCGCTGCATAACCTTTTGTCGTTTTAGCTCCTCGTCCTTTTCAAAAAAGTATTGAGATAGGCTCAGTATAATCTAGCCCAGTGATTTCGAATGGTCGCCCTTGTGTTACACGTTCAGCAGGTAGTGGAGCCATCTATTGGCCGACCGGTGACTGTCCATATATGGTGCAAGTTACACATTGTCGACATACTGATGAAACTAATCGATTGCCTCGGACAATCCAAAATTCAGGATACTTTTCAGCATTTGGACACCTCCATGAAGAGTGAGACGGTGAGTCTCGTTAACGAGAAGCCGAACGAAGCTGGATCGCCCGGGCAGAATTATTGGATGTCGTGCAGCTTTAGACAATGAAGCATTTTGTAGTCTTCCGCCGAATCGAAGTAAGCTGTTGACATCCAGGAACGGAGTTAATGTTACAAGAGGGCTGCGTCGCTGGAGTTGTTTACCTGCAGAAATCGAAATAATTTCAGAATTGAAGTGTCGACGTTGAATTAGACGAAATAGAGCGAGATGAGCTGCGTTTTTCTCCTGAGCAGTGAGTTGAGCAGCAATACATGGAGGTTTTTGATCAGCGTTTAGCTTCCAACGAAGGACGAATGCTAAAATTCGAACGATCTTCAAAAAGGAGGAGAACTTCTCAAAGGTCGTAAGTTCGTCACGCTCCATTGGCGATTGAGCTAGCCTCTCGGTCATATGGTAAGCATGTTGCTGCTCCTGAGATAATGTATTGACAGGCCATTTGGAGGGTGGACAAGAGAGCCAGTCCGATCCTTCCAACCATAATGAAAATTGAGCAAGTTCTTCAGGGGGCAATCCTCGGGTAGCGCAATCTGCTGGATTGTCCTTGCCGCGGACTTGCTTCCAAGTTACTTCTGGAAACGAGGTACTAATTTTGCTGACGCGGTTCTTGATGGATGGCTATCAAGCGAGTCAAATACGACCTTTGAGTCGCTCCAAAGATTGATCGACGAGGAAGCTCGAATTATGCCTGACCGCACATGTTTAGTTAAGCGCGTCAGGAGTATTGCACCACAAAGTTTAAGTCGAGGCAGTGTCTCAACTTTTACCAGGACAACCCGAGTTTTTGCCATGAGCAGTGCCGGATTGCATCCTGGGACGACCGCGTAAATGACTGCAGCATAGGCTCGCATCGATGTGTCTGTAAACCCATGAAGGCTCGAAGTTTGGTCACCGGAGGTTCCTATCCATCGTGGTATACTGATGTCTGGTAGATGATTACCTGCAGAGGCGAGAAGCTGAATCAGCTGCTCATCATGAGCAGCTAAAAAATGTCATCAACGTAAATTTGATTGATAAGTATCATAGAAGCGAAAGGATGCGTATGACGACCATCCTCAGCTAGTTGCAGGATTGCCTTCATCACAAGGTACGGAGCACAAGACATTCCATAAGTCACTGTAGCCATGACGTAATTGGCAATAGAGGCGTCGGATCTTTCTCTCCAAACGAGCCGTTGCCATTTTTGGTCTTCCTCATGCAGAAGAAATTACCGGAACATTTTTACAATGTTGGTGATAATAGCTATGCGACCGAATCTCCAACGTGAAATTACCAGTGTGATATCTGACTGTAATTTCCGCCCTGGTAGCAGAAGGTCATTAAGAGCGATTCCATTCCAAGCCTTTTGTGAGGTATTAAGAACTACACGGATTTTATTCGAATGCACTCGATAAGTTCCATGTTGGGGTAAGTAGAAATTGAAATCATCGATGGATGGTGTTGCAACCTTAATGTGTCCTAGTTAAAGATATTAAATGTCGCATAAGCGTTTTGAAAATCATAGTCGCGTTTTCTGCATTTTTCTGAAAGGAGAAGACACGCGACGGCAATATTTCTTCTATAGGGAAATACTTCTTGGCGTTTAAAAGGAAGGCGTACTACAAAGCCTCCACCATCGTTGCGGTAGTATGAGTCGTTGAAGTATTGATCAGAATACTCTTCTTCTGCCGAAAACTTTTCCAACCAGGCAGCTCTTCAATCTCCATAAATCGAGAAAGTGCTTGAATAAGAGTAGATTGAGTCACCACATGATGCGCGGTGACGTATCGCGTATCAAATTCAATAGCTTAGCGAATATATTCTCCGTAAGAAAACGCACCGTACAGTTCGATAGCCGATCAACAAGAGAACTGCTTGAATAGTCTAAAGTCATCTAGATGCTTGCCGACGAGGAGATAGAATGTTTTGAAACATCAACCATCAAACTGCGGAAAAGCTAAAAGCGTATTAGCTTTAATCACATTTATGATTTTTGATGATGTAGCTTGTGAGAAGTAAGATAATGTAAGGGCATTTTTCTGTGTGGGGAGACATAAAAGTTTAGACTACTTTTACCTAGGCCAGCCATATGCTCATGTACCAAAACATCATATTAGAGATAATATTAATATATTAGTAATTTATCGACAAGATGATATGAATTTAAAACATATTTATGATGACTATGTCAACACTGATCTGTCTTTCAACGAGTTTCGTAATCTTTATTCTCAATGCTGGCAAAATGATAAATATGGATTTGCTGTTATTGATAAAGATAAAACGATGGATGTTTATTGATAACGATGGTAGATACAGAAAAGGTTTTGATTGTTTTGCAATAAAAAGAAATTTAAAAAATCGTAAAAACTCAGTTCAATTTTACACAACAACACGACATCATGTCGGACTTTGAGAAAGTAATAATATCCTTAGCGAGCTGTTCCAAGCTCGTAAAGCTATTAAAAGAAAATCTGCACTATTGAAACAGCAGAGACAGAATCTCGAAAAAGTTTTAAGTGGTACATTGTAACCTGTGATTATACCACTTGAAAATCTTGTCGAATCAAAAACTTTACGGTCTTCTAATCTCATTTCAGATCATCACAGCATTAGAAAACCAACTAGATCTCGAAAAAAGTTGAGTTTTATGTTAGGTACTAATATTCGCTCAGCTTTCATAAAAGATTATGATTCCGATGATGATTTCGCATCATTAGATAACTCAATGATGAATTCGACATTCAAATCTATGCATGAAGACAATGTTAAAACTAGTATTTTAGATCAAAGCCGCAGTAAATTTGATAACATATATGGAGCAAGAAATATTGCATGATTGCTGATTCTGAAATTAGATTTGATTATAATAAAATGAAAGTGAAAGATTTAACTTATCCTAAAAGCCATAGACTAATGGAGCTACTTATTAAAAAAGAACCAGAGGATACATTAATAAGTCCAGCAGATCATGAAAATTATTGCAGTATTGTTTGAAAGAAATTTGAGAGACTCGAAGGGGAGTCGAGGTACGCCAGGCATTGGATACAATTTTACAGCAGATGGCAATTTTGATATAGAAAATACACGGCTTTGTAATGTTAGAGAAGCTACCACAGGTATTGATGCAGTTTGTGTAAAAACGTTATATGCAATCTTGCAGTAGGAACTAAATACTGTATCCTTAACAATTAATGAAGTTCTAAAAGAAAATGAGAAATATCATGAAGAAAATGGCATGATAACAGAAGAGAAATTCAAAGATCTTCATCAAAAATATTATGCACATAATGAAAATCAATTTAAATTAGAATGAGTAATTTCGATAAAAATCTTATGAAAACCGATCAGTATCAATCAGAACTAGAATCGAAAATGAAAACTCTTAGTGACTCACATACTCGTTTAAGACCTAATGTTTCACAAATGGTTATTAATGTTAATTAATAATTGTAAAAGAGATTGAAAGGAAAAATGCATCGAAAAAATCACCAAAGGCAAAGTCAACAGGAAGTACAAGATAAAGTGGTTGAAAAACTACACAAACCTGCTCGTCACAGGTATAAGCGAAGAAAATATAATGTACGTGGTATAGATGAAACTTGGCAAGCAAAAATGATTGTAGAAATTCTTGAAGAAATGATATTCTACTCTAAGGAGAATAAATGCGTTCGATACGTACTCGCTTTTATAGATTTGTTTTCGAAGTACGTTTGGGCTAAACCAGTAAAGTCAAGGAGTGACAACGATGTTACTCTAGCTATGAATACGATATTGAAACACGGAAGAGTGCCATCGAATCTACAAAGCGATCAAGGAAAAGAATTTTACAATTTACACTTTCATAATCTCATGAAGACATATAAGATACATCTATACTCTTCACACAGTAATCTTCATACAAGTATTTGTGAGCGATTTAATAGAACATTAAAAAATGCAATGTGTATTCAATTCAGAAAACAAGGAAACTGCAAATGGATAGATATCCTACCAACTTTACTGAAAGCTTACAATTCAAAAAAACATCGAACAATAGGATTTCAGCCTGGAAATGTAAGCCAAGAAAATGAAAACGAGGTGAAGAAGCGTTTTTCAATTGAGATGATGCCAAGGAAAAAACCGAAATACAATGTCGGTGATAATGTACGAATAAGTAAAATAAAACATATTTTTGAAAAAGGTTACAAACTTAATGGGTCTACTGATATTTTTACAATATCAATAGTTTGTAATAATTGTATTCAATAACTTATGACGTTAAGGATTATGATGATAAGCCTGTATCTAGAGATTTTTATGAAACTGAAATTCAAAAGACTAAGTATCCTGAAATTTATCCAGTAGAAAAAGTGCTAAAACGGAATGGTAACCGCGTATATGTTAAATGGTTAGGTTTCAAAAGTGAGCATAATAGTTGGATAAATGAAAAAGAAATGAATTGAGTACAAGGTATAATATAATTTCAAAGTAAATCAGAAAGACATTGTAATATAATTATAATATTTACTTATGTAATTAAGTTGTACATGATTTTTATTTATTTTTGATAAAAAAATAATGATAAAAAATGAAACTGTGTTTTATTATTACGTAAGAAGTAGAAGTATTAAACTTAAAACAACAACCACCCTGATACTCTATAAATAAACGAAGCTTATTTGCTTTGTTAGCCATATTAATGAGAAATTCTTCATCTTTTAATGTGGCTTCTGTGGTAAGAATATTTGAAAGTTATCGTCCAGCTCAGCAACGACTTTGGTACCATATTTTGTGGAGACTTGCTTAAGAGCAGTCACCATGTACTGATGGTTTTTCTCCAATTTCGTCCATTTCTTCCTCAGCAAGAACTCGCTCTCAGAAATTTTATTCAGAGTGTCTACATCCATTCTAAAGGAAAAAAATATTTTCTGAATTTCACCATAGTAAAGAATTAATTTTTAAGAGATAATTAACTATGAACCTTACCTTATTAGATTAGTCTTGCTTTCTTTGGAGAAGGTTTACAATTCTCAAACTCTTCAGCTGCTCGAATGAGTTCTTCATCATCCTCAGTCTGTTCATATAGCTGATTCCTCACCACAATTTCAGCCTCTTCCATTGCCTCATGGAGTACATCCTTTCTCTCAACTTTAACTTATCCGTTCCAATACCTCTAAGATTTCTTCAGGATTCCATTCATGCGATAGTTCATTCGATGTATTATACTCAATGCTTATTAGTTTACCTTCACTACTATAAAGCGTCATCCTCTCTCGTACAGCTTGATATTCGTTGGTTGCTTTATCGCTACTTTCTTGTTCTGCGTGTATATCTACCGTTACTCGAATCTCATTGGTGATTTTATTCTGCCACTTTTCTTCCGTAGTAGCTGCCACCTACTTGAGCTACTCTTCCATTAGTCTCATCGTATCCCCTGTCACTACCATTCCCCTCCTCTATTTGCTAACTTTTACTTTCGATTATTTCCCTCTGTACCTGACTTGCAGCTTGCGACATTTGCTCTTCTAGGATTTTATAGTGACCCCAAGGTAATGTGTCTGTAGTATTGTACAATAAGTAACTTTTATCATCAAATGGACTGAGGGCAATTTTTTTCTGTTTTTCTCTATGCACTATGTGTAATTTTGAGCGAATGTTACACTGCTCTCGCTGTCACGATATCTTCCAAACATCTTCGATAATCTTCAAACGTGATTGATGTTTTTACAACGTTCGATTTTATTCCTTTAGCTTTTTTCACTATCCCTTCTTCATCAACTAAAATACTGTACATTTTACTCCGTAAACCGATAAATTCCATCATGATGTTTCCATCACATTCATCTTTCCTGAGCCTAGCAACTTTTTTATTTTGACGTGGAATACCATACTGATTACTTTCGTCATAAACAGAAGTATCAAATCTATGAATATCTTCTTTTACTATTTGATACATATCAATATCCTCTACTTCATATATCAAGCTACCAGTATCAGTATACAACAGCTTACACTTGTCGCCCACTCGACGTTTCTTGTAAGAGTAGTGAAAATCATACTCTAATCTCTTTGATAGATCGAGAATACAAAGCCCAACGTATATGGGCTTTTTGATTGTTACTCTTGTTTTTTTAAGCTGAATGGCAACTAAATTTTCATCGAAAATTGCACAGCTATGATAATTAGGTAGAAATATGCGTGCCTCTGCTCCATGTCGGCCACTGAATTTATTAACTAAACGTACATCAAAACAAGATCGCTCTTGCTCAATGCATTTTCCATATACAGCATTAATTAACAATTTATAAAATAGTTTTTCAAAATCATCCTTTGCACACTTTCGTTTTTCAGTACTTAGTTTGACATATGGTTTCAGACAGGATTTTTCTTCAAAACTCAAAATTCTATGTACTTTTTTCAATCGAAGACCATTGTTAAGCGCTTGCTTAAGAGCACGATAATGAATTATATACCATTTTTTATCGTTCAATGTAGTTAGCAGTTTCTTCTGTTTTCAACCAGGTGGAGTACGATGCTCTATACAGAAAGCTAAATCATGATGTTGGTCATGTATTTCCTCAGGATACTCCAAATCTACTTCAGCAATATAGCCTATATTAGAATCTGATGGTGTATTAAGAAGTTACGAGTTACGGAAAAGATTTGCATGCTTCTACTTCTTACTTAATGAAATATGATAAGGCGATATTTCATATTTCGATCCGTATTTCCTAAGCATATAAACATTTATTGAAATATTATTCAATGTTTCAAATTTAGAAACATCTTTCAGTTTTACAGGAAATTCTATATCACCAAAGTTTAACTCGTTTGCAAATTTATGAATAAAACTCTTTGAGGATTTTTTGCATTTGGATATAATGCTAAAAGAATAGCACATTTGAAGCATTGATTATCACTGTTATGAACATTGATACATTCTCTTTTTGATGCTATAAACTTAGGGAGAGGAATGTATGATCTTCCCTTATGAGGTAAAATTTTTTTTATGTTTATTTTCATAATAATACTTTTTAATGTCCATCCGGAATCTTTATCTTGAAATTCTTCTAGATGTCTAAGAAGTGGTTCCATAATATGTTCCTCATGCCATTTTTCTAAATCGGTAGACGTGTATACTGTAGCACTCATAGTTGTGAAATATTTAATGTCTGCTGTTTTTTCTCCATTTTTCTGCATGGAAAACTCTGCTATAAAATCAGAATTTAATTTTATTGCTGTATATTCTTATAAGTAAGCTCTAACTTTATTGTCAAAGAGCTTCTGAGCGTTGACCAAGAAACTTAGAATGTTCTGATGTTCTAAATTAACAACAACGCCTGTTCTTATTTGATTTTTACAAGCAGACTGTATATCTCGCCATTCTACTTTAGCTGACTCGTTAGAGATTAGACTACCTTCAGCTGCACTGCACTATCAAGATGACAACGGAATCTTGCTTGTAAACATGAAAGATGAATCAGACATATTAAACATTTTTGATTTTCTGCTCAAGAGAGACCTTGTTTTTGCCAAATCCCCGCAGCTTTATTATATCCTGTTCAGTTATTGATAAATAATTCTCAACTTCGTGTATTCTTAATTCACTGATACGCTCGTAAATACCACGAAGTTTTTTCACTTGAAATTCAATTGATGAAAGAAAAGCACCTTTCTTTAACTAATAAAATATTTTCACACTCCAGTTAGTAATGCTTATTTACGAGAAGGAGAAGCAGAAGTGGAAGGAGAATATCAGTCATATAGAAAACGTTCTATAACGTGTTAGAATGAGAAGAAAATATGTATTATCCGACTAGATCCAATCAAATAACAACCTTTTAGTGCATCCATATGGATCATCTCCTTTCTTCTTGAACATCCAATCATAAACGTGAGATCCCACGGAGGAAGGAGGTGTGTATCGTTTTACGACCATCTGAATTTTACGGTTACGCCCTTTTCCTTCTCCTGCACTAAATCGTAATTGACTTTCTCTAAGAATGGAGGGAATGAATTGACTTGTAATGAAAATTCAAACGTCATCCATCCGATCGAATCTATCTTTGATTTTCTTGAATTAACCAATTGTAGCAGAGCAGTCAAGAGGACGGGGGAGATTTGGTAAAAATAACGGCATAAGCATAAAACTATCATTCATAATCATCACTTCCGTCTATAAAAATTAGTATATATAAATCTGAAAATGACTAGAGGGTGAAAATGCGAAGTAATGTGTAGAAAAAATATTCTACAATGTCCGAAAGATAAAGTGTTCTTCTGCGACATGCAGGGATTCTAGATAAAAGGACCGTAAAACAGAGATACTTCGTATTTCTTTCAACCACCATTTTCATTGCATCAATTAATATAGGCTGAAAAAACCAGTAGACTGGCTGGAGCGGAATTATCATGGCATAGATTGGGAATGTGGCGACATCTCTTCTCATAGTGTGCAAAGTAGATTGTAGATTTGTTGTGCTGGAATTCAAAAAATATACGTGAAGTGTCGAGAGAAAAAGGAATGATTATCAAACCTTCTACCGAATATATAAGTTTTCATACTTTTCTATACGTTTTCATAATTTTTTATATTTTAATACTTTTTCATACTGTAATACTCTTTATACTTTAATAATTTTTGTCATAATTTTCATAATTTTGAGAATATTTTTCATAATTATTTCTCTAATTTCAGAAATATAGCTGATGTAGAGGAACTACACTGTCCATTGTTACAATCGCTACAGAGTGAAGAGCAATACATGCTTTATGGAAACCATACGTTATGCAGAAGGCTGCAGAAGTCAGAAACTGGTTAAACAAAATGTATTTTAATGTAATCTTAAAAAAATAAAGTTTATATTAATAGAAAAGAATGTAATCAGCAAAAAATATTTTATTTTTATCTTAAAAAAAAAGAAATTGTAAATTAAAGAGATTTGAAAAAGAAATTTGCATAAGAAATTTATAATTAAAGAAATTAAAAAAAAAAAAATTTAAAATGAAAGAAATTTTTAAATCAACACGAACAAATTCTAGGAAATATAAAATTCCAAAAATTTTCTGAAAATTCTTAGAATTTCCTAAAATTCTAAGAATTTCTTGAAATTCTAGGAATTTTGCCTCAGAAAAATTTTTTTGAGGGGCCTCAGGCCCCCCTGCCGGTGCGAGTCGAGAGAGTTACATATGCTACTACATCTGTCTTTTACGTTTATTTACACATCTTCCTTTCTTTTCTTCTTCCGCTTTGACCATTCGTACTAGTAGAGGGTTTCACTGCTAAATTACTGATTTTATACTTACATATTTTTAGTTATTTTTAGATTAGGGATGAGAATTATACATAAATGATAAAATGCATCATATTTTATTTCATTTTATTCATTTTATTTCTTATTTGATACATTTTTATTAGTTTATATTGTTTGTAATTGTTAATTATATTTGATAATAATTGTGATCATTTTTAAATTATATATTTGTGTCCAAACGAACATCAAATATTATACGCGGTACTTCAATCTCCTCGATACTAGAGCTGCTGCTTTCTGGTGGGTTGCAGTACCGATCTGTTGCTTGAGCCATCATTTCCCTCCTAGGGCGGCTCTTCTACTTTTTCCCGGACCTCGATCGAGGTGGTTTCGCTCGTACGGGTGATTTCGTCCCTGCTTGCTAACAGCTGCAACAAGACAAAAATATTAATTATTAAATATATATGTTTATAAATATTTGTGTATGTATATATGTATGTGTGTAAATATATAGAAGGAAATATTTGTTTGTATATACACACTACCTGAACCAATGGCCTCAATCATTTCGGCATATTTTACAGCCTGAAGAATGGTGTTCGCCATCCCCTCCACTCTAATGTACAAGCTCCTCCAATCGGCTGTACTTGCAGAAGATTTGTGCTTCTGCTTTTATATCGTTTTTCAATGCTGGTTTTTCCAATACCTCGCAAAAGAAAACCGTCTTATTGGTAAAAAACAGAATCGCCTACAGATTCTAAACTTCCTTTAGAAAATGCAACTAGACCATCCTTTCTATTTTCTTGACATAAGAAAGAAACTTTTCCTCATTGGTGAAGGAACTCCATTATCCCTCCTTTCCCTTTCTTCACTCGCTCCTATGACGTTAAAGGTAAGCGAATTATACTAATTGATTCAACCTCGTTCAGTATATTAAGAGGCGCATGTGTTCGCCTCTATTATAACACGTTTTTACTTTTTGATATTATAAAACGTGTTTATGCTAGTTTTCCATAGTTACTCCCTTTCCCATACGCAATTATATTATATCGGTCGAAATCCTGAAGATACAAAGCGAGAGAGTAACAAAGGAAAATATCTTGGTTTCAGTATACAATATAGGGATCATGTATTTTCTGTAACGATAGGCATTCATCGCCATATACGGTAAGCGGATTATACTAATTGATGAGTTAACCTCGGTCAGTATATCAAGAGGCACATGTGTCCGCCTCTAATACGGCTCGCTTTTATCTTATGAAAATAGAACGTCTATATGAAGGTTTTCTGTAGTCACTCCGTTTTCTAATTACAACGATATTATATACACCCAAAGTTAACAGGATGCAAGGCGTGAGACCGTCAAAGAAAAATAACTCGTTTTCCGTATAGAGTATAGGGGCATGTCACTGCTATAATAATTCATAATCATCAATGGAGTTTTGCTTTTCTCACAGACATATCAAATTTTCATCGTGACGATGCAACGCTCTGCTCAAATATAATGAAAGGAAACAATTAAAAGAATCGATACCCATCTCCCTCTTTCTTTATCTATTATATTATAGCAGGAGTGGCAGTGTTTTCGGGGGGGAGGTACTTTTTCTATGTGCTTATAGACATTCTACTGAATCTAAAGTGCACTCACGTCTAAAGTGTGCTATGTCTCCAGCATGACCTAGATGGGGGCTCAGATTTCTTGAACGGGGAAGGTGTGCTAGAATGACTATGTGCTGGAATGCCTATAGCCTATCTACTCAGTAATAGTCGACATAAGTACAATTTTTGATTCTAATATACTTTCTAAAATTTCGTTTTGGAGTTTTCAATTCATTTTGAAAGATCTAGTATTCAATGAATTCGTAAAATTTAATATTATATTACTTTCCACATTACAGTTGGAATTATGAACTTTTTTTAAATTTAAGTTCAATGTCACATTAACCGTATGAGGTCATTAGTGATGAGATGGTCTTAGATATATAATATACAATTATAGCTTCAATATTACATAATTTTTTCAGTTGACGTAAGTACAATTTTTCAATCTTTTATATTAGGTTGTCACATATCTCCCATCCGCTTTTTTGCTCTTCATTCAATGCTTTATAAAAAGTTTTTCAGTGGTTCGATTTACTTCAAATATGGGCCGTTTTGTTCGATAATCTGTTTCCATTTGGACAGGATCTTGATAATAACCCTCTCGTAGAAACTCCTCACAGTAGATCGTAGAATTAAGCGTCTGGCCATATAAAAGCAGCTCATAGTGGATGATTTCCTTTCAGTCCCACCAAACACACAGCAAAACCTTTCTGGCCGTCAATCCCTCCTTGGCCAATATTTGGGATGGTCCACCGACCTTGGACCACGACGGTTTTCGCTTGATATTGTCGTATGTGATCCATTTTTCGTCGCCATTCACCATCCGCTTCAAAAATGGGTCGAGTTCATTTAGAAGGCTTTTTTGCATCAAATCCTGTTGCACACAAACATCAAGCTTTTTTGTATCCAGCCTTCTGCAGATGGTTGAAAATGGTTTGGTGACTAACTCTCATGTCTTGGACGATGTTCCGAGATGCCAGATGCCGGTTTAACTCGATAAATTCCATAATTTGATCGGTATTCGTCGTCACAGTTCTTCCGCCGGCTGGCATATCCATGATGTCGTTTTCACCGGCTCTGAATCGTCGAAACCATTCCTCTATGGTTCGAAGTGATAGCGTGCCACCCCCCAAAACATCATTAATCTCACGGAACGTTTGACTAGCGGATTTGCCTTTGACGAAAGAAAACTTTAAAATAGCGCGAATTTCGGCGTTCGTGAACTCCATGTTTACACGTCTATAACTTTTGAACGCAATATCCAAAGTAATCATGCATATCGTCATTTTGTACGTTATGTCAAGACCCTCCTAATGATGTATAGTATTGCCAAATACGAGCTCTGTAGCGCTTTGTACATAACCGCACAATTCCTAAGGCAAAAAGGCGGAACGGAGATATTTGACAACCTAATATTATTAATAAATTCTAAAAAGTTGTGATATGAACTATTTAACACATTTATATTGCCTATAAATAACATTATTTACAATGTATGTGCTGTGTGTATGATCCTTTTATATTATGGATAAATTCTAAATCTTTCTGATACATTGTATGTAAGTACCTCTGATCACATACAGTACATACATTTTATAATAACCTCTGATTAGAGGTTCTTGTTATGTTATTATATGAAAGCCTCTTACTATATACTATATATTAAAGCGTTTTAATATATCAAGTGACGCAGTAGCACCACGGTATATTATATCAAATTATCTTGCTATATGAAATGTCTTACTCTAAACTTTTGCTACAGTTTTTGGCATCTTAATCTCAACTTTTTTGCTATGTATTTCTATTACTATACATATAAAAAAGTGTTTCTGACCTTTGTCTATAGTCACACATGGAGTTTTATATTAAAAATTGTTTTTTAGCCAACAATACCGGCGAGAAAAGATTCTTTAGGTCACAAATAGTAAATAAGCTTTGAAAAATTATCGATAAGAAAGTGATAAATAATTTTTTTCTTAGATTGAAAATTCGAAATCTAATTTTAGAAGTAAATAGTGTAGCGACCGCGCCATGCCAACGATTCTCAAACTCGCCTTCGTGGCGTTACCGCGTCACTTAATAAGTATGATAATTTTTTTTTAATTTTAAAGGATTAATTAAAGTAAAAATAAATAAAAAAATAATGATTACTTAGAGTTGTTGAGGTGACAGCCAGATTGTTCCTAAATGATACTATTATATTATATATATATATATATATATATATATATATATATATATATATATATATATATATGTCTATTAGGTGTACTATGAGGTGTACAACTTTGCTTTCGGCGTTTTTTCGGAATATCGAGGCTTTATTGTAATAAACTGGTTATAGATTTTTAAATCAAAATATTATCGATCGCTGGTCACTACTTTCTCCTATCTTTTAGACCACATACGAAACCCGTGTTGAAAAAACTGGGATATCTTGAATCCATCCACGAATCAATCTAATTTTTTACTTCTTCATAAGACCAGAAGTGCTGGTCAGTTAGGCCGTCTGGCATCGATAGAAACAAGTGATAGTCTGACGGAGCAATGTATGGAAAATACGAAGGGTGTAGAACTTTTCATTTCAACGATTCCAAGTATGTTTTGACGACTTTGGCAATATGCGATCAAGCATTGTCATACTGTAACATCATTTTCGCATTTCTATCGTTGTATTCCGGCCGTTTGTGTTTCAATGCTCGGGTCATATGTATCAATTGCATTCGATAACAATAGCTTATAATTTTTTTAGTCGGTTATAATAACTCATAATAAACTACGCCGAGCTGGTCGACCAAATACTGATTATGACCTTGGAACCTTGAATAGTGATTTCGGCCGTCGACGTAGAAGAATGGTGGGAATATCCCCATGATTTTGTGCGTTCAGAGTTATCGTAATGAACTCATGTTTCACCCCAGTCACAATGCGATGCAAAAATTTATTCCGTTTTTGCCTGGTAAGTAGCAGTTTACAAAAAAACAAACGCCGTTCAACATCTTCCAGCTTCAACTCGTACAGCACCCAATTTCCTTGTTTTTGCATCATTCCCACGACTTTCAGGCGTTTTAAAACGGCTTGTTGTAACACTCTCAATGATCCTGTCGATTTTTGTCCTTTTTGACACGAGTCTTGAACAAGTAATGCCGCCAATTCTGCATCTTCGAAAAACTTTTCTCTAACACCGCCATGCAGGACTTCGACGTGAAAATTAATGCTCTTAAAGCGTTGAAACTACTCTTGACACGTTATGTCACTAATAGCGGCCTCACCATAGATACTTGAGAGCATTCGATAAGTCTCAGCCGCAGATATCTTCATATGAATGCAGAAAATTAAAACCTCGTAAGCTGACCTGTTTAATGGAGGCTATCTTTATGATGCAGACACAAATCGATAAATATATGTCTTTTGTTTCTAAATGCTGAAGCTTATTTTATGATATCTACGATCTATTTATTTCGACTACGACGTAACGCTACAGCCATATACGAGGGTGGATTGATAAGTTTTCGGCCTGACCAAGAAAAACAACGTATTTAAGAATTTTTTTTATTTCTCAACATAATCTCCTCCAAGGCTGAGATATTTCTCATAGAGGTGTTCTAATCTAGTAATGCCATTTCTATAGACTGATTCGTTAAGCTTCTCAAAATACCCACTTACAGCTTCGATTACTTCTTTATTGTCCGTAAATCTCTTACCGCCGAGCCATTTTTTGAGGTTAGGAAACAGATAATAGTCACTCGGGGCTACATCTGGAGAGTAGGGAGGGTGCGGCATCAATTCAAACTTCAGATCGTTGATTTTAGCCGTCGCAACAATTGACGTGTGCGCTGGTGCGTCATCGTGATGAAACAAGATTTTTTTCTTCGCCAGATGAGGTCATTTAATTTGCATTTCGTGGCTCAAATTCGTTGCAATAAGTCTGCGTAGTATTGACCAATGATAGTTCTACCCTTTTCAAGGTAATCAATGTATATAATACCTCTTGCATCTTAAAAAAACAGTAGCCATTATCTTGTTCGCCGAAAAAATTGTTTTTGCCTTCTTTGGAGTTGGTTCCCCTGGTCCAATCCACTGTTTAGACCATCCATTGTTTGGTTTCAGGAGTGTAGTGGTGGACCCAAGTTTCGTCAACGGTTACGAATCGACGCAAAAATTCGCTTGGATTATGCTTCTACAACGCCAAATTGGCGGTAGAAATGTTCTTTCGAATCAATATTTGTCGACTGTTAGCAACCGCGGCACCCATCTTGCACAGAGCTTTTTCATATACAAATATTGGTGCAAAATATTTTGTACACATTCATACGACATCTTGCAGGTCTCAGCTATCTCACGTACTTTTAACCTGCGGTATTTCAGCACTATTTGATGGATTTTTCGATCATATCTGGAGTTATGACCTCAATGGGGCGTCCTGACCGGCACTCATCAGAGTTGCTCACACGACCCTTTTTAAACTCGCAAACCTACTGCCTAACGGTTAAATATGATGGGAAGGATATCCCCAGTGTTGAATCCATCTCTTCTTTAATTTCCTTCGGCGTTAACCCCTTCAAATGAAACTATTTGATGACATCACCATTTTCCAGCTTTTCCATTTTTACGATAAACACAGAGGCGTCTTGTTCAGCGTGCTCTCAAACCTGAACTAACATGGCGATCGTACTGAAACTATAACTACAAGCTATCTAAGGATGGTACTATAGAAGGCCACGGCAAGATAGGCCTAGTGGCGCCATCTCTTGATCAGTCCGGAAACTTATTAATCCACCCTTGTATTGCAAAACGGCGAAAACAAATTTTGTATACCTGATAAGAAAGAAAGATACCCGTCAGATATTGTTAGGGTGAGTAAATACGTTTATATAATTGTATATATAAACTGTCTACGTATCGCCGGTTCACGATCCTCAGCGCCAAACGATTGCACGGTGCACGCCTTTCTCGCTCGCCAATTATACATTCTACCGCTCCTGGAATAGTCGGAATAAAGCGGAAGACGCATTATTGATGTGCCCGTTCACCTCTCTATGTATATACGAGTTTTTATTTGTAGTCCAAATCCATTACTTATCTATTATTGTTTATTAATATTATGATTATTATTGTTATTATTTCAAAGAATCTATGTTAATATTATTATAAACATGGTTTATTATTATAATCAGTATCATTATTGTTACTAATATTCTCCAGATCTTTTCAGACCTGCGGAAAACAGTCGAGGGAATGCACCAAGGCGGTCGTTTTTTAGTGGGTATGCCTTTAGGTAAGTGATTCCCACATACCCGGGGACCGGTCCCCGAGATCCATAAAGAATTTTCCTCATTTATAAAAAATATTATTATTATTATTATTTTTTTTTTTTTTAATTTTTTTTTTTTTTTTTTGAGGAGTCTGTGAATGCTATTTATGGATTTCCAATGACCATTCTTCAAGAACATTCCTGGAAAACGGCCATCGAAATATGTGCGTCATTATGATTTTTAATTTAATTTTTATTTTTATTTTTATTATTTTTGTGTATTGATGTATTAATGTTACTATAAATATACAATGATATTGTTACATATTATTTTCGATTGATTTAATTGGATTGTAAGACCAATGAAAATATTTATTAATTTGTATATAAGTAGTTGACAAAAGTACAATTAAATTATCATAAAGGTTACATAAAGGTACCTTACACATGCTCGATACCCCAGCAAAAATTCCTGGAAAATCTTGTGGGAGCCCGTCTACAGGTGGCGCTTTGAACATCCGATGACCTGTCCGGGATTGTGGGGGCTTTCGAAGAGGGTGGTCCAGCATAGATGCTATATAGTACGTAGTGGAGGCGACCAGGACTGCGGAGCTAGGGAATCACTGCTCACAGCCCATGTGTCTTCTGGCGACACTCGATATCAAAAGTGCCTTTAACTTGGTAAGCCGGAAAGACGTGCTGCGAGCATTGAAGTATGGCATCAAGATAACTAGGTACCTACTCCAGATCATCGGTGATTATTTGAAGCACAGACCCATGCTATACGAAACGGCTGAGGGCTCTGAGCAAAAAGAGTTAACATGTGGCGCGACTCAAGGCTCCAACCTGGTACCCGATCTATCGAATATTTGCTATGATAGGATCCTTCGATTAAACATTCCGAAAGGCTTGATCACGTATGCAAAAGACGTTATAGCATTTATTATTACGCGCACAATGACGCTGGTACAGACGCGTTTCTATCCGACCATGCGGAGAATGCACCATTCGATGGACGATTATGGGATAGAACTAGCGGAGGTAAAACTGAGATCGTGCTCTTCACAAAGAAGCACGTCCCTAGAGTGCTGCCGACAACTATTAGAGAGGTTTCGATCCTGACTAAGACATTCGTCAAGTACCTGAGATGATGGTAGACACAAAGCTCAACTTCTGGGAACATATTTGAAAATCGATGGACAAGGTGGCGATTATGACGGCTTCTCTTTGCTTAGTCATGGTCAACGTAGGAGAACCACGCTTCTGCATAAGGGGCTGCTACTGCGAGCTGCTGAGTCTACCATGCTTTACGACGCTGAAGCTTGGGCCGACGCGTTGCGGTACGAGAGTACCGTCTGGTAGTTGGTTTCTCTATCGGTTACCGGGCTGATTGCGATAGATCTCCAGGCCAGTAACTGAAGTTCGTTCGGGCCCATTTCGTCAAGTTGAAGCGAAGAGTCAAGCTAGAGAATGTTCCCTGGCCTCTGGCAGGAGAGGTGGGAGCAAGATACGTGTTGAAGATGGACCGTCAGGCTTATAAAACAGATGGCCCCGTGGATCGTTTGGCAGCACGGGGAAGTATATTGTTATCGCAGCCAGATTCTGAATGGCCACAGGTACTTCCGCGCATGCTTACACAGAATGGGCAAAGTCGCCGATTGCGATTTTATATATTGTATATATTGTATATATTTTTTGTATACGAGCAGTGGAAGTAGCAGAGGGTGTTGTTCTGGGGGAGATGATCGAAGGGTGAACCCGAAAGGCATTGTCCACCTGATGATCTCCAGCCAGGAGATCTAGAGGTGAGCTGCCTATTTCACCGAGGATATCCTAAGGTGGAAGAAAGCGGACTTTCCCTAGAAAAAGGGGTGCATCCTCTGTCGAAACTTGGTGTCACCCCGATGGCGAACATCCTGGTCGAAGTAGTGCCTAGCGACGGTTGACAGGGCGGAGTGTTGAGCCAGGAAGATGAGGTATTCTCGGTGCACCCATGGCGACTTTGACTGACGAGTTGAATATTAATCGGCCAACAGTTAGAAAGATTTTAACCTAAGATTTCGTCATGAAAGAGCTGTGCGCGAAGATGGTACTGAAGAACCCTTCAGATAAACTAAAAGCACATTGCTGAAGATTGTCGCGAGTAGGTTGAAAGTGATCCTACTTTTCTCACTCGAGTAATTACTGGTGATGAAACTTGGTTCTTTCAATATAACAATAATACTAAACGACAAAGCTAATAGTAGCTGTCCCCTGGAGCGCCAAGGCCAAAGAAGCTGAGAATGAGCAAGCCCAAATTGAAAACCACGTACATTTGCTTCTTCGGCAGCACAGGGGTACATCACAAAGAGTTTGTACTACCTGGACAAACCGTAAATTAAATATTCAACCGCAATGTGCTCAAAAAATTACGAAGAAGGGTCCTCAGAGTGCGTCGAGAGATCCGGAAACACTTGGGTTCCGCATCACGGTAATGCTCCCTGTTACAGTATGTTTAGTGTCTCGGAGTTTTTGGCGTCTAAAGGCATCACAACGTTACCACAATGACCCTATTCGTCGGACATGTCACCCTGTGACTTTTTCCTATGCGTCCACTTGAAAAAATTCCTCAAAGGTAGGCATTTGACTCCATTGAAGACATCCAAGAATTTGTGAGGAGGGTACTCTGAAAGGTCCCACAAGAATTTCCAGAATTTTCACAAAATCTGGAAAACTCTCTAGAATAAGTGTGACGGGGCGGGATAATGTGGGGCGGGACTACTTTGAAGGGATTCGCAGGGATGTACCTTAATTTTTAAATATACTCAGTTTTTTAATTTTGTCGCATTACTTATTTGTCTGACTTCATATATATACGCACGCAATATACAGCGTTCTATGAGTTAGTCGAGCATCTAGACGAACGCCTTCGTATCAAGGTATAATCTATTAGCTGTAATATGCCCGAGTCAGATATAAAAGCGAAGATATTTACCTCATTTGGTTTTATTGCCTTTACACAATGCTTCAATAAACTCCGCTTATTATATATATTATATTTATATCGTAAAAACCCTCCGGAAGTGCTATATATACATGAATGTCCACTAAGTACATTTGAATGCTTGCTTTGCTAGCATTCAAGCTTTTTGGAAAATATACATGTCGGAAAGGACTTCGGAAGAGCGCCTAAAATCCAATTTTGCTGAAAAGTTATGCACTTATGTTTTTTGCGATACTTAGGATGAATATCATAGTCCTTTTTTGCTGAAATTGAATTTGAATTGCAAAATCAATACAAAAATTATAAAAATGGTGTTTTTTGATATTAACTCGGATAATAAGAATATTTTTAAAAAAATTTCTGAAAAAAGTTGTACATCTTATAAGTACATCTTTTTTCAGTTTATTTTGTTGGTATAATCGATATTTCTCAAGAAAAATTTTAATTGCTCAAAAAAAGGAGAAGCCTTCTTAGCCTAAATCTTCATTAGCCTACAGCAGTCTACATACGTTAGGAATGTATTTAGTTCTGTGAGTGTGTGCGTGTGTGTGTATGTGTGTGTGTATGTGTGTTTGAAGTCTGAATTATAATGTCATAATTTCCGTGTAAGGCACATCAGAAATCCGTGGCCCCGTTTCATGGAGCTGTGAATTAATTTTTCCCTCGAGTAGATCAGATATTTTTTACTAAAACTTTATATTTATCATATCCTGTCGATATGCACAAATACTCTTTAATATATTTGTAGAATAATTGATTTACTATTATATAATGTGATTATACTACTAATTAGTTAATACTCCCTTCCCCCTCTCTGTCTCGTGCTACTTGGCATCCAGATTCTTATTATGGTACACATGTTGCCTCGGAGTATATATCAAAGGAAGAATTCATTTCACGATCTACCGACACACGACCATTCTCTTATTATTATTTGTGTTTATTGTAATGACTCTCCGCGAGCAGATCGACGCGTTCGACATTTTTGAAAAAGAGACGAGAGACAAAGAGGGAGCAAGAGAGGGAGAGAGAGAGAGAGAGAGAGAACAAGCGCGCCACGCCGCTAAATCTTGCATAATAACAAGTCTCGAGCTCGTTGCTCCTTCCACTAACCTCCCGCGCCCGTGCTCTCTTGGCGCGCGAACGGGACAAACAATTTGTTTTTTTTTTACACCTGCACACCTCTTGCGTTCCTCGCGAACCGAGCGAGAGCGAAGAATTCGAGAATTCCTCTAACTGCCCCTCCCCAACCCCGCGCTCACCTTAGTTCGCCTTCACGTACCAATGGTATTCTGGCGCTCGGCTCGCTCAGTGCAAATAGATATCGCAAATAAGATAATGCAAAGATAAGGCGGATGTTGTCTTTCATTTAGTTTTTCTCGAGAAATGCTGCTTGCACAAAGCAGTATATAGAATACAAAATATCTATTTTTATAAAATTTGCACAGTTTATTAAAAATATTTTTCGATATGTGTAGTAGTTTCCCATAGAAATTTCCAAAACCAGCATTTCTATGGATTTTTATTTTTATTTAATCTATGAAAATTGAAAATATCCAGAAAATCATATTCGTAATCAGCGATCTAAAATACGTAAATACTTAAACTTTGAGCAAAAGCAGGTGAACGAAATAATTACAAGTACAGTGTTATGTGCAACTATAAGTGACTCATCAGAAATGTTCGGATGTTGGCACTCCTCGATGTTTTAAAAAGATTGAACAATATCTCTCAAATCTCAGCAGAACCAATGAAGATAGGCGGTTATAGAAGTATAAAGCCTATAGGCTTATAGAGAACAAAAAATCGCAGTGCCAGGAAGTCCGTCAGTTGGCAGCACTATGATCTACAACACATCATTATACAATGCATATTAGCCTGCATCAACATATGATCAGTCGATCTTGCGTAAAAGCAGAAATGGTTATAGGCCACTGAGTAATTCTTTTAAGCACTCATATGAATTCATGTTACATGTATGTATGGAACAGTGTGTCCTAAACACTCATTATAATGAATGTATTCGCATCTGTTAATTATTGCACGCATAAGTTCTAATTTCGTATCACTTCAGCGTAAGATGCGACCGCGCGTAATCGCGCTTTGTTGTAAAATTAAAGAATAATTAACATGTCAGCATATGGCATTCGCGTGCGAGACATCGTTGAAGTAAGACGTGTTTACCAGTACGCTTCGCGAGTGTAGTATAGTATTTGTTTACCTTTGAGTGCCAATATAGACCTTCTTGTGCATGGTGAAATAATACAGAAAAATATTCGTGTGCGAGTGCTTTAAGCATATTATATACCTCGGGTATTGCATATTATCTCTGATTTCAGAGATATATGCACCCAATCCAACGTCATGTTTAATGTACAGAAAAAATCTACAACCCCTCCTAACGTAATGGAAAACCCTCAAAGAACTACGCCTAGTGTGTCTTTCGCCAATGTTGTTGAACAAGGAAATTTTCCCACCAAAGAACAAGTTATTCTTTTGGATGCAGTAGACGGCCATACTGTTCACGAATATACTCTTGCATTGGGCAGCGTGATAAATCCGACAAATATATTATACGTATCACGGATCTCTCATAGTAGAAACTGTTTCTATTTAAATAATAAAGATCTTGTTGACAAACTTACCGAGCAAGAAACCAAAGTAAACGTAGGTGTACATTCGTTAGTTATAAGACCTTTGATTTCAAAAGCTAAACGAATAATAATTTCAAACGTATGTCCGATAATCCCTCACTCTACAATTACCAAGGAGTTGAATAAAATTAACGTAATACCAATATCGCAAATAACTTCAATAAGAGTAGGAGTAAACAATCCAGGCTTTGCTCATATACTAAGCTTTAGGAGACAAATGTTTGGAAAGCCTGAAGACTTTGAAAAAATTCCTCAAAATATGCAGATTACGTATGATAACACTAACTTTTGGATATATTTTTCTGCAGAGAAAATTTCGTGCTTCCTCTGTAAGGAAGAAGGCCATTTGGCAAAATTTTACAAAAATACAGAACTTCCTACTGAAAGTTTAAAAAAATCTATTGAGGTCGAATCAGCGAATACATCTATACATTCCGAAGATACTAAAAAGAATGATAATGACTCTACAACACAATCTAACTTTCCAATTTTAATCTCTGATATGCAGCCCCAACTATCTACTCAGCCCGTTCGAACAAAAAGAGTTCTTCCACCATCCATTTCGTCTTTATCTAATGATAGTACAGTCTGAAAATATTGTTAGCGAAGGTCTCAAAGTTATTCAAAATAATTCCAATACGAAAAAAAAAATTAGTTAAAATGCAAGATCTTACACTAAAAGAAATCTCGAAAGCCCTCAAACCTGCTATAAACAACTCTGAATTTGACATATCAAAGTACCCCATAAGCATTGATACTCTAGCTGAAGCGATTAGCAGCACGGTTGGTAGCTCAAATTATAAAGAAAGTGTCTCCAAATACACAAATGATCTACCGATTCTACATTCTATGCTTTCGGATATATACGACTTTGTCAGCGAAAAGAAAGTTAAATCAAGAATTACACGTATCAAAAACAAAATAATAAGTAGCTCAACAGAACAAGATGAACAAATAAGCGACTGTAGTATAGATCCTAGTATCTCTTCATAGAAATTAATTTATTTTTTTTTTCAAAAATGGCCAGCAACGATACTTATTCAGCTAAAACTCTTCGAATCTTATATTGGAATTCACGCAGTATCAATCAACGCAGAACGGAGCTACCGGAAATTCTCAAAAAAATAGATATATTTTTATGCATTGAATCATGGCTTCAAGACGACGACAAGAATACTGACTACATTTTTGCTCCAGGTTTTTTGCAGCTCAAGAAAAATCGTACGCACTCAAGGGGAGGAGGTATCTTAATATTAGTCCGCCAAAACAGAGCATTTCGGGAAATAAACACAATAGCGCTGCATGAAACTATAGAAATCTGTGGAATTTGCCTCACAAATACAACTCCGATGATAAATATATTTACGTGTTATAGAGCCCCGGGTAATAAAATTTTATCGCAAGAAAATTGGGATAAAATAATTCAAATTATTAATAATCAGAACTCAAGCATATTGGTTGGCGACTTCAATGCGCATAATGTTGAATGGAACTGTCCCGTTTGGGATAAAAACGGTATTAATTTATCGAACAGTATTGGTAAACACTTTTTATTCTTACATAATAACAATACTATAACTCGCTCCGATTTTCGCAGAAGCATCCATTCTAATTTAGATTTATTACTTTCTACAAATGATATCGCACAATTGATTAGCTTTTATATTTATGATACTACTCTGGGCTCTGATCACTATCCTATTCACTTCTCTATCAACATCGATAAAAATATATACACTAGAAAGAGTTTTAAAATTAAATCAAAAAAATCTGATTGGGTCAAATTTGAACATTTTTTAGAAAATAATTATACACAGTTTTTTTCACTTGATGATATAAATTCGTCTCCAATAAATATGTATGATACTCTTATAAATACTATTTCAGAACTCTCAAAAACTGTACCCCAAGAAAAAATTTCTGTAAAAATCAAACTAACAAATATAACCCTGTACATTGGTGGGACTCCGAATGCGATAAGATAAAACGGGTGCGTAAAGCTGCCTTTAAAAAATGGCAATGTAACTTAAATCTCCATGATCTTATTACTTATAACAAACATGTTGCTCTAGCTAAGAAAATATTTAAAAAAAAAAAAGAAAGAATCTTTTAAAAAGTTTGCAGAGACTATAGACTTCCGTACTGATCCATCTTACGTCTGAAGCACTTGCAAAATTTTTAAAAAGAAATGGAGCAAAGTTCATTCTTCCAATTTAAATTCTAATTTACAAAACGACGACGATATTCGTAAAGCTTTAGACAACATATGCCCCCTTGGGCTGAAACAAATTTAAACTTTTAATCCAGAAATGGAGAAAATACTTTTTTTGATTCGCCCTTTAGTCTTGTAAATTGCATTCTGCCTTAAACTCAAAAAAAAAGTCGGCAGCGGGTATGGATGGTATCGATTACGAAGTTATTAAAAAGCTCCCTTTAAAATACAAATTAATCCTTATTGACATTTATAACAAAATGTATTCGGCAGGTAATTATCCTTTGAGTTGGAAAAAGTCGTTCATACATTTTATAGAGAAACACGAAAAAAAGGGCGTTAGACGTATTTCTTTAACAGCAAATCTCTGCAAGCTTTTTGAAACATTGACTAAAAGGAGATTGCAATGGTTCTGTGAAAATAAAAATATTCTAACAAATTCTCAATCAGGCTTCCGAAAAGGTCGATCGTGCACGGATAATTTATCGGATCTTGCACTTCAAACAGATCTAGCATTAATAAATCACCGAGAGTTAATAGCGATATTTCTTGATGTTAGTAGTGCCTTCGATAATGTCAATAGTGATATTCTGCTGCAAAAGCTAGTCGAGATTGGATGTTCCAATTCTCTAATAAAATTTGTAAAATTTATCACGCACAATAGAATTATTTATATCGACTTACTAGAAGATAATTATCGAGTAAGTTATAAAGGAGTGCCTCAAGGAGGAGTTTTAAGCCCTCTCCTTTACATTATTTACGTGAAGGAGATCGCTATGGACATACCGAGAAGCGTTACAATATCACAATTTGCTGATGATATCTGCTTGTACACTAAAGTATCTACCATAGTAAGAGCTAAGAATATTCTTAACAAAGCCGTGTCCATAGTAAAAACAAATCTGCTAAATTTAGGGTTGAATTTATCTCCCGAGAAGACCAAATTTATTCATTTTAATAATAAAAATGTACTTCCCCGCGAAACTGAAATTCAAATTGATAACCACTATAAAGTCAAGTGACAAAGTCAAATTTCTGGGTATAGTCTTTGATTATAAGCTATCTTTTTTTCCTCATATAAATAATTTGAAACAGAAGTGTCTGCGTAACATGAATATTATAAAATTTTTATGTGGAATTAAATGGGTATCAGATCCCAGCACTCTGCTTACCCTTTATAAAAATTTTGTGCGTTCGATGCTTGATTATGGATCTTTCATCTATTACCCGAAAATCAAAACTCAAATCGAAAATTTAGAGAAAATTAAAATGGCTAACTTAAGAACTATTATGAGATATCGAATATATACACCTTAAAATGTTATTATTGCTGAAGCAAAACTACAATCGATAAAAGAACGTACTAGATTTCTTTCTAAATGCTATTTAGTTAAAATTCATTCGAATAGAAGTTTAGCTATTTATCATACGCTATGCAAAACTTATTCCCATTTAAATATTAAAAAGGTGAAAAAGAAAAAGAAAAAACTACGTATCTTCCACACATGTATCAATGATATATTTAAATTAGAATATTTTTCTGTAAATAACTTTAATATTTATACTTTTGACTATAAAACTCTTATTGCCCCCCTAAACGTAGATATTAATTTCGGTTTAAAATTAAAAAATCACTCCAACCCCAGCGCCGAAATATCTAAACTTATAAGTGACTCGAATGCCATTGCTTTGTACACAGATGGTAGTAAAATGAGTCATACATAGCACTCTTGTAGGCACTGCCTGTATTTGTCCGAAAACTGACTTTGAGTCCGCCAAAGCCTTAAATAAAAATGCCTCAGTGTACTCGAGAGAATGCGTTGCTTTAATCGATGCCATTGTCTGGGTTAAAAATAGCAATTATAAGAACTTTGTTATTATGACAGACTCCTTAAGCGCTCTTCAATGTCTAACGAATGTTAAAATTTCTACCAAAACAAATTACTATATTCTCACAATTAAAGAACTATTTAACGAGATACTTATGTGCACTCCGCATAAATTCGTACAATTTTACTGGGTTCCATCTCATATTGGTACAGAAGGTAATGAGGCTGCTGATCGCTTAGCCAAAAACTTATTCTAACAAGAGTGAAGCGGATAACTTTAATATGCCGTATACTGATCTTTTTGAAAAATTTAAAACAGAATCCTTTAAAAATACTCTCACCTCAGCTCTTGAACAAAGCAATATTAAAGGTACAAAATATTTTGAACTTTACTTTTCTACACATACTACAACCTGGTTTGACAAAAAAAGTTATTCGCGCAACTATATTACAACTATTAACAGATGCAGATCCAATCACTACGGTTTAGCAGTCTCATTGGCTAAAATACAAATACTTAACAACCCTACTTGCGTATGTACGGAGAATGTGGAAAATTTGAACCACGTGATTTGGCAATGTCCACTACATAATAATGAAAGAAATATTCTTTTAAGAAAATTGTTCAAATTAAATTTTCAGTTACCCTTACAAATAGAATGCTTTCTATGTATACCAAATTCAACTGCTTGTAAATTAATTGCAAACTATTTATCAAAATGTAACAAATCTGTATAATCTCTAAATTTGTATATAATTTCACAATGCGTTGGCCATGTTTTTTCCTTTCTTTGTAAATGTATTTGTTTAAAATAAAGAGAGCAAAATAAGTCTCGCTAGAGACTTAAATGCAAAAATAAAAAAAATAAAAAAACATGTCAGCATATAATATTCAGCATATAAAATCCTATACATTTACGAATAAAAAATTGAATTTACTCCAACATAACTAGGATATGCGTGAACAGTAATCAAAAATACACAGCACATATTTTCAGAAAAATCTAATGAACGGATCAATCAAATGTTTATCAAAATAAGCGTATTGACTATATTCTTATGTATTCAATGTAAATATTAGTTTTCAACGTTTAGAAACTCTTATTCTCCCAAATATTAAAATAAAAGTCTTATTATAAAAATATTATTGTAAGGCAATATAAATATTTAAAATATTAAATACAGTTACGTGAAGTTGACATATAAAAGCAAACTTATAATACCATGGAGAGACACTGTATAGAAAATTTTCATAGTCATTGAATTTCTAATTATATCAATAACATTCCTAGAAAGTATATGTTATTATAAAATACATGTTTAAAGAGACAGTGTTGCCTTAAATAAAAGTCTAATTCGATATAATATTTAATGAAATAAAAAGTATTTAATGTTGGAGTAAATTTTAATAAGTAGTAAATTTTATTCCTAGTCTGGAAATTAATTATTTACCTTGTGAGGCATATCACACTCGAGCAAAGTGAAAAAGATAAGTTTCAAGAGGGAAATAATTAATTTCTTCAGTAGTGTTGAACAATACTTTATATCACACATCTAAAAAATCATCTTAAAGTTGTGATTTTAAGGTTTCGCGATGTAATATTATTACTTTCTTTATGTACATTATTATTTTTCTCTTGCATCTAGAACTATTTACATTTATTTGTATCATTTTTGTATCCACAATGAAAGTTTTTTTTCAACGTGAACGAATCATTATTAATATTAGATAAAATAATAAATATGGAAAATTGCAATATCATTATATAAGGTAATACTTTTCTGTATTTATGCTACATATATAACTGAAGCTTACTTATATATACATATATATGTATATATACATATATCTTTTTAGCATTTTATGAAATTATCATAAAAAGCTATTTTGAATCCATAAATATGACATTTTTATAGCAACGTAATAATTAAATTTAAATTTTAAATTTCAAAAGTCTAAATAATTCTTCACTTATTATTATTATCTATAAATTTAATATTTAGTGAAGATTATAGATGGCTTTCGATTCATCGGGAAGAGATAATATTGCATTATGTATATTATATTTATATATATTATCATATATAGTATCATTAGTTATCCATGCACATTACAAACAATTATTTTATTTCATTTGAAAAAAAAAAACATTCGATCGACCAGAGTCGAACATACTGTGGGGTTATCTCCCACATAGGTTAAGGTAGTAACATAAGTTCACTGTTACAGCGGCACTTCAGCATCAAGTACAAGCGCCACAATATTAGATTTAGTCGAGACAATACTGTCGCAGAGGCCAGTAGATCGTGAGCTCGGTAAATCAGCCTCAACATATATATATATATATATATATATATATATATATATATATATATATATATAAAATATTTCTAAATAAATATATTTTATACTAGAACACAGTCTCTACTCATTCGGCCCGTCCTGATTTACGAAATAATCAGAAAACCGGCCACTGGAGTTCAGCACGGAGTCGGTGCGAAAGGTATCTAATCATTCCGCCACCAAACCCACAACTGATGACCCCTTTGTTATGCGACCAGCGAAGTCTCCCCGCGCACCTTCTGAAAATATCGTTAGTGAAGTCAAGCGTTGAACGCGCGAAAATCTCTTTTCCGTAGGAGCGAAATCACCGTGAATGAACCACGTGGTGCGCTAGTAAATTCCGCGAAAAATAGATTTGTACGCGTGAATAAAACGCGTTGCACCGTATATAAAAATGTTTCGTATACCTAAAATCGCGGAATAAAAGTCGTTCTCGCACATTGTTGAAACGTTAACTTAAAAATATTTTTCTTTTGTCTCGCGACCGCGTATATATGTTAACGCGTAGTTTGCGAACAAAAATTTTTTCGATTCAAATTTCGCTGAATAAAGACCGTGTGTGAATAAAATATACCGACGCGTAGTTCGCGAAGAATCATGAAAAATAGACGTAGTAACAGACCTTTGGCGGTCAGGTTTACCGAAATACATACGTTACGCTATTAGAAATGATAGCAACGATGAAGCCCCGCACCACACGGATAAAATGTTCGAGGTAATGATGGAGATCGGTTACCTCCCCGAAGAACGCGCACAGCGAGACTTGTCATCTATAGCAAAAGCGTTAGAACAACTTCGATTCAAGATCCGTCGCACTCACGCGAGTAGCATCATTGATGTCCTAATAACCGAACTTGACAGAAACGTTCTCCGCAAGCCAATAGTAGCCGCAAAAACTTAAGTTCGAAAGCAGAGAAAAGTCCGATCAATCCGCCAAAAATACGCGAAATTGCGACGAAAAATGCTAAAAAGTCAGAAAAATCGCGCGAACCGTAACTTACGCACGGAATGTGTAAAAGTCATTTTGACTATGGTAATGCAACGAAATTCTGCAGTCAAAAATGCAACCGCGGAATTTGCATTAATTAAAAATCCGACTAAGCCGTCGGAAAACTACTAGAGTGTGAAGCCGCGGAGACAGGAACCACGCTTATTTTCTCCAATCGTCTCCACCTGACCGAAAATGCGACGGGAACCGTATTCGTAATAGACACGGGTATGGACATTTCAGTCATACTTGAAAAATAGATTAAAATAATGCGCAACACCGACTATTCCTGTATTACAAACCTATACATCGCGAACGGTACGATCGTCGCGACATACGGTTTGTACAACATTGCGATCATCGCCGGCTTGAAAGAGAAACTGCAGTGGAACTTCGTCGGCGCAAACTTACAGTATCCGATCCTTGGATGTAATTTCATCACACACTTCCATCTACTATCCGATATTATGCTGCGTAAACTCACGCAAATAGATACGGGAGAAGCAATCAAAAGTTATGACAAAGCGGTGCCGGTATCTTCAGTTTATACCATCGATCCGAATAGCCCCTATGCGCCGGTCTTACAGAAACACCCCCTTGTTACAGGAATAGAGGAGGAGTCAAAACTGATAGATAGAGATGTGTATCATCACGTCAAAACAGAGAGACGACCACTGAGTTAGACAGCGAGGCGGCTCAGCCCGGAAAAGCTCGCCTTCGCGAAAGAGGAATTTAATGAATTGCTGTAAAAAGGTTTTATCAGGGCTTCAAAAAGCGAGTGAGCCAGTCCCATCCACATGGTCCAAAAAAGTACTGCAACATCCAGGGAAACATAATTCGACCATACGTACGGCAGAGCTGGCGGGACTAACTTATTACGATCTTCCACGACAATATTCACCCGAAAACGAAAGTCACTGACCAGTTGAGCAGACAACAATATGTCTGGCCGGAAATGTCCAAAGACATCACAGGTTGGAACAAGAAATGCTTCAATTGCCAGACCGCTAAGGTTACCCATCATAACAAGACAGTCTCGAGCCATTTTTTTTGCTCCGGACAATCGATTCCAGCATGTGCATATTGACATAGTCGGGCCATTGCCAGAATAAAAGTCCAATGAAATATAATTTAATTGCACTTTTGTCGACTGCTTATATAGAAATTAATAAATCTTTTTTCATTGGTCTTACAGTCCAATCAAATCAATCGAAAACAATACGTAACAATATCAATAAATATCTACATTAACATTAATACATCAGTACACAAAAATAATAAAAATAAAAATAAAAATGAAATTAAAAATTATAATCACAGTCAGACTATCCCTGACTGTAAAATATTAGTTGAACAATTTTTTTTATTAGTAAAGTGCAGTCTGACTGTCCCCAATACCCTTACCTAATTGAAGATCCAGTCAAACGTTTTGAGCTCGCTACGGCTCCTCATCAGGGACTAAACTAAACCTTATATTCTAATCTATATATACCTTATCCCCACTACCAAATTAAATTTAGTAAATTAAAAATTACCACTACCAAATTAAATTTAGCAAATTAAAAATTTAGTAAATTAAATCTAAATTCTCCCTCTACACAAATTGTTCAAAACCAATCAATTTAATAAGGAATGATAAACATTGTCCAATTTACTAAACTCTAATTAAATTCACATTATACTGATTCCTGGAAATGTGAATACTTTCAAGACTCCCCTTTTATACCTTTTATTAATACCATGTTCCAAAATATCTACATTCACAAAATCAGAAGAATCTAAAAACTTTAAACAATGCTCCTTTATACCGGAAGTAATATGTGAGCTACGCAAACTATATTTAAGTTCATAAATTCTGTTTTTGAAATATCTACCTGTTTGTCAAGTATAGTATTTATTACAATCCATACAATTAATTTTGGTAACAACACCTGATTTTCAACATAAATCATCCTTACATTTGCAGTTATTAAACAACCTACTCAAATTATTGCTATTTTTAAAAAAAATTTGAATGTTATATTTACGAAAATTTCTTTTAATTCTTTCAGGTAATCCTCTAACATATGGTAAGACAATAATTTTGCCTCTGTTAACATCAACTCGTGCATTATGTCTATTTTCGGTATTATAAATGTCAAACAATCTCTCCGCATTAATCTATTAATAAATTCAATTCGATAACCATTATTAATGAAAGTTTCTCTTACTATCTGTAAATTATTTTGTCTAAAATCTTTATGTGCGAATTTTATTGCTCTGTCAATGACACCTTTTAATGCTCCAATTTTGTTTCTGAATTGGTCGTGTGAATTAAAATCTAAAAACCTACCTGACCAAGTAGGCTTTCTGTACCAATTAAGTGTTACCTTATTATTACTACATCTTATGACATTAATGTCCAGAAAACTCAACTGATTATTAACCTCAACCTCCCTTGTAAATTTAATTCTGTATATGACAGAATTAAAAAGAACATCCACCATTTCATCCACAAAAACTTCTGGAACAATTGTAAAGATATCATCAATATATATCTTAAATATCGTTGGTTCAAAAAGCAATTTTGACAAAGCTATACTTTCTAATAATGTTAAGATAGCTGTCTTCTGTACATGTGAGATCTACTCATATATGGCAGCCATTTATAAATTTTTAGATGACGATATAAAACTTATGATTTGCTAAATATAAATATTGCCAAATAGATTTTGTTGTTTTATGAATGGTGCTGATTAATTTTTGAATGTGAAGTTAATAATCTTTACGTTATAATGTATTTCTGAGTATATCATAGTTCAAGTGAAGAGCGATTAAATATGGGTACTCAAGAAACTCGCCATCGGAGTGAGAGAGAGAGAGAGAGAGAGAGAGACAGAATGAGCAGCCACTTACAACAGCTGAGGAGGCCCGAGAACACATTATTCTACTCAAGTATAATACGTCCAGAAAAAATTTACAGAATACAAAAAAATCAAACATATCGCAACAATTCCAATATAATATCAGATTCATTTAAAAAACTATAGTTTCGAATAGAGATTTCTACAATTATCGAAGATAACAAAAAAGAAGGACCAGCACTTAAATATACTGAGGTAAATTTATTATGTGAATGATATTTATAAAGAAAATGATGTCTGTCGAACTTTCAGGGATTGAAAATTCATTCAGTGAGTCCTAGATTTTAAAGAAATTATGTTACCAAAAAATCTTCAGTCACGAAAAATGATTTACTCATAAGTTTTTTAATTTTAATATCAAGACAAGTTGATCACCTTCAAATGATGGGTGAAAACGAGCTGCTAAAACCGAATGAAACCGTCACTGCCGAGCTTTACAAGTAACTGAATGATTTGCAACAGAAATTGATCGAATATAAATCAGCAATCGTGACCAATAAGCGTAAAGTCATTCTCTTGCATAAAAACACTCGGCTACATTTTGCGAAACCCGTCAAAAACATCCTGTTGAAGCTAGAATGGGAAATGTTTCCGCACTCAGCGTACTCGCCATACTCAGAGCACCTTCTGATTACCACCTATTCAGATCAATGTAGCACGACCTCGTTGATATGCACCTCCGACATGTTCAAAAAGTGAGAGAATTTGTGGATGATTAGGTCGTCTCGAAACCGCCATCGTTCTTTCGCCACGGTATTGCCATATTACCTGAAAGATGGGAAAAAGTAGTATACAATGACGGAAAATATTTTGATTAAGCTAATGTGTATTCATTTTCCATTATAAATGTCGTTTTTCCATTACAAAAGGTCTGAATCTAAGTTGGCCTCCTGATACTATCTTGATAGTGGGTCTTGGGGTTATTTGAACTTTTACCAACTAAAAGATTACTCCTATTGTCTCACACTAATCGCACAAACCACCAACAACAACACGAAAGCATTGATTTGCCGGTGGTAGGTCACACCATGACTGAGCAGATTTTATCTTTATGGCTACGCAACTACACAACCCGGCTGTACCCATGTTGCTTCTGTCCAAATGAATTCTTTTAATAGCCCATTAATTATATATTGACAGAAGACATATCCATGAGGCTCAAAACACCGGTTCTCCGTTCAATGCAAAGCATATCAAATACTCCAGGCTATTAGAGACACTGATTCGATAGCTGCAAAAACAGCTATATCCGATTCATATTTATGTACGATGAGAGATAACACGAGAAGCAGTACCTTGGGAAGCATGCGGTACTTATTCAAAAGTAGATAGAATATACTATATTATATACTAATATATTCTATACAAGTTACGAACTATAAGAACATTTTGTCTCGATTTCGAAATGAGTAGATAGGTTATAGGCATTCTAGCACACCTCTCCCCTTAAAAAGTGTGCTATGCCCCCATCTAGGTCATGCTGAGGACATAGTACAGATTAGACTGGAGTAGACTTGAGGTGGAGTAGAATCCCTATAGACTTTCTCGTTGTATTTTGAGCAAAGTCTGGAAAAGAGAGGATATCCATTCTCCTTTATGTGCTATGATGCCTATAGCAAAGTCAACTACTTTTCTATTTTTTTAATAATCTATTTAAATAACCTTTCTCACACCTCCACTGATGGGATTATACTGAAGAACTATGCGATCGTGCAAGATCAAGCAATAAGCTGTAGTATTAGCTGGGAAGTTCTCTTTAGCTTCAAATTCTAAACGTACATCTACAGGAGCGCTCTTTAGAGATACATTTTGTCATGAGCAATCAATAACTATGAGAGGTTCATTCTCGAGGTACTCTTTCCTTGCAAGCAGTGGTTGAGAATCCCTAGTATAGTATGTTTTTTGGAAATTTGCATACATGTCATACAGTACTGCGTATTGATTATTAAGTATGTGAAGGTTTAAATTATTATATGGATAATATTGCGAATTCAAAAAAAGTCTCACGTTACTAATATTGCAATGATCAAAACGACTGGCTTTGCACTTGCTTCATATTTTTTCTTTATCTGTACGCCGAGACTCACATAACGTGGTTTCTCCAATTAATTGGAAGTTTTAACTGTCCACACATGCTTATTGGCGCTTGGTAGAACAGAATATTCAAATAGTTCCCATGAACGATAACGATGGGATTGAGATGGGATTATCTTTGCCGATGAAATTTAAAAGTTGGATTTTTTATTTATCAGAAGCAATGACATAAGGCACTAACCATTCTATCATTGTTATTTTTACGTTATATTCTTCATATGTAGTATTATTACCTACTGTAATACCTTCCTGAATTATAGCATTCAGGTCTGATCTTGATCTTACCAGAATAAGTTCATGCTTCATATTAATTACAATTTTTTTGTAATCTTCTGCGAAGACCAAAATCATATTTAGAGGATTAGAAACATCAAAGTTTCCATGGCTATCTATTAAAGTTCTCGTTACTTCTTCATTGCCCACCCAGCCTGCATTTTCAAGCATGAACGTCTCGTTGGTATTAAACGAAGCCCATCTTTTCATGACACTACTTAATCCAATGTTTTTACTTTTGTCTATCTCAACACCATTAATTTCGTAGTGAATTTCATAAAAAAAATGACAAATACCATTGTTGACAAATCTAGATTTAGATGGTGCATTTACATCTAAATTTTTTTTGGAACTTTCCATTCTAAATCCGTTTTTTGGAATTTTGCATAGATATGGATAAAACTACGTGATAGTAGAGGGCACAGATCTTGGTGTTGGATGAAAATGCGAATTTCATCATCATGATCAAAGTTTAGTGATGTGTATGGTTGATATGCGTGAATTTCATTATGAGCAAATGACTCATCGAATGCGACACCTGATTGAATTTTTAGTATTTCATCCATTTTTTAGAAAGCAGCAGAAAATTATACAGGTACTTTTTTTCCACGAACTTTTAGACCAAGACTTTGGAGGAACTGAATGTTCTTCAGTATTAACGGTTTCAAACTCTTCAATCAACTGATTGTCGATTGCCATGATGGAGTACTTATATGCTTGCCAGAATTATAAACAATCCCCATTATATAGATTTGATATGAAATCTAACAGTGATTTCCTCTTCTCAAAAATTAACCAGATTGCCGTCCTGATCGACAATTCGAACTTGTATATTATCTATACACTTAACACTAAGTGGTAGATACATAAACTGTGATGGAATTTCTATGATTTTATATCCTCGAGGAACACTGTGAAAGAGTTCATGAATAGTATGAATCTTTTGATTCTTAATGAAAGCTCCTGCAGTAATGTTACATTCGACTCTGAGTGCGTTCATTTTCAATATTTTCACTAGTAAATCAGAATGGTTTCCTATATTTTCCTTGAGAATACGTGAAGTAAATCCCAACACTCGATCGATTGATTTTTGAGTTTTAAGATCCAACAGGACACTGCACTTAATTTCCCTTCTAAATGTTTTATAGCTAGTTTTCAAAGAAAATTCAATTCCTTTAGATTTAAATGTATTTGATAAAAATTGATTTATAGCATCAATCTCGTAACTGCCAATGTAGATAGAAATAATTTCTCCATTTAAATGAAGTTGATTATTGTCAATATTTGAAATTGAATTAAAGGTTAAAAGTTCGACTAAACCTAAAACATAATTTTTATGCTTTGGTAGTACAATGGATGGAAAGTATTGGGCTTCTGAAACAGAAGATTTTCCTGATAGAGTCAAAGTGAAACTATCTTCCATGACTGATTAAGCAAAAATGATCAAATTTTATCTGACAAATTCTTCTTAAAGACTTTCAGTTAAGAAACGAAGACAAAGATGATCGCAAATGAATGAGTCAAAATTCTCATATCTTGTATAATTGTATTTTAGTTCTTTCACATTGAAATATTTCATAAGATCTATGATAGATTTGAGGTCACCAAAGTTATCAAAGTAGGTGACGTCATATCCTCTCTTTCGATAACTGACCCAATGAGTACCTTTATTTTTTGAATGAACGAGATTAACAAAAGCAGATTAGTTTTGCCACCGTCCATTACGAGGATGGCTGTTTCTCAAGAAAACACCCCGGAAATATTTGAAATATATGTGCATATTTTATAAGATCATAGTTTGTTAGTGGACCATTTGGCAAAATTAAATTGAAGTTTTTTTCCTTTAATTAGGCCGTGTCCGATATACGGTTTGAGAAATAATCCCACTCTACGTTTATATGGCTTCAGATATAGAACTTTACCTAAAGCAATAGCTTCCATCGTCTTATTATGTCGCTTGCTTTCTTGATAATCTTTCTGTGCAGCTTTATCATCATTTAGTACTTTAGCTATTGCAGCAGCATCTCCGGTTAAAGCACCAGTTGCACTTATTCTTGCGAACAGTGGAATACGGAAAGGAAGAACTCCGAGAATTCTAGACGGAAGGGGTATCACACGTGGAATAAGAACTTTCTTCTTATAACTACTATTCTTAAGAGCTTGATGAGCACCTTTTAAGACGAACTGTATTACTTTGCGTGAATTTTTACCTGATTTCAATGAGTTTTTCGCTGCTGTCACCAATTTATTGAATTTCAGCCTCATTCCAGTTTTAGCCTTTAATTTCATAGCGCTTGCAACCGTTAGAGCTGACGCATTCTCAGAAAGGATAGAATCCTTAGCTTTAATCAGTTGCCAAGCTTTATTAGCAAGCTTTATGTCAGCCACTTTACGATTACTGTACTCAATGTCATGTTCTTCACATGCCTTATCTAGTGGATTTATTCCTGGATCATCCCATTGTAATCGCTTCGCTAATTTAGTTCCGGGGCCACAGTATTAATAACCAGAAAGATGCATTTCAATAGATAAATTGTTGATTACTCTATCGACCAATCCACGTCCTTCCTTTTTCGAATGTATACGAGTTTTATGTTCAATCATTGTTGATAGTCAAATTAGAACTGATGATCAAAAATATAAAATCAACATTTATATATTTACTTCAGTTAATGATAAACTAGACTTTGCCATGTTATCATGGATTTTAATGAGCAGAACGTGAAACTACCCGTCGTTAACTTTGACTTTGGAAAGGAAAAAAGAAGGATGCGATACGACGAGTTACTACAAGATTGTATATGATCAGTATTTTGCCGTCCATCAAACTGCGGAAAAGCTAATAGCTTATTAGCTTTAATCACAAATATGATTTTTGATGATGTAGCTTGTAAGAAGTAAGATAACGTAAGAGCATTTTTCTGTATGGGGAGACATAAAAGTTTAGACTGCTTCTACTTATGCCAGACATATGCTCATGTACCAAAACATCATATTAGAGATAATATTAATATATTAGTAATTTATCGACAAGATGATGTGAATTTAAAACATATTTATGATGACCAAGTCAACACTGATCTGTCTTTCAACGAGTTTCGTAATCTTTATTCTGAATGCTGGAAAAATGATAAATATGGATTTGCTGTTATTGATAACGATAGAATAATGGATTATGGTAGATACAGAAAAGGTTTTGACAGTTTTGCAATAAAAAGAAATTTAAACAATTGTAAAAACTCAGTTCAATTTTACACAGCAACACGACGACACCATGTCGAACTTTGAGAAAGAAATAATATCCTTAGCGAGCTATTACAAGCGCGTAAAGCTACTGAAAGAAAATCTGCACTATTGAAATAGAAGAGACAGAATCTCGAAAAAGTTTTAAGTGGTACATTGTAACCTGTGATTACACCACTTAATAATCTTGTCGAATCACAAAGTTTACGGTCTTCTAATCTCATTTCAGATCATCACAGCATTAAAAAAACAACTAGATCTCGAAAAAAGTTGAGTTTTATGTTAGATAATAATATTCGCTCAGCTTCCATAAAAGATTATGATTCCGATGATGATTTCGCCTCATTAGATAACTCAACGATGAATTCGACATTCAAATCTATGCATGAAGACAATGTTAAAACTAGTATTTTAGATCAAAGCCGCAGTAAATTTGATAACATATATGGAGCAAGAAATATTGGATGATTGCTGATTCTGAAATTAGAATTGATGATAATAAAATAAAAGTGAAAGATTTAACTTATCCTAAAAGTCATAGACTAATGGAGCTACTAATTAAAAAAGAAGTAGAGGACACATTAATAAGTCCAGCAGATCATGAAAATTATTGCAGTATTCTAGAAGCAAATAGTGCTCACCGGAAAAAATATACTAAAGATGAATCTATACGCTCATCCAAGAGTAGAAAATATTTCAACATCATTGGACCGATGTTTCGCAGCAGTGCTAGTCATACAAAAAAGGGAGGAGGAGGTCACATACGTAATTATAAAGTTGCAAAGAAAGATTCTTCAATAGAGTTAGTGTACTGGAATGATTCGAATGAGCTTGTTCAGAGACTAAGATTACTAATTGCTGAAATAACAATCACATCAATAAAATCCATTCAATCATTGAGAAACTACGTGAAATTGGATACATATATATATGTATATATACATATATATATATATATATATATATATATATATATACATATATATATGTATATATATATATATATATATATATATATATATATATATATATTAATGCACACGCTTTTTCTTCAATTAGTATCATCGTGAGTCTCGACTTGTTTAAAAGAAATTTGAGAGACTCGAAGGGTAGTCGAGGTTCGCCAGGCATTGGATACAATTTTACAGCAGATGACAATTTTGATATAGAAAATACACGGCTTTGTAATGTTAGAGAAGCTACCACAGGTATTGATGCAGTTTGTGTGAAAAGGTTATATGCAATTTTGCAGTAGGAAATAAATACTATATCTTTAAAAATTAATGAAGTTCTAAAAGAAAATGAGAAATATCGTGAACAAAATGGCTTGATAACAGAAGAGAAATTCAAAGATCATTATCAAAAATATTATGCACATAATGAAAATCGATTTAAATTAGAAGAAAGAATGAAGAATTTTGATAAAAATCTTATGAAAACCGATCAGTATCAATCAGAACTAGAATCGAAAATGAAAACTCTTAGTGACTCACATACTCTTTTAAGAGATAATGTTTCACAAATGGTTATTAATGTTAATGGTATTGTAAAAGAGATTGAAAGGAAAAATGCGTTGAAAAAATCACCAAAGGCAAAGTCAACAGGAAGTACGACACAAAGTGGTTGAAACACTACACGAACCTGCTCGTCACAGGTATAAGCGAAAAAAATATGATGTACGTGGTATAGATGAAACTTGGCAAGCATAAATCATTGTACAAATTCTTGTCGAAATGATATTCTACTCTAAGGAGAATAAATGCGTTCGATACGTACTCACTTTTATAGATTTGTTTTCGAAGTATGCTTGGGCTAAACCAGTAAAGTCAAAGAGTGGCAACGATGTTACTCTAGTTATGAATACGATATTGAAACATGGAAGAGTGCCATCGAATCTACAAAGCGATCAAGGAAAAGAATTTTACAATTCACACTTTCAAAGTCTCATGAAGAAATATAAGATACATCTATACTCTTCACACAGTAATCTTCATACAAGTATTTGTGAGCGATTTAATGGAACATTAAAAAATGCAATGTGTATTCTTTTGAGTAAATAAGGTAACTAAAAATGGATAGATATCCTACCAGCTTTACTGAAAGCTTACAATTCAAGAAAACATCGAACAATAGGAATTGAGCCTAAAAATGTAAGCCAAGAAAATGAAAACGAGGTGAAGAAGCGTTTTTCAATTGAGATGATAACAAGGAAAAAACCAAAATACATTGTCGCAGATAATGTACGAATAAGTAAAATAAAATATATTTTTGAAAAAGGCTACACACCTAATTGGTCTGCTGAAATTTTTACAATATCAAGAGTTGTAAAAACTGATCCAGTATCACGTTAGAAATTATTACGATAAGCCTGTATCTAGGGCTTCTTATAAAACTGAAATTCAAAAGACTAAGTATAACACACTTCCATTATCGTCCAGAATATTGTTTTCTTCATACTCGTCTACATGTAGAAATCTTGAATCTGGAGAAGATTTGCATGTTTCTCTTTCTTATTTAATGAAATATGACAAGGTGATACTTCATATTTCGATCCGTACTTCCTAAGCATATAAACATTTACTGAAACATTATTCAATTTTTCAAATTTGGAAACATCTTTCAGTTTTACAGGAAATTCTATATCACCAAAGTTCAAGTGGTTTGCAAATTTATCATAATTATGAACTCTTTGAGGGTTCTTTTCATTTGGATGTAATGCTGAAAGAATAGCATATTGAAAGCATTGATTATCAATGTTATGAACATTGATACATGCTCTTTTCGATGCTATGAACTTAGGGAGAGGAATATATGATCTTCCTTTGTATATCTCGCGATTCTACTTTAGCTGACTGGTTAGAGATTAGACTACCTTCCACTGGCACTTTACTATCAAGACGATACCGGAATCTTGCTTGTAAACATGAAAGATGAATCAGACATATTAAACATTTTTGATTTTCTGCTCGAGAGAGACCTTGTTTTTTGCCAAATTCCCTCAGGTTTATTATATCATGTTCAGTTATTGATAAATAATTCTCGAGTTCGATTATGTTCAATTCACTGACACGTTATCATGAAGTTATTTCACTTTAAACACAACAGGCGAAAGAAAAGCCATCTTGCATATTAAAAAAAAAATTAATTGTTAAAATAAAATTAATTAAAAAAAATTAATTGAAATAAATTGCCGAAAAAATAGAAAAATTATCATAAAAAAAAATTTCTTGGAATTACATAATTTCCAAGAATTCTGGCGAATTCTTGGAACCCCCCTAAATTTTATTTGGGGGACCAAGCCCCCCGAAGCCCCCCACGATTCGTCGGGGATCTCCGATCTCAATTATTTTTACTTTTCATTTATATATTCTATATATATGTATATTGCTTTTTATTTATACAGATTATATCTACATTGTAATATATATTATATATACATTCTTTAATACCACAAGTAGTAGCTACGAAATAAACAGACTCTTCATTCCAATATCATTAAATAATTTTTATTTCTTTTTAAACATATTCATATTTTTTATTTCATTAAATATTTTTTTACAAATTTCATTACAAATTTTTTCGTTATTTTTTTTAAAATTACATCTAAAATGATCATCGGACCTGACGAAGGATCTATCTCCTCAATACTACTGCTGCTACTGCTGCTGTTGCTACTACTATTGCTAGCACACTCTCCACGGACGGGATCCGAGGACGATTAATAGTCGTCGTAGTAGATAATCGTTTACTCTTTCTATTGCAGCATTCTTCGCTGCTTCTCCGACGTTTCGATGGTTTTCGTCTCTTCTTACCTATAACAAAGAAATCAAATATATCAATCACAACCAAACATTAACATTTAAAATAAATTTAAAATTTTAATTTTAAATTTTAAATTTAAATCACAATTTAAAAACATTAAAAACAATTTAAAGTTTTAGTTTTTAAAAATTATTCTTTACCTCTTTCGAACTCATCGAAAATTTCAGCAAATTTTGCTGCCTGCAGAACCGTGTCTGCCATCTCCAATAATTTTTCGTGTAAGCTTCTCCAATCTCTTGAAGAAGCGGGAGATCTTCCCTCATCGGACGATGGTGAACGGCATCTCTCCAGGCAAGGCGTAACTGCCCTCATCAGAGAGACTGCAGCTATCGGGATCGGCATTGTGGACCGTGCCGACCTCGACATCACCTCCCCGAACAAGTCAATCGCCTTGCTATACTTTCCTTTCTTATGACGATTACGGGGAGCCTTCTCCACGGCTTGGAACCTCTTCCCGCTGTCGCTGCTGTTGCCGTTGCCGCTACCGTTACCGTTCTCGTTGCCGATACGACTGCTGGTATTGGTGTTAGTACTGGTGCTGGTGCTAGTTCTGGCGATGGTACTAGCATTAGTGTTTACAGCTACTCTCATTTTAAAAGCTTTAGACTCTTAGAAAAAATGAAAACAGACTGAGATGAAAAAATTATCTGTAATTTCACTTTTATACAGTTTTCTAGTGCTAGCCTTTACGAAAAATTTTTTCTATTGGTCGAAAAAAATTCCATTTTGATGACAGAAAATTTTCCTTATTGGTGGAGGAACAAAATTTTTCTCCTCTCCTTATACCGTCACAGCTAAATTCAGAAGGATTAAAAAAATTTTTTAACTCCTCCCTCTGAGCCTTCCTGAAGCGTATAATATTCCTCATTGGTCGAAAGTTCATATACAGTCCATCAAGTCCCTCCTTTCTCGTATAATCTTTTTATAAATAGAAAATAACGCGTTTATTTTACAGTCTACCGAAATCGTGAAAATCGAGAAAGAAAAATATATCGCTTTCATTATATAGTTTTGCGTTAAGTGTTTGCTACAACAATGGTCTTTCAGAGCCCATAGCCATGTACGGTCAGCGGATTTTACTAGTTAATGAGGCAACCTCGATCCGTATAACATGAGGTAGATGCCCACATTCACCTTATCCACCAGATGCTCACCAAGTGTTCGCTATAGCAATGGTCATTCATAAGCATCACCAGTAAGAAGATTATACCGATTGATTGGGTCAACCTCAATCGGTATAATAAATGAAAAAAAGCGCATATGTTCGCCTCTACTCCGACCCTCTCCCATGTTCATTTCAAGTAGGCACAACCTTTATTTTATTTTATTTTTGGATGGAATTGATTGGACTGTAAGACCAATAAAAAAATATTTATTAATTTTTCACAGTCACTCCCTTTTCCATACCCATTTACATTTTACTCAGCTGAAAAAAAAAGATTGAGCAGATACAGATCGTGGGAGTATTAGGGAAAATTTCTCGCTTTGAATAAATTGTATTGAACCTCGTGTTCGCTATACAAGAGTCATTCTTAATCGTCAATGGTAAGAGGATTACACTGATTGATTGGGTCAACCTCAATCGGTATAATAAATGAAAAGAGGCGCACGTGTTCGCCTCTACTCCGACCCTCTCTCATGCTCATTCCAAGAAAGCGGAACCTTTTCTGAAATATAATGCTTACAAACTAAGTTTTCACAGTCACTCTCTTTTGCATTCCCATCTGTGTTATATGGAATTGAAAAAAAGATACAAAACGTGGCACTGACAAAAAAAATAGTATAGTTTTATTATATAGTATTGTGCTATACGGCTGCTATAATAATATTCATTTATAGCCATCAAGGAAAACGGGAGTATACTGATTGATGAGTTAACCACATTCAGTATAACAAGAGGTGCACGTGTTCGCCTCCACTCCGACCCTCTCTAATGCTCCTTCGAAGAATTGGAAAACTTTTCAAATAAATAGAACACCTATATGTTGGCTTTACATAGTCACTCACTTTTCCATTTCCATCGATATTGCACTCTTTCGAAATCATGAAGATACAAAGCGTGGGACTGACATAGACAAATATCTTAGCTTCATTCTATAGTATTGTATCATATAGCATTTTTGCCTCTTCTCGCACGTACATTAATACTGCATTGTCATGAAATATCACTCTGCTCAAATATAATGAATGGGAAGTATATAATAATATACATGAGAGGGGGTTACCACGCTTTTTTCAGGTTACTTAGATGGGGGCTCAATACACTTTTTAAGGGAGGTGTGCTAGAATATCTATGTGCTAGAATGCTTATAGCCTATCTACTAAAATGGTTACTTCTGTAGAAAAATCTCTCTCAGTATCCATATTCTATCGCTCTTCACTTAAACTGTGATATACTCAGAAATACATTATAGAGTAAAGTTTATTAAGTTCACATTCAAAAACTAATCACCACCTTTTATAAAACAACAAAATCTATTTGGCAATATTTGTACAATCATAAGTTTTACACCACCATCTAAAAATTTCTAAACGGCTGCCGCATATGACTAGATCTCACATGTACAGCAGACAGCTATCTTGACATGTACAGTAAATTAGACTAAAATAATCTTACACTGGATGAAGTTTGAGACTCTTTTGTCAGCGGTCAGACTTGTTTATCCCTTAGTCTGTGTCGGAATGTATTCGATGAATTCAATATTCCATATATTTATGTGATAATAAAGTAAATCAAAAATAAAACGTAAATATAGTATATTTTGCAAGCATTTTAAACTAAACAAAATTACACTTTTCAGTTACATTTCATAAATAATATAATATTATTTAGTAAAACCAACACTGTTTAAACTCAAACCAGTATATTATTAGTGTTCAATAATTTTTATTTTATAAATATAGAGCAACTTATACTTTGACTACTAAGAATATGTTCTCTTATTAATTTTAAATATATGATGTGATTAACTAGTAAATTTTTTTCTTGTTTTAATAATGCGCCAAAAAATTATACAGCTAAAAATTATAATCTACTGGGGCTTGATGTTAATTATTCAATACATAAATAAATCGTCATTCGATTGCTATAATTAAAACAATTTGTTTAATATTTATGATTTAAGCATATTTTTACTTTTATCATGTTACAAATACAAACTGTTATAAAGAATACTACAAATACAAACTGCTGTATGGAAGTCTAAGTAAAAATAAAAAAGTCTAAGTAAAAAAGGTTCCTGGAGTTTGATGTAAATTTATCAAGTAACAAAATTTAGACGAAAGTGTAAAGAAGAAACAGATTGATTAAATAGAATTGAACTATATTTATTGATGCTATAAGAGATATTTTATTGAATATGAAATTGGTGATGAGCGATTCCACATTTTGCACATCAAGTGGCTGACTCTATAGGATACTCGTATTGATTCTACGACTGTCTGATTTAATGACCTTCATTTAAATTCCAGAGGTTACCTTACCTTTACTGTTTATTATGTATTGAAATATTCAAAAACATACTGTAGCTATTGTTAATTCATATTTGGAAATTAATCTTTAGAAATAGAATGTTAATTTAATATCTTATAAACATTGACATATTTATAGAGATGCATAGATTGTGACGTTTTAGAAAACCTTAAATATTCATAAACTGTATAGTTTTCCCCCTAGACAAGAATCGAAGCAAATAAGACATTTTTATTAATTATATAGCAAAATTTACTTAGGAAAGAAAATATAAAACTCCACAAAAAGTATCAAAACAAATATGTATAATTTTCCGTCATGCTCAGTTATAAACACATTTTTAAATATATATATACTAGCATCCCCCGTTTCGGCTATGCCCGAGATAATAATTTAACAGACTTCCTAAAGAATTCAATAATATCTAAGTAAAAAGTACTCTATATATAAAAATCTATATTTCTATAAATAATTGACCGTAACTTACCTATCGTCGCTTCTGTATAAAAAGCTGCTTCAATCATCATTTTATACAATATATATATATAGAGAGAGAGAGAGATTTTCTCACGTAAGAAAAAATAAAATTTATAAAAATATCCATAAAGTGTGAGAATAGTGTCGGATTAACCTGAAGAACAAAAAGGGTTTTACCGACTAACGTCACACCTTCGTTAGTATACGAATCCCAAAGTTGGATAGAAACATTCGTTTGAGCTGGCCTGGTATTAATACTTTAAGCGGACTACTTTGAGTTGATGTTCGTGATTCAAGATGCCACCTAGTCGCCCCTTGTGAAACTGATTCTTAAAACCATTAACTTAATTTATTGATGAAAGTAAAATGATTTTCAATAAAAAAACATAGCCTATGTCCATCCCAAGATAATATAGAATCTATATGTCAAATTTTAGAACAATCGATTCAGTAGTTTTTTTGGTTATCGTTTACAAACAAAAAATCATATATTTTCATATATTATCACATATAAAATATTTTAGAACTATATATAAATTTTATCACTGTTATAAAAATCTGTTAATGTGAGATTTAGTCATATGTATTCGAAAATTGTAGTTTAAAAATTTTATTGAGACTACGTTTGTGGATTTAGTAAAACCATGCCAAAATAATTAAAACTGTTTCAGATTTTATTTAATAATATGGTTTGCATCTATTGAAAAAAGGCAGTATTTTGCTTTTAATTTCATGACGATTATATGATATTTGCCATTCAAGCAAGAAATCTTTCACCTTTCTACATCGAGTAGAAAGATTAACTGTAAATTTGATCATCTATCACTTATTTGACTTAGTAAGTTCCTTAGACTTTCTTATTAATTTTTCAGCTTTATGCAATCTACATTTCGAACCTCTACATCGACGATGCCCACAATAACGATTTTTCAAATCATGACACTTTTTTCGAATGTTTGAAAATAAGCAATCACAGTGCTTATATAGAATTTTGCTTTTCAGCTGATATGCATCACTTCCACCTGTAAGATGCGCCGCCGATCTTTTCGTATCAAAATTGTAATTTCGAGACTCAAAATATCTTAAATGATCAGATTTGCAATTGTTATCATATGGGTAGTTACGATACTGCTTCCTCTTTAATCCTCTTCTTTTGTTATTTACCTGTTTTCCTTTCTCTAATAAATTCTTTACAATAGATCTAACAATCTTCCTGCATTTATTAAAGGACTCCCGCGTTAAATGATCCGTCAGAAAGTCTAAGAAATTAGACTTCTTCGAGCAGCGATGAGGCTGTTTGATGTCCTGCCAAGGTTCAGATTTACAAGAACTAGAGTAAAAATAATGAGACGCTTTGTAATATGATGCATCGCCTCCTACTAATTTTCTACGACAATTATATGATCTGCAATCTTTTATGACGGACGATTCATATTTTGATTCTCGTTCTGACAATACTTGATCTTTTACCTCACAAGTTTGTGTATTATTTTGTAAAGGCATAAATACAAGATTTCTGGGTAGTGAACATAACTTTTTAGCCTTTAATCGGTTAATGAATTTTTCAAGGACTGGATTTTCAAGCGATGCAGAAACTTCGGTTAAAATAGACTTTTTATGTCCAAAACGCTGTTCAGATAATTGTTTTAATTCACATGTTTCAGACGGACATGTTTTTTTGCAGCTTTGACTTTTTTGACTTTCGTTATGATTGCAAGTGGAAATAGTTTGCTCTTTGGAGTATGTACTTGTATTGACATTAGACTTTAAAGATAAAACTGAAGTTTTTAATTGAATTTTCATACTAACATTATCACTAGATTCTTTCTCAGCTAATGCTTGAATAGAAGAGGAGCAGTGATCTTTTTTGTCAGTCATATATTTGATTTTTTCACGAACTTTTAAATTCAAATCAGTAATCTCATTTATCTTTGATTTCAAAAATCCAGTTACTTCTGAACTTTTACAAGGGTTATTATTCAATTTGTAAATCATTTCATGAAAGTCAATATGTCGATTATATTTATCCGAAATACTGGTTTCTACTTCCAGCAAGGTAAATTTCTCGTCAGTACTGGTTTCCCTATTATATTTATCGGAACTTTTTTCAATTATTATATCCTGCAATTTAACATTCTTGATTTGATATTCCTCGCTAAAATACTTGTTACAATCAGGTAGCTTAAATTCTTTGTACACAATTTGTGTTGACTTTTCTCTACTATCCTCATAATCCGTATTCGTACATGTTTTGGAAGATAAATTTAAACATTTTTTTTGTTTTATTATACAGTCAGTGTGACTATCAATATCTTTTATCATATCGTCTTGATAATTGCAGTAACATAATGATATTTCATTGATGTAAATATTTGTAAGTTCTGAAAAATTAGCCATATTATCAGTGATAGTAGCAACATTTTTCGACAATTTTTTTTGCATTATGCAACTTCTTTTGTGAATTTCAATCATTGTTCCAGTGTCTTTCATTTTCTTTTTTTGAGAACCCCCATAAGATTTATTATACTTTACTTCTTTCCGTTTCCAATTGCAAGAACGGAATATATTTGATTTGTTCGTTAAAGAGTCTAGGCATTGTTGCTGTAAGTCATCTGTTAATTCTTCTGTATAGCTATGCTTGTTTTCTCCACTAGGCTCAGGAACTGTCCCATTATTAATGCAAACATCTTCTGATGAAGATGATATTAAAACTCTTTCATTTTTTTGCCATAAATAGCTGTAAAAAATAATGAAATCAGTGTATAGGCAAAACTTATAATTATTATAATTATTATGCTTATTGTCTCTAATTTATTACATTTTTATAAGTTTTGACATGTAACAAAAAGAAAATCTAACACATTGTTAATGAATTACTATAAGACAAAATTTCATAATTATATATATATATATATATATATATATATATATATATATATAATAGGTTGTCAAATATCCCCCCTTCTGCCTTTTTATCTTATGAATTTGGGGGCTATGTACAAAGCGCTATACAGAGCTCGTATCTGTCAATACTATACATCATTATGGACGCTTCTGGTTGATGGCCTGCCTCAAGCGGTCCAGTTGTTCACACAAGATGGTAGAATTAAGCGTCTGGCCATATGGGAGCAGCTCACAGTGGATGATTCCCTTCCAATTCCACTAAACACACAACAAAACCTTCCTGGCCGTCAATCTCGGCTTGGCCACTGTTTGGGACGGTCCACCGGCCTTAAACCACGACGGTTTTTACTTGCTATTGTCGTATGTGATCCATTTTTCGTCGCCAGTCACCACCCACTTCAAAAATGGGTCGAGTTCGTTCCGTTTCAGCAGCACATCACAGGCGTTTATTCAGTTCAGAAGGCTTTTTCGCGTCAAATCATGCGGCACCCAAACATCAAGCTTTTTTTGTATCCAGCCTTCTGCAGATGGTTTAAAATGGTTTCGTGACTAACTTTTATCTCCTGGGCGATGTCACGAATTGCCACATGCCGGTTTAACTCGATAAATTCCATGATTTGATCGGTATTCGTCGTCACAGGTCTTCCGCCTGCTGGTTTATCCATGGTATCGTTTTCACCGGCTCTGAGCTGTCGAAACGCTTCCTCTGCGGCTCGAAGTGATAGCTTGCCATCCCCCAAAACACAATGAATCTCACGGAACGTTTCTCTAGCGGATTTGCCTTTGACGAAGGAAAACTTTAAAATAGCGCGAATTTCGGCGTTAGTGAACTCCATGTTTACACGTCTATAACTTTTGAACACAATATCCAAACTAATTATGCATAGAGTAGTTTTGTACTTTATGTCAAGATCTTTCAAATGATGTAGAGTGTTGCTAGATATGAGCTCTGTAGTGATTTGTACATAGCCGCCAAATTCATAGTAATATTTTAATATTTTATATGAACTTTATTTTCAAGTAGTTTTCATTCTTGACAATAATAGGTTTTTTAATTTTGAAGTTGTGATATACATTAGTTACAGAAAATAATTTTAAATATATTTCATATTTTTTACAGAATTTGTTATTAATATGCATTAGTTTTTATAAATATAAATAAATTTCAGTACTTTAATTCAGTGAATTCTGTCAATAATTAAATTTATAGAATTATGAAATGCTTTTATAACAACATATTTAACTCATACAGAATATATTTGAGTTCTTTATATTTTTAATTCATAACTTTATTTAAACGTTACACTTTGAACATAAAACTTTAATTAATTATGGAATTATTTGTATAGAAGTTTTTAAATAACTTATTTTTATCAAACTTTTTCAGCTTATTTATTTTTACATTTGTACAGGTTTTTGAAATCATCCACAAGAAGATAAGTAAAAGGTGAAAAAGTAATTTAGATTTGCAAATCTAAAGTCAAATAAACCTTGATTGAATCGCGTTTGGTCCTTTGCAATCCGTGCCTTACAAAATAGAAAATGTGAAGCGATTGAAGCTGCTTTTGTGAGACCATTGGTTGTACAGTATTGATCAAAATATAATTATTAAATGGTTGAATGTTAATATAGTAAAGGATAGAAAAATGAAGCCATTTAATGAATTAAAAAATCTTTCAGAAGATTCAACTAATATATTTTACGATTCTTTTATACATAATCGTTATCCTAATAGACCCAAGGGATTAGAATTATTATGTTTATATGATTTTTCTAAGAGGTTTGAGATTGTAAAGAGTAGACCAATTTACAAGGTAGAATATTATGAAATACCAAATGGTTTGTATTGTAAAAAACGCAAAAAATCTTATTTAATTAATCACTATGAGTTTAAGCCAGACATGCAACCAGAAGCTTACTACTATGCTTTGTTATTATTATTTAAACCTTGCAGTAATTCAGATGAATTAAAAGGCTTGTACGAAAAGTATTGTGAAGCTTTCAGAGAACAACATCATAAATTAGCAGCAGCGATGAAATACCACGATAAATATATAAGTATACTGGAAGCTATCGAAAATATCAATAAACTAACTCAAACTGACTTAGAATTAAGTAAAAGCGATATTCAAAAAAATTCTGCTAATATACCTGATCGTTGTTTGTCTATTGAACTAGAAAACGTTGTTTTGTATTGAGGTAGCGAAATATCAATTGCGGTTATTGCAAATGGATTTGTTACTTCTTCTTTTTGAATTAAATAAAAGAAGACTATTTTCTTAACATAAACTTTATTAGAGATATATGACAGTAGTGAATCGATGTTGATTTGTTGGTAGTCGATTAAAATCTGATACAATTACAACATTTCTTAAACAGAATACATGCGATAGAGTGTACAATAAAAATTGAACTGTGATTGGTTAGCGCTTGACCAATACATACTTAATAACATCGCAAGGAGAGGGGATACAATCAGCTGCAATTTTATTTAAGGTATGGGATTATTAGCGTATGCTCAATAGAATAGCAGGGTATTATCTACATTTGGGTTGTGGGAAAGGCAGTAAGGAGTATGAGTTTAATATTTTTACGTCACAGTTTATTGAGGGTGTAAGGTTGGTATAACTGCTAATAACGTCGTATAATTACAGGAATTCCCATCGCTATTGAAATACGATAGTGTATTTGATGTGTAATATCTTACAAACGTTATGAATAATTTTCAATCTGTTTTAGAAAAAAAACTAATATTATAAGTGAACAAGATCTACTTAATTCTATTTCAAAATTTAACGTAAATCAGAAAAGAATTTTTGACAAAAGAATTGCTTCTGTAAAATCAACAAACAAAATATTAAGAATGTTTGTGAGTGGTCCTGGTGGAGAAAGTAAAAGTTTTTTCCTTGAAAATTTAGTTTCATGGAATAAGATATATCGTGATAAAGATACAGCCGTTACAGCTCCTACTGGTATAGATTATTACAACTGTCCATAGAGCATGGTGGCGCAGTTATGTATCGCCAGTTATCTGGCACAGCTTTAAAACAAATAAGACAAACCTTGCAAAACGTTGACCTAATTATTATTGATGAAATTTCAATGGTATCAAATATCACTTTCATGTATATACATTTACGTTTAGCAGAAATATTTGATACATCTAATAACAATGATGGATGGTTTGGAGAAATTAAAATACTTGTTTTTGTGGATCTATTGCAGCTTCCCCCAGTTCGTGGAGATTTTGTATTTGTCGAAATTAATTAAAAACAGATCGAGACATATATGAAATCAATGTTTTCTTCCAATATATGAAATTACTTCGAATACGAAGAATTAACAATCAATATGAGACAGCAAAATGATCAAATATATTCTGAAATACTTTCACGTATTAGATTAGGTTTCATGACTGATTCTGAAATTTATCGAACAATAATTATACGAATAATATTCGGCAGTTATGTAATTATTTACATAAATTACTGTCTGATACTGTATGCTTATTGCCAACAAAAAAATGTGTAATGCTATTAATAAAGCAATGCTCCTTCTTATTCAATCAGAAGAAATAAATTTTATTGCGAATGATTCATACAAATGTAACAAAAATCTGCAAAATCAAGTCTTAAAATTATTAAATGAAGATAAAGATAATATCTGTGGTATTGATCGTATAATAACAATTAAAATTGGTTCTCAAGTTATGATAAGAAGAAATATCGATGTTTCGATTGGTTTAGTTAATGGAACGATCGTAACGGTTGTTTCTGCTACTTAAAATAAATCAACAGAAATTATAAGCATTCTTATTGTTTTACGACCTGGAAAAGAATATGAAATACCACGTTTAGATTATAAATTCATGATTATGGATAAAGTATCAATAAACCGACAACAGTTTTCAATTTATAATAGTTATGACATAACTACTCACAAAAGTCAAGAGTTGAGTCTAAAAGTGCCGTTGTTGAGGCGGGACATAATGGTTTTACACATGGTGAAATATATGTTGTAGCTTCGAGAGGAATTTCTCTAGATGATTTACATCTTATTAATTTTGATCCTTCATGTTGTACTGCAAATATATCAGGCATACTTGAATATAATAGATTAAGGAAAGAATATCGATCTGATCTCAATAGCTTGGATATTTCAGTAGATTATAGGAAAAACAAACGGTCAAAAGTATATGATACACTATGGTATAATAATAACGATTTATCACTAATGAATAATAAAAGTAATACTGATGATAATATATTACATATACAAGGATTACCTAATTCTGGTAGAGTTTCTTGTTATGCTAATGCATCCGTACAAAGTTTATTTCATTCAACATCTATTGCAACGTCAACATGCAAATATTGTAAAAACAGTATTCAAACAATATATTAATAAAGTCTCTGTCGACATTCAGGCGTTAAGGGGGTTTGCGGGACAACGATTTAAATTAAATGTATAGCAGGACGCTATAGAATTTTTATTTTGTTTATGTAATCAATCAGTTATAATTCAAAACGATATTAAAAATGAAATTATTGAAACAGTCAGATGTCCTGTTTGCGATCAGCGACGATATATCTAATTATATTGTAAATTTTTGCATACCACAAATGAATCGAAACTGTACATTGCAAGATATTATAGATTATAGAGGCCTACGATGGCTCGGTCGTTAGAGCGAAGGACTAGTAACTTGGCGATCCGAGTTCAAATCTCGGTCTCGGCCGATTGACCCAAGCATCGCTGTAATAATTTACATGTGCTTTGTTTACAAAACATCGTAGACCTCTGTCGCTGATTAGCACCAAATTTGGAAGCATAAATAGAGCGACGTTAAATAACATAAAAAAAAAAAAAAAAAAAAATTATAGATTATAATATTGGAAATTGGCAAGAAATTAAAGTTCAATGTGATAAATGTTGTAATTTTAAAAAAATTTTAAAAATTGATTTGAAACTAATTAATACTGTAGTAATATTATATCTATTGTTATTTGATCGTACAGATAAAGGTATAGTAAAATTTAGTAACCTAAAAAGAAATGCAATACTAACAAGTAAACTTTTAATTAATAACAAAAAGTATAATGTTGTGAATGGAAAATTTCATCATGGCAATATTTCTCAAGGTCATTATACTAATATGTTACGTCAACATAAACAATGGTTCCATATTAGTGATAAAGATATCACGAAAAAACAATAGCCAAAAGGTGCTAAGACTGTTTATGTTATTTTTAGAAAAAAAAATTAATTGAATAATATCCTTAAATCCTTAAATTAAAAAAAGAAATGAAATCTGTAAAAAAACAACTTTTAACAAAAGTAAAATATTCGAGTTTAACGTATTCTTAATATAGTAAAAATGTTAAATATATCTCCTCGTATACCTATTTTATAAAAAATTTTTATAATATAATTTCCGAAAGTTCCAAATATTAACACAAAAATTCTTCTATAATTAAATTAAAAATTAGTTCACTAATATAGTAAAATGTTCTATTAACTGTGATAAAGGGATATATAATAATTTATGTTCTTAGCAGATTTAGAAATTTACTACTTATCAATCTTATTCCCAGCATAATAATAATTTTAAATACATCTTCTCATGTATTTTATAAAAACTTTATATAATATAAAATCAGAAATTTATTAAGATAAAAATACATACATAATAATATTTTGCATTGAATTCATTAAATAATAATTTTTTTAAAAAGTAATAAAATCTGCAAAAAAACAACTTTTAACAAAAGTAAAATTGTTAGGCGAGTTTGATGTGTTTTTAGCATAGTAAGAATTTTAAATGCATCTTCTCATGTATTATATTAAAACTTTATATAAAATATTTTTCTAATGTCAGTAATTTATTAAGATAAAAATAGATACATAATAATATATTTAATTTTCATATACCTAAATAATATTTATACAAAATATTTTTCTAAAATGTTCCGAACTAGATTTATAAAAAATAAATTGCGTAACGCAATAACCTCTATGCCCATGTGCATTTTATATGCATCCCTATAAATAACAGCTTGTATAGTTTACATAAATAAATCCAAAACTCTAAAAAATAATAATAAATAGATAGTTTTGACGGAAATGCAGCTTAATAAAGTTGTGAGATCATTTATAAATAGTCGAGTTTATTTTCACATGATTTTGTCCACACTTGGGCTCATAAAAAAGAGTTAATTATCTTGAATCATCGATGTTTTTAAGTAAACATTCTTCAGCTATTTTTTCTGATAATTCATTATTATTAAAAAGAGTAGGTATGAACTTGCCAGGCCCCTTCCCACAAAGATTATGCTGTTTTTCTTGTTAATACTTAATTTTGGCATGAAAAAATTTTACACTATATACAGTAATCTCAATAATTGAAGCTTTATAGGTTAATAATTTTCAATTTTGTAACTACATACGATTTTAATAGCCAAAAATATAATTACATGTGATTTCTATTTTATTATGAGTGAATCATAGATAACAATTATATATAACGAGATATTGTTTAATTTTCAAAAATTAATTATAAACAAAAAAACAGCATAATCTTTGTGAGAAGGGGCCTGTCAAGTTCATACTTGCTTTTTTTAATAATAATGAATTATTAGAAAAAATAGCAGAAGAATGTTCACCTAAAAACATCCATGATTCAAGATAATTAACTCTTTTTTATGAGGCCATGCGTGGACAAAATCATGTGAAAATAAACTCGACTATTTATAAACGATCTCACAACTTTATTAAGCTGCATTTCCGTTAAAACTAACTATTTATTATTATTTTTTAGAGTTTTGGATTTATTTATGTAAACTATACAAGCTGTTATTTATAGGAATGCACATAAAATGCACTTAGGCATTTGTTTTAATGATCTATAGTTTTAAGAGGTTATTGCGTTACATAATTTATTTTTTATTAAACTATTTCGGAAGATTTTAGAAAAATATTTTGTATAAATATTATTTAAGTATATGTAAATTGAATGTACTCTTATGTATATATTTTTATCTTAAGAATTTTCTGAATTTAGAAAAATATTTTATATAAAGTTTTCATAAAATACATGATAAGATGTATTTAAAATTCTTACAATGCTAAGAACACATCAAGCTCGCCTAACTATTGTACTTTTGTTAAAAGTTGTGTTTTTTTGCAGATATATTTATACTAGAACGTACACCTTTATTATTCACAATTATTTAGTTTACTCCCCGTATTTATTGTAATATTCTTGCGCACTATTTATCTGTCTCTTAGGAAGGGACAGATTTTTGGTTAAACGAAGCCAGCTTGTCTATACGAGGTATCTGATCGATGCGCGATGCTTGTAACTTTATGACTCCGGCACAACCCGCCTCGGTAGGGGTGGAAAAATCGCAGATCGAGTGTTTTCGCCACCGTTCGACTAATTTGGCATTGAGCTACCGAAAAATAACAATAATAATTTTGTAATAATATAATAATAATAATAATAATAATAATAATCACATTATAATTATAATAATTATACTGATTATTTGCGAACTTGCACTTGAGGACGCTCTTATGCGTATAATATAAATAATACGTATAATAATTTCGGCCCTGTCTTATAAGAATTCTTAACTTGATTCTCTCGTATTCAACATAATACTTAGTTTTTACAATAATATTAGGAGGGCAACTTAGTTTCCGACCTTTTCTAACGGAAAAAGGATATTGATGATGGAAAATGGATACACGTTAACTAAATCAAAATATTTTCCGTCGTTTTCTAATACTGTTTCCTATCTTTCTGGCATTATGGCCATACTGTTACGAAAGAATGATGACGGTTTCGAGGCGATCCAATCATCCACAAATTCTCGCACTTCTTGAACATGTCGGAGGTGCATATCAACGAGGTCGTGCTGCATTGATCTGAATAGGTGGTAATCAGAAGGTGCTATGAGTATGTCGAGTATGCTGGGTGCGGAAACAGTTCCCTTTCGAACTCCAATAAAGTGTTTTTAACGGCTTTCGCAACGTGTGCCCGAGTGCTGTCATGCAAGAGAATGACTTTGCGCCTATTGCTCGTGATTGCTGACCTATATTCGATCAATTCCTGTTACAAATCACTCAGTTAGTGTTTATATACCTAGTCCGTGACGGTTTCATTCGGTTCTAGTAGCTCGTGATACAACACATCATGTTGGTTCCATTAAATGCACAGTAATACCTTTTGGCCGTGGTTGTTCCATTTTGGTGTTTATGTGAACGGTTGGCCTGGGCCCATCCATAATTTTTTACACATAGGATTATCATAGTAAACGTTTAGTAACTGCTCTGCCAGTGGCTCCTAACTTATTAGCGAGTTCTTTCTGCGTTTCAGCTGAATTTTCGTCCAATAATGTTTACAATTCACTATCTTCAAACTCTCTCTCTCTCTCTCTCTCGCTCTCTCTCTCTCTCTCTCTCTCTCTCTCTCTCTCTCTCTCTCTCTCTCTCTTCGTGAGGTACTACTGGAATTTTAGGTTTTATTAAAATCTTATTAATATATTAGGTTATCAAATATCTCCCTTCCACTTTTTTGCTCTTCATTCAATGCATTTTGTTCGATAATCTATTTCCATCTAGACGGCAACTTCATAATACCCCCCTTGTAGAAACTCCTCTCCTTATTTGCGTAGAACACGGACAGCCACTTTTCACAAGCCTCTTTTAAGTCCAACTTTACACAACAAAGGGCGTTCGACATGGACAGGAACAGGTGGTAATCACTTGGCACTATGTCCGAGATATATGGTGGATGCGATAAAATCTCCCATCCGAACTCCCCTAGCTTCTGACGAGTCATCAACCAAGTGTGTGGTCTGACGCTGTCCTGGTGGAACATTACACCCTTCCTGTTAGCCAATTGTGGATCCTTCTGGTCAATAGCCTGATTCAAGCGGTCCAATTGTTCACAGTAGATGGTAGAATTAAGCGTCTGGCTACATGGGAGCAACTCATAGTGGATGATTCCCTTCCAAGTCCACCAAACATACAGAAAAACCTTCCTGGCCGTCAATCTCGGCTTAGCCACTGTTTAGGAGGGTCCACCGGCCTTGGACCACAACCGTTTTCGCTTAATATTGTCGTATGTGATCAATTTTTCGTCGCCAGTCACCAGTCGTTTCAAAAATGGGTCGAGTTCGTTCCGTTTCAGCAGCATATCGCAGGCGTTGATTCGGTCCAGAAGGTTTTTTTGCGTCAAATCATGCAAGTAAATAATTATCCGAGATACGAAATGTAGAACGCCACTGTCAGGGACGACTACTTACATTTGTAAAAGTCAAGCGTGCTCCTTTGCAGATGAATACTATAAAAAGAAATACTGAGGGGGCAAAGGGCTGTCCGCACCTATATTTCTAAGACATCATACCGCAGTAGAAAAATTGATATTCAAGATAGAAAAACTGAGCGCAAAGCGATTTCAGCATCAGTATTTGCTCCCCGTCGAAACACTTGAACTCCGGTAAATAAAAAGAATCGCTGTTTGTTGTCAAGCGCTCTAGACACAATCAGATGTTTAAGGCTTTATATTGTAGGATAGGAGCTACTCGTAATAATTGAAAGTAGTTTGTTTATATCAAATCAAACGATATTATCGCGAAAAACTCAGTGTAAACATTCTTCCACTAAAAGTGTCTTTTTATTTATATATTTCAGTGCGCTGTTCGACCTAAAATAAAAAGACATCTTTTCTATCAAATTCCGTCTGCTTTCGTATTGATAGAAAACTACTAGGAGAATGAAAGAAAAATTACATTACAAAAGCGTGAATCTGCCGACAAGCACCTGTGTCAAAAGATGAATGTTTGTAAATAATCCGAGAAGGTCCACAAGGCTCAATTATGTTTACGTTGTGGCACCGTGTAGTCTAGACTGAATAATATTACACAAAAAATTAAATAATCGTTTTAGAAACGTTGAACAAAATTATTCGTTCAAGGTTTCTAAAATTTACGATTTATTCTGTTTTATCTTATCACAGGGAGTCTGGACTGAGATTCTGATAGAGATCTACATGTAAATAAATAGAAATAATATAGAAATAAATTTTAGTTGTTTGAAATTCTTGGATTCATTTTTATCAGATTTCATTTTTTCTAGTTTTCATCCTAACACGTTCTTTTTTCCTGCTGCACTCAGGTCATTGACAGGTAATCAAAAATATCTAAATTGATAGAAGTATTCGATTACATTAATTTATTTATTAATTAATGTAATTCGATTACATTATTACAATACATTTTTTATACATGTAAAGTATGGTCAAAGCCAAGACCTTAAAAAGTAGGTAACGTTGTCGTGGTCGTAAAATCTTGCTGACGGATGGTCTGAAACAAAAAAATCAAATAGTTGTATGTTCAGTATGACTCCAGAAAACGATCTAATTAGAATATTTATGTACGTGCAAAATCAACAAAATGGCGGCTAAAATACGAAAGAAAAAAATTGCTTTTTTCCCGTCTTTTTTTGCAATAAAAATATAGTTAGAATTAAAATTTTAAGTTGATTATAGTTAGGTCGATTCATACATGTATATAGAATATGTGTTCAAAATTTCATAAGGATCGGTTCAATAGTTTTTTAGTTTTCATGACCAGGATACTTGAAAACGCTGTTTTGAGAAAAACGCGTTTAATGTTTTTGTAAGTGAAAAAACGTAGAAAAAATTATCTTACACTCAATCAGGGAAGCCTGGGCCATACAATATGCCTTCAACTTGATCTAGACGAGTATTTTCATTTAATTTAGCCTGCTTTTTTTGAGTTCTGCTCTCCTTAGAAGCCTCAGTCGATCGGCGGTTCTCTCGAACGATGCGCTATTGGTCGCGCATATTGGCTAACTGCATGGCGGTTTGGCCGATTTTCAGACCCTTAATTTCCATTATTTTCAAAAATGGGTTGAATCCTTCATTAAAAATGCAGGTAGCAATAAGGCATGCAATTTTAATGATTTTTTTATTCCATTATAGACATGCTTCGGTGCCATAGCCCAAACTGTTAAGTTGAAATACTCATTGTTATTTTGAGTGTTTCTGCCCAAACATCTCTCCACCGATTCCGTTTTTGTTAGATCTTCGTAGATCGGTTTCAGCACCTCTTGTACGTCACTAGCAAGAGCAGGACGATGTTTAAAATTTTTTAAAGCGTTGTTTGCTTCGGTCTTCTTATACTTGCACCAGCTCTCTGAATAATACGTATGCTGTGGTTAGGAGTCTGTTGAGATTTTGTGGTAATAGCCGGCCCAGATCTTGTTTCGCATTCTCGTGAAATGGACTGCCAAGAGCGTTAACTGTGAGCGCGCATGTTACTACTTTACTTGACATTATTACGCGTACGATCTGTAGAGTCGACACCGAACTCGGTTTATAATCCACACCAAATCAAATTATAATACGTCTCTTATAATAGATGCGCACAAATTTTTATTTTTACTTAAAATAAAACTATTTTTCGTAGAGAAAACAGCCTATGTCACTCCGAAGATAATATAAAATATATGTGCGACGACCAAAAACATGGCCGCGCAAATTCACTGCGATCGACACACAAATTTATCACACATATATACCACGAACACAGTAAGTTATAAGAATCTATTACACCTATGAAAATAATAAAATGAATCTAAAAGCACACTCTTAGAATACACGAAAATATAGAATTAAATTTAATAAATTTAATGCGCGGCAAACATACCAAAGCGGGCAAAGGTCGCGACGATTACTGAAGAAGGTAGTCGACGCGACCTGTTCGCGTTTCGCGCTAAAGTCTATATTTTAAATATGTATGTATATATCTACGTGTGTGTATGTGTATGAGTGTCTATGTGTATGTTTGTATATATATTTATGTGTATACATATGTGAACATGTATATATATATATATATATATATATATATATATGTATATGTATATGTATGTATGTATGTGTATATATATATATATATATATATATATATATATATGTATATGTATGTATGTATGTATATGGATATTGTATGTGAATATGTGTATGCGTGAATATATGTGTATTTATTTGTATATAATGAAATGTATATAGAAAACGATAATAATTGTGACGGCAAGGCTCATGTGTTTATATTCTGTGACTCGAGCGCCGAGAAGTTCGGGCCTCGTAAAGATCTGAAAAAGAAACAGATTGTCGCGAACATTAGTCGAGCGAGGTGCACCTCCTTAAATTATATTCTCTGTCGATACCTACATTGTAGTTATTAGTTGTAATTCTTATATCTATTTAAATTTATAGATTTAGCGTTGTGGCGAGTGTTTCTGCTCTGGAGTGCGAGTGTGTGTTGCCATGAACGGCAAATAATTGATAAAAGACCTTGATCGCCTACCTTTGCCCGTAGCGGCGCCTTGTCTCGACCTAGGCCCCTGCTTCCTCGAAAAATATTTGTACTTTTACGTGAAAGATAGTTAACCTAGAGCAGGAACTCTTAACCTGACGAGGTATATAGATTAACCCGTGCGACGCATATAGATTAAATAAGGAATGCGCATCGTCGTGTGTATTAGGGTAAGACTTATTTTAAATATTGAATGATCATTCAAATTATTGTTAATTTCAATTATTAAAATCTCGGCTTTTTCATCCACTTAAAAAGTGGAGGTTTTTTATGCCTTATTTTAAATAAACAAAATATTCCATTTTATATTCTTGTTTTAATTATTTGTTATCATAAATTCACTTCCCCTTACCTATGAAATATTAATTAAAAATATCTATATTTTTCTTCTTTGTATTATTTATGTTTTAATTAAATATTAAGTTAACACGAATCGTAGAGAAAGAACGCAATACATAGTCTCGCTCTCTCTCTCTCTCTCTCTCTCTCTCTACCGCTTAAATTCGAAGCATACGATCGAGGGGATACACTGTGCGCGGCAAGAGAGAACCGCGTCAAGTGTATTAGGCCGGCGGCCGCTATTCCCCTCTAATATACGCCGCACATACACTATGCGTACTCTCTCATCGAACGGCGCGAGTTATATGAATCACACGAATACACCAACGCGTCGATCTGTCTGACATCTTATCAGCTCCTATTCTTCTCTGTAGGCTATCTTTTATCTGGACCTGCAATAGACCAAACATCCCGTACGGATCATCGGGGAAGAAGAACAGACAAAGACACTGAAGGGTATAAATGAGTTAATAATCTGCGATGCGACACTCTCTGTCGGGATTTGAAGCTCTAAAGAAGTATATATAAAAAGTATTTCAATTAACTTTTTCGTTCAATTGCTTTACTTTCCTTTATCAATATTTTGTGTTTCTCACGTATTCATTCGTAAAGATACGGTTCGCAAAATATAGTTATTTAACAAAGTTTTTCAATTAACTTTTTTCGTTCAATTGCTTTACTTTCCTTTATCAATATTTTGTATTTCTCACGTATTCATTCGTAAAGATACGGGTTCGCAAAATATAGTTATTTAACTGGTGCTGCGGACAGGATACTGCGAAGCTGCTGAATTAGGATTTACCTTCAAACTTCGTGAAGGAAATCAACGACAAGGAGGTAGTTGGTGTTTCAACCCCATCGTCGCAGTTGATTTTTGAAAACTTACCACGTGCAACTCAGGTCCCACCTACAGGCAGAAATTCATCTGGAATCTTCAAGGAATAAACAGTGAGTCTTTGCAATTCCTTAATCCCATCTATCCAAATAAATAAATATATATATATATATATATATATATGCGATTGTTGAAAGAAAAGAAAAACGAACGTCTTTAATAAAATGGCGGAACAATTTAAACTTAGATTGAGTATATGGCGCGACGCGATCCCCAAATACGAAGGAGGAACAAAACTTCTTTCCCATTTTTTGCAAACTTGTTATTAAATTATAGACGCTTTATACACAAATGATGACACGATATATGTATCTTTGTTGGCGCTGATTAAATCGAGAATACATGGTGACGCTTTAGATTTGATTATTGCAAATAATCCCGCAACATGGGACGAATGCAAAAGAATTTTAATAAATAGATACAGTGATCCTAGCTCGGAGCATTTGTTATTTAATAAACTGACGACGCGTTATCAATTATTTAATCAACATTTTGATAAATACGCTGACGAAATAAAACTACGTCTAAATAAATTAAAAGAGCATATTCTATTGAATGTTCAAGATGCTAATTTAAGGCAAATGAAATTTGAATTTTATGAAAATATTGCGCGAAATACTTTTATTAATGGCATAAAGGAGCCATATCAGTCACACTTAACACACTTCGATTTAGACGATATCGAAGCTTGTTTAATCAAATGTAGGAAGCTTGATAATCATAAACAACAAGCTGAATTTCACAATTTTTAGAGAATCAGAGAAAATAAACCTAAACCTAGTAACTTTAATAATTCCAGGAATACAAATCAATTTAATACATCCCTAAATTCGAGAAATACTAACTCACTTAGTGCACCTACATATGCAAGGACTTTTAATCCATTTAATACGCCCGAAAATAGAAATGCCTTCTCAACCCCGCAAGTGCAACCTAATTTTAGACCCACACACATTGGAAACACCTTTGGAAATAATTTTAAACAAAATTTTAATAATACTAGACAACAAAATTATCAACCGACTCCAATATCGATAAGTACCCGAAATACGAGCCGGCCAAATAATAATTAATTTTAAATAAAACTATTTTAATAATAATAATTAGGCATCGGACCCGACCTGTCGCAAGACAAACACATTATTTCATGTTACTCTAGAACACTGAATTCAGCGGAGCAAAATTATTCTACGATTGAGAAAGAGTTACTCGGAATCGTACAAGCATGTAGACACTTTAGACGATATGTTTATGGAAAAAAATTTATTATTGAAACAGATCATAAACCACTAACCTGGCTCTGTTCCCTAAAAACACCAAATGCGAGATTAATTCAATGGAAAATAAAACCGGAGGAATACGATTTCGAAATAAAATACAAAAAAGGCAAGAAGAATAATGTAGCTGACGCATTAAGCAGAATTGAACTAAACACCCAAGAGGACAATGAGGATTAATTTTCAATGATACCAGAACCACCTGATATTACACTTCGCTCGATCGAAGAGCACGATGACGAAGCTACAACAGTGCATACTGCAGACGAAAATCCGGTCTTTTCACTACCGATAAGCGAGAGAAATATTAATGCTTTCAATTACAGTATAATATTGAAGCATGGTAAAGACTATGACATAAAAGAAATTAAAGATAAACTTAAAGTACAATTTATAGTAAAAATCAATCAAAAGGACGCAGAAGCGGAATTAGAAATTAAAAATTAGAAATGAGGAATTAGAAATCGTTATAGGATATTAAAGGAACATTTTAATGAAAGACTGCACTTTGTAAAAGCAAGCGTTTATACACCTTCAATAAGTCAAAATAATTTTACGAAGGAACTCAAAGAATACCATGCCAAAAATCACAATGGAATGCAAGGAACAACAGCGCGTTTTAAGAAGAAATTTTATATACTAAATATGGAGAGAATTAATCAGAATTATATTAATCAATGCAAAGTATGTTTAGAACACAAATATGAAAGAAGATCTTATAAGACTGAAAATTACGGCCCCATTATTGCTAACAGACACTACAGACCTGGAGAGAATAAATAACTATTTAAATTTACTTGATCATCAACAACAGGAAGATATCATTACATTAAATAAATCAATCAGCATAGTGAACAAGATAAGCAAAGAGATCAATAGCAATAATGATGTTATGAATAGAAATTTATTAAACATGACAAGCACGCTGAAAAATGAAAATACAATAATTAATAATTTCGAAATCACCGTTACCCTCCTAATACAGGAACAACATTTTCTTCGATTCTTAAGTAAAATTAAAAGATCATTCATTTTTTCGGAAAAATTATTCGATTTAGAAATATTACAATATAAACAAATATATATTCAGAAATATCTGTCTGAAGTTTACTCTCAAAAAGAGCTTATGTTAGATTACCAGAATTTATTAAACTTTTGTTTTTCTCGGGGAACAATCGCATTTACCCATGACTCTATCATTTACACACTCAAAATTCCAATCCTCAATCCTATAGAATTCTCCCTTATTCAAAGGCTCGCAATCATCAATAATATTAATCAAACAGAAATAATTAACGTGCCTTGGATTTTAGTTGGACAGCTTTTCAAGTTATTTTCTCAAACATGTCATGAAATGTATAAAAGAACATATGTATGTTACCAAGTTAATACAGAGAACGCCAAGCCGATTGTAATTCCAATAGTTTCGCCTTTAATATTTACATATGAACTATCAGATGGTATACTTGTCTCTAGCAATTTTCCAATCAAAATCAGAGTTGATGACACCGAAAGCACGATCAAAGGAACACATAAGATACGAGGAAGAGATATCCAAATGCAAGACTATAAGCCCCATGAAATATTTGGAGAAATTCAACAGTCAAATTTAATTTTACCGGTAATAATTAAAGATCATGAATTAAGTTTTGAACCATTAAAGGAGTTAAATTTGCCAACAATAATTGCGTCTGTACATAAAACATTTGGAAGAGAGTTTCATATGTCGGTATCGGCGATTACGCTTGTCTCGCTCGCCTTATTGATGCTTATGTTATACTTGGCTATGAACACACAACAAATACAAGAAAGCAGCATTCTCCGCCTATCAACGACGACGACGTCTTTGAACTTCACCAGGGAGGAATTATATGAATCACACGAATGCACCAACGCGTCGATCTGTCTGGCATCTTATCAGCTCCTATTCTTCTCTGTAGGCTATCTTTTATCTGGGCCTGCAATAGACCAAACATCCCGTACGGATCATCGGGGAAGAAGAACAGACAAAAACACTGAAGTGTATAAATTAGTTAATAATCTGTGATGCGACACTCTCTGTCGGGATCTGAAGCTCTAAAGAAGTATAAATAAAAAGTATTTCAATTAACTTTTTTCGTTCAATTGCTTTACTTTCCTTTACCAATATTTTGTGTTTCTCACGTATTCATTCGTAAAGATACGGGTTCACAAAATATAGTTATTTAACAAAGTTTTTCAATTAACTGTTTTCGTTCAATTGCTTTACTTTCCTTTATCAATATTTTGTGTTTCTCACGTATTCACTCGTAAAGATACGGGTTCGCAAAATATAGTTATTTAACTCACGCGCCAGTAGCGAATACTCCAGTAGGCAAACGCGCAATCCTTACACTGGCGCGCGCATTCCAGTATATACAACGGGTATTCGAAAACAAATTCACCCGCTGTATTTAATTAATATAATTAATTAAAATATTATTTGTACATAATATATATATATATATATATATATATATATATATATATATATATATGTGCATATACACTATTATACGTGTATAAAATCGCTGTACGCAGCACACCGGCCAAAAACATAAGTAATAAATTGTAAATATTAATTATTATGATTATTATTAAATATTATTATTATTAATATAATTACTATAATTCGGCGGCTCGTTCGAAATTGAACGAGCGTCGACAGAAATAATCGATCGTTTTATTATAAAAGGGCTTGCAAAATCGAGAGTTCGCCCGGTGAACCGACTGCCCCGAAGTCGAGTCACACGAACTCTTCCCGGAGCTAAAAACTTATCCAGAGCTCAAATTAATCCTGACACTAAATCCCGCCCGAAACTATTAGTTTGATCTCTGTTGCGAGACGCTCCTCAAAAGACAGACGACTAATTGTTTTACCAATCCTAAAGTGAACGTGATCCCGGTTGCAAAGCGCTCCTCAAAAGACCAGCCGTTCTCTTATCCTGACGAGACACTTTTCCCCTTAACTCTTGATCCTGGTTGCGAGGCGCTCCTCAAAAGACCAGCGGAGTTAAGTTCACATTAGAATAATCTATTTTTAAATTCTACCTACCTTATTTTTATAATTCTCCGCGTGGAAAATAGCACCGGGTATCCGAGCGGAAAATAGCGCCGGATTAAACTACGCGACGCGGAAACTAGCGCGCATCCAGTAGTTATAATACATATATATATATATATATATATATATATATATATATATATATCCAGCTAAACTTATTTCTTTTAAGTAATTATTTCGTTTTATTTTATTTGTTTCCGAAAACCTTGTAAATAGAAGGAAGTTTCTTGAATAAACATATTTTTATTATTTGTTATTAAAAATATACTGTTTTACTAAGTTATTTTCCTGATATGCCGTCCTATCCTGAAATACTTCCTCCTCTCTCAAAAATACCCTGAAAATATACATCGTATGCTATCCCGAAGGGGACAGGTAGGTTATATATGTTTCAAATTTCACAGCAAAGAATTTCATAACTTTTTGTTTAACGTATACAATCAAAAACACCATTTGTTTTCATAAATTAGTGATATATGATTTAATTATATCACGAAGAATGATCACAAATCTAATGATTATTAGGCTGTCGTGCAACCGTCATAGGACCGTCATACAACATTATGCTACAACAGTAGTGGTAAGACACATGGTTAAGTTCCCCTTTACAGTGATCTACCTCATAACAGCCTACAAGCTCGAGTGCCCAACGAGTCAGATAACGCGTAGGATTTTGAACATTAGACAGTGAGTGGAGGAAGCTATGATTCCTATCACTTTAAAATAGAAACTTTCAAGTTATAAACAAAACTTATGTACTGTCTAAGCTGCCTAAAGTACGTCCAGGCACTCTTGCTCGAACACGTTCTAATTTTACTCGCCAACAGTCATCATGCGATTATGGAATTTGAGTGCTTATTCTTCACCGTAGATGATCTATAATAATGCAGTGCCTAGGTCGGTGTTTTTCGCATCTGTTGAAAGGACGAATGTATAACCGAAGCGGGACTCTGAGAATGGGCGTGGATGCTATGAACAATTTCAAGTGCTCAAAGGCACTTTCCGGCTTTCTGTTGCAATCCAAAAGAGAAAATTTTGAATAAGGCGTCAGTGAATACATAAAAAATTTTCAACCACGTATTATTGAAACACGGTCATGAGATTTAATTGAACATTGCATGAAATAGTTTTCTGATTTTTTATCATAATTCTATAACTCAGCCTATTGTTATTCTCTATGTGTTCGAACATAATACGTATATTCTAATTATTATTATATTATGTTATTTAACATCGCCCTATATATGTTTTTAAATCCCGGTGTTGTTTTGTATTTTGTATTTTGTAATACACCCCATGCACCGCAAATTATGAACTGTCGGGATTTCAGAAATTTTGACAATTCCTTTTTTTTTGTAGGAATTACACTTGATCTCTTGGCAAGATATATACTGATTTTGTTATGTAGGTGATAAAGCATATATGTATCTTCTCTCTTATCGCTACCAATTAACTTTTCTACGGGCACATAGATTATAAAAACCCATATTAAAAAAAACAATAAGTTATGAAAAAAATACTTAAAATATGGTGATGTATTGTCTCATACACAGTAGGAAATACTGTATAATAGAGTAAGAATATTAATTAGAAATACTATGTTGTCGTTTATCAGTATAAATTTAATAATTTCAAATCGAAAAGCCAACTTCTAAAGTTTGTGAGTGAGATTGGAATTTTGCCAGATTTGAAATCCTCTTTTTTCTCTATTAATATCTATAAATTTAATAAATTCTTAAGACCTCCAGTCTTTCAATACTGAGATATTTTCGATTAAAGAAATCCCTACGAATCTTTTTACTTTAAATATGCGGAGCATGAAGATATTATGAAAGCTTTTCCTTCAGTAAGATCGAATACTGTGGGACCTCATCATTTACCTCCAGAACTTTTAAAAAAATGGCCTTACAACTATTTTTTTTTTTTTTGACTTTTCAAACATATTATATATTCAACATTGTTTACTTTAATGAAAATAGAATAAATTAATATTTACAAAAAATAGAATTCATCAGCGGTGTCCAATAACGGAGTAGTCAGCGGATTCCTCGGATACGGTGAAATTGGTCTGGAGCGCAAGAAAAATAGTAGAGCAAGCTGGAAGTATTTCCAGCCATAATTGTAAATGTTTTCTCTAGAAGAGGAATACAATGTAACTACTACTCGTGCCTTTTTAAAAAAATATCTCGTATTTCTTTCATGCCGCTAGCGGGCACGAGCGATTCTAAAAAATAGTGAAGTCTCTATTTTCCAAATAAAAATTTATTATATACGCACATTATTCCTGAAGTCAAAGAAGATAGAGAAAATTTTACAAATATAACTACAGATTTCTAAATTTGAGTTAAGTTTCAAAGTATTTGGTGTATAAATAAGTTTCCACCGTTTTTTATAAAGAAATAAGAATTTTTAAAACAAATAATGTCACTCATAATATTGCCCATCACTTTCAACTACTTTTGACCATCTTTCGGGCAGCAAATGAGTCATAGACCGGAATAGGTGGTAGTCTGAAGGAACAATGTTTAGTGAATACAGCGAGTAGAGTAGGACGTCCCACTTCAGTGCTTCTAACGTTCCCTTTCGATTTTCGCAGCATCTGGCCTAGCGTTGTCATGGTGAAAAATGACTTTATCGTTCCTATTAGCATATTGTGGACGTTTAATCTTCAATGTTCCACTCGATTGCATCAGTTATGGTTGGTAACATTCCCAGGTGACGGTTTGAATGTGTTGGAGAAATCTGATCCCACCAAATGCACAGCATTAGTTTCTTTCCATGGATGTTTGGCTTGGCCATCGAAGTAGAGGCATGGCCGTGCTTTTCCCTTTTGAGCAATTGTTCGCAAGCGACTAAGCGACGCTCGACGTCTCTTACATTCAGATTGTAAGAAACCCTATTTCCTTACCACGGATCTTCCTCAGTAAAATGTCCAATTCTGTGTCACCATACACTTTGAGCCTTCCACTATCCGTTTTGTCCTCTACGTCAAAATGACCACGTTTAAATTTTTGGAACCACTCCCGACAACTTCTCTCATTCAAATTAACATCACTATATACTTCTATGAGTATCCGATGTGCATTTTTATGCATCCCTACCCCTCAAATAATTGTGTCTTTGACGTAAAATTACCGCAAAATTATAATTAATGAAAAGCATGAACATAGCTCTAGGAAGAGAATGAAAGAGAGAAATTTATATTCTTCTCTTTCCGTCTAATGCCCGCGCATGACTCAATAGAGAGAAAGAGAGAGAGAGAGATGAGAGTAAATTGGGATCGCGTAACAGCATACAGCGTCGAGCAACCTCAAGCTATAACTTACGAGAGTACAGAAAGAGAAAGAAAGTTTGCGAAAGAATCATTGCGACAGAGAGAGAGATATATATATACAGTCTCACTTCCCCCCCCTCTCCCCCTCTTTCTCTCTGTATTAGTTTATTGGTAATAAAGAGTTTAGTAAACGGTTAAAACAAATAAAAATTCAAGACTCAAAAAGAAACTTACTTAAACATACAGGACTATAACTATTTTATTGGGAAGATACACCAATTTATCGGTATCTGATGCTGTTGAATGACAATAGTTAGCTATTTTTTGAGTTGAGTTACATCAATATATATCACAGCGTCAACCAAAATTCAAGAAAAGAAATTTTTATGCAACAAAAAATACCCCCACCGGGGGTTGTCATCTTTTCGTGTGCCCTATTGGACGGTGTGAGGGTTCGTCTGCGGATTCCGGACGGCCGATACCCGGATACTCGGCAATGGGTATGGGAGACGGGAGGCTCTACCTTTGGACAGAGCATGGTGGTGAAATTGGTCTGATTCGGCAAAGCGCCTCTCGAACTACAAAAGTAACTCTAGAGAACGACCATGCGGATATATCAGAGGCTAAGGACAACCCCCCCCCCCATTTCGTCCGGAAAAAGGTGGAATAGGTACTAAATCGAACCTCCAATCCCAAGGTGGGAGTCATCGCGCCGAGCGGCTTAACTTGGCCACTGAGGTAGTAGCCATCTCTTAACGATATCTCGGGGGGACCGGATGACCTTTTCGAGTAATTAGCCTAAATGGCACACGCGGGCCTCTGTGCATATGGTCAGCATTATCCTAGCTTCTTGTAGGATTAAAATGGAAAAAAAATTTCAAAGTTGAAGGCGAGGCCCGAGGGGCAGTACTACCTCCGCATTCCTCATCTACGTCAACTAGCCAGGAGGTCCAGGCGGACGCATCTCCGGGCACTAAGCCTTCTGTGGTTATGACCTCTAGACCCCAGGCCATTAAGGATGGAGATAACAAGTCCCCAGGTAAAAAGAAGCTGTGCGCCGCAGCCAGAAGGAAGTTATCCCGGTAGCGTAGAGCTACTGAGTCTGTCAACTCAAATACAGTTGCACAGATTAAGCTGGGGTCAAGAGCCGTCAATTTTATTGCACAGATAAGATCGGGGTCAAGAGGCGGGGTCTGACAAGACTCCGATCTTGGTCTCTTGAGAACTTCAAAAACCGAAGGAGGGGGCAGCAGAGGTACTGGCTCAAAGCTTGGTCCTCCGCCCCCCTCTCTCAGGGGGAAGGCTGGTGGATGCTGAGATCCTCTCCGACGCCCAAAGGTCAAACCCCCGGACATTTGTGGTAGTGCACGAGGATTATCCGGAGACATCCATCACCTCAGAAATGTTTTTAGCGTTTCTCGAAGCGGTGTCGAAGGTGATCTACAGTGCGCCACCTGATACATGACCTGGTTTGGTGTATCCTTCTGCAAAGGGGGAGCAATAGTGGCAGTGGCCAACAACCCAGAGGCGAAGGAGTGGCTAGCCGAAAAACTGGCCACTCTGGACTTATCCTGGAGGGCCGTGAGCTCAAAATAGAGGCTGTGGAGCTCGTTCAGGCCAGACTGAAGGCGGTTACGTACCTATCGGGTCCCCCGGTAAGCCCGTCAACCGTCTTGAAACGGCTGGTCGTGTACAATCCCACCTGCACGGTTGTGGAGGGTCATCAAAACCCAGGCCAGAGAGGAAGAGATGGACAGCGCGGGAAACCTGACCATCTTGGAATCGCACGCCGAATTGCTGGCGACTCTTGACCACAGGCCCTGGTATCTCATGAGTAGCATTACTTTAAAAGTGAGCCGCCGTGAGAAACAGGCGAACTGCGGGCAATACTGAGGACGAGAGCATGATGGAGACATAAATCTATCGGATATCTCATGCTTTCAAATTAACTTGCACCACTGCATAGATGCGTCTGCCAGTATGCAAAGGAGTTTGACGGGGGTGCACACATGCATATCAACCGGACTGGTGAAGTCCGGTGACTGGTGAATCAATGTATGATTAGCAATCTTCCACTAGTCCTAGTGAATGATGCGAACTCACACCACAAGATGTGGGGTCGCACTGACACGAACGATAGGGATACCAAACTGCTAGAGTATAACGGAGGTACAGAATTAGAAATACACAATGTGGGCGACACTTCAACTTTCAGAAATAGACTAAGGACAAGGTTAGTGATATAAATCTTTGCTCCACGCGGCTAGCCATCTTAATAAGCGGATGGAGAGTGGAGGATGTGGAAAAGTTTCTGACCACGGCCTGCTAACAATGAGGAAGAACCAATCTGAGTGCGGGTGCCTAAGCGCACAGATTGGTAGGGATAAAAGAAATCCTTAGAGGTTAAATTGAAAAATATACCTGCTAACATGAGGGACAAGCGAACGTTAGACAGCATCGCGAATTTCTTTAGCGACGCCATCAGACACGCTTTTGAGGAAAACTGTCACCCAAAATAAGTGAAGCCCAACGTCGACTTTTTCTGGTGAAATAGGAAACTAGGTTATCTAAAAGAGAAAACCAAGCGTCTTCGTAGGACAGCCAGGCGAATAAGTGGAGAATCTGCTTGGAACTCATATACGTCGTCTAGAGACGAATAAAGATATGCAGTAAGGACGGCACAGAGAAAAACTGGAGGAATTACTGTGAAAGCATCTGCGAAGGAAAAAAGGTAACCAGGTTGAGCAAAATTCTCTGAAGAATGCTGATGCTATCATTGGCACGTTGAAACACCCCAACGACAGTTATGCAACATAGAATGAAGAAATGTTGAGATATCTCATCCAAGCATACTTACCTAAATTCTGTGATACAGAAGAAAAGGAGAGCAAAACGGTACATGAGGGAGTATGGTCTGGATATGCTAGACTCGGTGCTAACCGGGCACTACCAAACCAGATTGTTACACCTGACAGAGTCAGATTGGCCATCAGATCATTTGATCCATTTAAAGCAACGGGACCGGATGGAGTTTATTCGGCCCTTTTGCAAAGAGCCGAGAATACTATCGTTGGTCTGTTGATAAAAATGGCTAGAGCAAGTATCACTCTGTGCCATGTCTCAGCTAGGTAGCTAGGCATAAAATTGGTATTCATACCCAAAGCAAACAAATACAGTTATACATGCCCAAAGAATTTTCGACCCATTAGCTTGACATCCTTCAACCTTGACGCGGTAGAAAGGATGATTACAGATTCATCGTGGAGAACGCCTTGATGAAGAATCGACTCAATAGGAAGCAACATGTATATTGTGCCAGAAAATTCAGAGAAACAGCACTATATAGGTCCGTATCTGCGATTCGTACACAAGTGTAGGCGAAAGGTTTTGCCGGAAGTATCCTCATGGACATCGAAGTGTCTTTCATATATCATGGAGAGTTAATAACCAAAGAGGCCATGCATAGACCTGACATTCCCCTATGCATTGCGCAAGGAATTAACCATATGTTGAGGAATCGTATTCTGGAAACCAGTAGAGGGAGTACGATCCTGCGAGGTGTAGTGGAGTCTAACTGTCTGCAGGGTGGTATCCTATCTCCACTCATATGGTGCCTCGCGATGAAACGTGTTGACTTTTGAAACAATGGAGAAACATGGGTTGTACGACGGTGGTCTATGTCGACGACATCATGATAATCGCCAGAGGACCCTTTCTAGACCTCCTTATGGAGATCTTACAAGGCACCCTCAATGTGGTGGACACGATGCAGATAGATAGGTCTGACATGCAACATCTGACATGCAGCATCCTCATCAAAGGAGAGATAAAGGGATGAGTAGCGGAGAAAAACAGTTAACAATAGGAGGAAAATGGGAAATGCAGGCAGACAAAAGCCTTCATTACCATTAGAAAGACTACGGACTGACTCAAAATTATTCTTGGTCTCAGTAGAAAAAGGGCTAAGGTACTTACCGAGCTCCGTATGGGTCACGGTAAACTTAATAGTAATAGGTGTAGGGTGGATCTCACAAGGGACCACACATATCGCTTTTGTTACACAGAGGATGAAACCCCTGAAATATTCTGTGTCACTATCTAAACATATCTGCAAGGAGGTGGCAGTATTTAATGGCTACATCTTTGGATACGGAGGACATCAAGGGCAGTATGGCGAACAGAATACTTTTGCTCTTGGAGGCCTGTAGATTATAGCGGCAACTGGTCTTAGGGAGAGGCGGGAAGAGATTCCCATGCGTCCAGCGTCCGAAAGGCCCAACTTCGTAATTATACAAATAATAATAAAAAACACAAAAAAATATAGATCAGATTTTAAGTCATTAAATAACTATTAAGTCCTTAAAATAAATCTGCCTCGTTAACCCTTTTATAATTTGTGCATGTATTATTTTTACATCAGATCACATTTTTAGATATATTAACAAAACTTAGTAAGCGAGTGTGACTTTTATACACTTACACAATATGCAACAAGTTCTATCAATTTGTCCATGTAACTTTTAAGTAAAAGCCTTTTTAGCGTTCTGAATTATATAATTTAGAATTGATTTATTGTATTCTACTTGTAAAATATATTGTAAAGTATGATTATTAATCAATCAGGTGCAGTATTTAGTACATCAGAAGAAAGACTAATGATAATTCTAAAAATCATCAATAAGAGTAAAAGTATAAATCTATTGCATCTAGTCTGTGAAAATACAGGTAATATTGCTTATAAAAACTGATTTATAATATTTTTAATAAATTTATATTTACCTGCATATATCATTATTGACTGTTTGTAAATCACACAATTCAGTGATTGATTCACATGAATTTGGCACTGATCGCTTATTTTCTACTTTCATCTTAGCTGTGCAATGACACTTTCGTTCGGATTTTTCCAGTATTTGCGAACAATTACGGTTTTTTTCTTTAAGCGATAGTTTAGTTATAAATATAGAAGATTGTCTACTTGAAGAACCGAGTATGAAACGAATGTATTTTTTGTGAAGATTACATATCAGCGAAGCATCGTTAACATCTATACCATCTAATTTATTTATAACTGTATTTAAACAGTCACATACGTTTTCAAGTCGATGGTCTAATTTTTCTGCAATTAATATTTGAGTTTAAAAGTAGAAGTTAATAAGTTTTCGCTTAATTCTATGAGTTATTTTTATTAGTAAAATTGAATTATATAAGAAAATCATATGTGCTTTAGAAGCAAGTTAATTACTACTAAATAATTATATTGATTGTTATTACACTGTGGAGTATTAATAATAATAATGTAAAGATACATGTATTATTTATACAAACATTTATTTTATTTATGCAGATATTTAATTTTGAATGTAATTCAATAAAAAATTAGATAATCAATTTAGTAATATGTAATATATATTAGGAGTGTGAATAAGTCTTTCCCGTTTTTTGTAAGAGATGGCGCCACCAATACTGTGCGAGTATTCAATGGTTACATATGTCATAATCAAAGCTTATTCATATGTCAACAATTCAATACTAACACATTAGTTAAAATTTTTTCGCATCATAAATTTTTTATATTGTGAAAATTTTGAAATTTGAGCCGAGTCGACGTCATTTGCGGGAAGTTTCACTTTATTGGTTCAATTTGAAGAAATCTGCTGCCGAGACGCATCGATTGCTTCAGGAGGCTTATGGAGAAGGTTGAGTCGATGATTCAAGTGTTCGCGGATGGTTTCGACGCTTCAAAAGCGGTGATTTCGACGTGGAAGACAAGGAGCGTTCCGGGCGGCCGCAAATCTTTGAAGATCGAGAATTGGCGACTTTGCTTGATGAAGATTCTTGTCAAACGCAAGAAGAACTTGCTGAAGCATTGGGAGTTGACCGAACAACCATTTCCAAGCGTTTGAAAGCCATGGGAATGATCCAAAAGCAAGGAAATTGGGTGCCGTACGAACTGAAGCTGAGAGACGTCGAACGGCGTTTTTTCACTTGCGAACAGCTGCTTCAGCGACATAAAAGAAAGGGTTTTCTGCATCGTATCGTGACTGGCGATGAAAAGTGGATACGTTACGATAATCCGAAGCGAAGAAAATCATGGGGACTACCCGGCCATGCATCATCATCGACGGCCAAGCCAAATATTCATGGCGCCAAGCTCATGCTCTGTATATGGTGGGACCAGCTAGGTGTGGTTTACTATGAGCTTCTGAAACCGAATGAAAGGATCACAGGCGAGGTCTATCGACGACAATTGATGCGTTTGAGCCGCACACTGCGAGAAAAATGGCCACAATACTCCGACAGGCACGACAAAGTTATTTTGCAACATGACAATGCTCGCCCACATGTTGCACCGCCGGTGAAAACATACTTAGAAACGCTCAAATGGGAAGTCCTACCCCACCCGCCGTATAGTCCAGACGTTGCTCCGTCTGATTACCATCTCTTCAGATCGATGACGCATGGCCTGGCTGACCAGCACTTCCATTCCTACGAGGAAGCCAAAAAATGGGTGGATGACTGGATAGAGGCCAAACCGGTCGAATTTTTTCGCAACGGGATTCGTATGTTGCCAGAAAGATGGGAAAAAGTTGTAGCTAGCGATGGCCAATACTTTCAATAGTTCATTTGTAACCATTTTTTCACAATAAAGGCTCAAAATTTGAAAAAAAAACGGGAAAGACTTATTCACATACCTGATATATATATATATATATATATATATATATATATATATATATATATTTGGCGGTCGCGTATTTACGCGTTCGGTTAAAACTGTCAATGTTCGCTGGTGATCGCGAATACCGCACTCGTCAGTCCCCGTACCGAATTCCCATCATTCACATGAACGACTGCGTATAAATACAGTCCATACCTAGATACCTTCCGTTGTGGAACCTGCCGCGAATGTTAACCAACGATCTCATGTTCCCGTTAGACATCGCAATTGTAATTGTTATAAATAAATAATATTCTGACCGTTCCCGTTCTCCTTTATAGCAGCTGGAGGATCTAGCCAGTGCGCCGTGGTGGTAATGCGTACATATCGAGCACAAGGTTCGAATAAACCCATTGTTTAATATCTCCACGGTTAATATGTCGGTCAATAAGATGCATAATCTATTTGTACCGCGGCGACCCCTGCACCTTCATGTAATTGGTCGCAACACAAAAGAAGGGTTGCTTGAAAACTCGCCCCAAATCCCAAGGCAATTAAGACGCAGAAGATGAGGAATGGATTATTGTATCTTCCAAGTACAAAATCCTCGTCGACGAAGACGCATGCAGAAACAAAGACCCCCCTCATACAATACGGCACCTAGACGAGTTCATATCCAGCCATCCGCACTACAGCAAACAAGAAAGATGATTTAACCCCTTCAAAATACCAGACCCCGAAAAACAACTTGAAACAATCCCCATCGCATGTATCGATGAGCTACCCAGCGAGCCACAGGCGACGAACCATACCGCCAGCTCACAGAGAGCACTCCCGGCCCTGGTGGCTCTAAAAGTAACACCAAATTCCAATTTTGTACCCCGACTACGTCCCCACCAGTTTCTGGAATTTTAGATTAAAGAGGTACCGATATGCGACGTGGCCACACCGTCGGAACAAATGATTCGGTTACAGATGTGTCAAGGCAACCCGCGACGTATGCACATGCACAACCTGTAAGGAGCGGTCGACCCTTGCCGTATCGTATTAGGAGGGATAGAGCGACTACGAGGCGCAGTCGGCAAAGGATCTAAAGACCACACTCAGGTGTCGAGTCAAGACGCGGCAGAAAAGGGAGAGGTGCGTCAACTAGACGAAGATCCCACTGTAGCCCATACAGTACAGGAAGTAGCTGGTGCAGTAGCAGGCCAACAGCCAGTAATGATTGTCATCCCAGGCGCAACAGTCTACTTAAACAAATTAAACAAAGCTGACTCGGCTTGGAAGAAAGTTACAAATGACCCGAAAAAATAGATATCCAGAATTTTCCCCCAACGTCACCCCCGTGATTGCCACTACTGCGAAGAGAGCGATGCCACTTAAAATCACGACATGACCGGAAAATCCTGAAAATGGATGAACCCCTTCAAAGAAAAAAATACCGCGATGGTACAGCGTCGGCGGACGAGGCAATAAAAGAGCGAAAAATAGGCCGAAAGTACAGTAGGCTACTTGCCCATCCCACCAGTCCTGTAGCCGATTCAACCAGCTAATACAATATTGAAACCACCAAAATATTTCAGCAGCGAATACTGCGGTGAAAAACAGAAGAAGATAGCGGAAATATATACAAATAGCGGAATGTACTCGCCCAGCACGTATCCAAAAAAGGCAGTACGATCGAGTAGCCAAGCCAGCGAGATTACAAGAAGAAGACGCCAGCAGCAATACAATTATTACAATTAAGTTAACGATATTCGCGCGATAGAACTTTGAAATAGAATAATAGCAAGCAAGAACAAGAATAGAATAGCTTAGTTAAGTATTAGTAATAGTTTTAGCAGTTTAAAAATTAATTCATAAGCAATAGTAATAATTAGGTTAGGCATCAACTGCAGATTTAGCATTAGCATAGACATATTAGTTAAGTAATAGGATTAGAAAAAGAAAACAATGACAACAAAGTATACACGCGGAATGCAAATGACGCCATAGCAATTTAGATTTATATCGAGACAGCGAAATATGTACAACCGATATAAAACACCAGCTGGTGTTATAATATATTCGTTATTTTCGTAAGCAACAACAACCACTCCATGCAGGTACTTCTCTTATAGTTTATCGATGATTCCCCGTGCAAAATAATAGTACAGGTCAGAACTAATCGAGATCACACGCTTCCCATACGTAGTTTTTGGGAGGATGAATTTGAGACCGCCGATTTGGCGGTCGCGTATTTATGCGTTCGGTTACAACCACGACTGTTCATGGTTGATCAAGAATGCCGTACTCGTCAGACCCCGTACCGAATTCCAATCCTGTCATTCACATGAACGACCGTGTATAATACACCCAATGCCTAGATACCTCACGTAGTGATACCTGCCGGAAGTGTTAGCCAACGAACTCATGTTCTCCATTAGACATTGCAATCGTAATCGTTATAAATAAATGATATTCTTGTTAGTTTCATATACAACTTATTATTCATATTCTGCATTCCCCTGTCCATCCCCGTTTCCCTTTATATCAGCCAGACGATCATATCATATTAATTTATAAAGACAAATCGTATTTTCGCTTGTACACATTACTCTGTCATTCAGAATATATATTCTATATTATCTTCGGAAGGACACAGATTATATTCTTTTTCAAATTCAACAAAAAAAATCAGAGCAAAATAGAAACCTACATTAACAACCGATAAAACGACATTTTAGCATTTCATTCCAAAAGATTTATTTCTTGTTAAAGATTTATTTACATTCTTTTGATTTTGTGAATGTGGATATTTTGGAAAATGGTATTAGTAATATGTACAAAAGGGAAAGTCTTGAACATATTCACATATCAAAGAATCAAATTAATGAGGATTTAATGTTCGAGTCAAGTAAATTAGATAATATTTATCATTCTTTATTAACTTTATTTGTTTTGAACATTTTGTGTACAGGGAGGATTGTATATTCAAATTACAAAATTTTTAGTTTAGTTGGGATAGGGGTATATATAAATTAGAATATTAATATACGGTTTGGTTTAGTCCCTGATGACCGTAGGGAGCTCGAAACGTTGGACAACCTCATCATTCTTCAATTTCGTAAAGGTGGTGGGGACAGTGAGATTGCACTTCACTAATACAAAATTTTTTCAGCTAATATATTATTATTTCAGATTAGTTATTAGATTATTGATTTTGAGCAAGGACAGTCTGATTGTCATTGTTATTTTGAATTCTTTTTATATTGATATGTATTAGTATTGATATAAAAAATATATTGATATCATTATGTATTAATTTTAATTTATTTAATTGAACTGTAAGATCTATACAAATAGTTATTAATTTATCCAAATACAGTCGACATGAGCACAATGAAATTATTTTAGACATATATATATATATATATATATATATATATATATATATATACAATGTGTCCCAAGAATTTTAAGACAGGGGTACAAAGGAGACAATAAATATATAAATTTGTTTCAACAAACTTTTCATTCAAAATAGTCTCCATTGGAAGTAATATACAAGTTTGCACGATATTTCAGTCTCTTCGTACCTTTTAACACTTCTCTTTTGGAATACTTTTTTATTTCGTTGTGACCACAGCTTTTCGTATCTCATGTATCGACGCAAAATGGTTCCATTTCAAATCCATTTTTAATTTTGAAAACAGAAAGTAGTTAGGCGCAATCATATCAGATGAGCATGATGTTAAATTGAGTATTATTTTCCAAGGTATGTGTTGGTGCATTATCTTGCAAGAGGAAAAAAGAGCGTTCTTTCCACAACTCGGGTTTAACACGCACAATTCGTTTACACAAGCGATCGGGCACTTGTTGATAGAATGCAGTATTCACAATAGTACTTTGAGCAACAAATTTTTGTAGATGATACCTTTACAATAAAAAAAAATTATTAATATTGTTTTAACTTTTGATTTTAGAAAGCGCAATTTTTTTTATCTGAACCAGTTTTCTCCAAACCACTCAGCACTTTGGCGTTTCGTTCCAGGGGCAAGTGACGTGCATAAGAAACTCGTTGCTCTCGTTGTTCGGTATTTAGCGCGTATGAAATAAACCGTGCGCACCTTTCTTTTTTTCAAATCATTCATTATAATACGTTAAATCATCGATATTAGTATTCCAGTAAACCCTTCAATCAATCTGCAATTGAAGACACGGTTATCCTTTAACGCAACTGGAATTTTCTTGATGTTTTACGCCACTCTTCGTGGCCCATAGCCGCCGTTTCTTTCGTCATCAACCGACTCAGTCTCTGTTGCAAGAAGGTTATACTGTCGAAAAATAGGAGCAAAAGACATAACACATTCACCATAAGCCACTTTTAACATTACCTTCATTTTCGTTGCACTTTCACCAACATTAAAGAACAATTTATTAGAACACCTTGTCCGATATTTTTATTGATCTTAAACAATGACAGGGACTTTTTTGACACTATCAGGCAAGCTTTATTGTATAGCTATATGTAATCCAATTAACTTGAAACTTTTTGTAGAGGTAGAGGAAAGTTGTAGTAACTAGAGGCCAAAGATTTTATACCCATAGTCTTACAACTTTTGAAACATCCTGTGTATATGAATGTCGTAGATTTTCGTATTTTTCCTTGAAAACCGCGAATATTTTTCTATGGAAACGACGATAGTTAAATTATCTTTAGAAATATAAATTTATACATAAAGTATTTTTCAGATAGATATTATTGAACTTATATTGTTTAATAAGTCGATTAAATTATTATCTTAAGCAAAGCCGAAACGGGGAAGATAGTATATATAAGATCAGATAATTAAGTAAAGCGACATAATTAAAAAATCGAATATATTTAAAAATTAAGGTACATCGCTGCAATCCTCTTCAAAGTAGTCCCCTCCCGTATCTAAACACATATTCCAGCGAGATTTCTGATTACCGTAAGAATTCTGGAACACTTCTTTTGGAAATGCTCCGATTACCCTCGTCACAGATTCTTGGATGTCTTCAACGGAGTCAAAATGTCGACCTTTGACGAATTTTGTCGAATGGGAAAATAGGAAAAAGTCGCAGGGTGACATGTTCGGTGAATAGGGCGGTTGTGGTAACTTTGCAATGCCTTTAGACGCCAAAAACTGAGAGACACTGAACGTACTATGACAGCGAGCATTGTCGTGATACAGGAACAAAGATTTCCCGATCTTTGGAAGCATTCTGAGTACCATATTAATAATAATTTCAGCACATTGCGGTAAAATACTTAATTTACGGTTTGAGCAGGTAGTCTAAACTCTTTGTGAACTACCCCTTTGCTGTCTCTGTTGAACCAATCTTCTTTTGACTTGAAGCTCCAGGGGACAGCTACGATCATCTCCAGTAATAACTCGATCAAGAACCGTAGGATCACTTTCAACCTGCTCGAGACAATCTTGAGCGATGATCATTCGGTCGGCTTTTTCCTCATCTGAAAGGTTCTTTGGTACCATCTCCGCATACGGCTTTTCCATACCGAAATATTCGGAAAAAATCTTTCTAACTGTTTCCCGGATAATATTCAACTCGTTAGCCAACATTTGAATAGTTAATTACCGGTCTTCAGTAACAAAGACGCGGACATGATGCTCATTCGCGTCGAGTCGCACTTAAATTGGCCTTCTACTCCACACTTCGTCTTTGATGTTCTCACGGCCTTTTTTAAAATCGGCATGCCACCGAAGCAACTGACTACGTCCCAGAGCATCACTACCATATACGAGGTTGGTCCCAGAAATACGTGGCTCAACAAATAAAACTCAAAAATTTTGGAAAAAAATTTATTTATTTTTCAACATAATGTCCTTTCAGCCGTATATACTTTTTCCAGCGATGTTCAAAAAGTTTGATCTGCTTTTTATAATAAGAATTGTCAAGTCCCTCATAATAAAACATTAACTGCCGACATTAGCTCTTCATTGATGGAAAATCTTTGACCAGCGAGTCGTTTTTTCAAGCCTGGGAACAGAAAATAATCCGAGGCAGCTAAATCTGGCGAATAGAGTGCATGAGGTAGCAATTTAAACATAAGTTTATTAATTTTGCCCATTCCAAAAACGGATGTGTGAGCTAGTGCATTGTCTTGATGGAGCAACCCATTCTTCTTAATCAATTGCGGTCGTTTTCGCTTAATTTTTTCGCTTAGACGTTCACATAATACTCGCCGTGAATAGTTTTTCCTTTTTCAAGATAGTAAGTGAACATTATCTCACACACATCCCAAAAAACAGACGCCATAATTTTGACTGCAGATGGAACGGTCGTTGGCTTCTTTGGAACCGATTATCCTGTTTGAGTCCATTGTTTTTATTATTCTTTTGTTTCGGGTGTGAAGTAGTGGACCCATGTTTCATCCATGGTTATGAAACGGCGCAAAAATTCGGCTTTATTTTTGCGAAACATTGTCAAACTATCAAGTGAAACATCTTCACGACGCTGCTTTTTTTCCATTATGAGCAATCGCCGCATCCAGAGCTCGTCTTCGTCATCCACAAATTTTCAGTTAATATCCGATGTATCGCACTCTTTCAAATGCCTACCATGTCTGCTACGTTGCGCACTTTCAGTCGACGATCATCCAGTACTGCTTTATGGATTTTTTTCAACATTAACTCTGCTACCCAGTATTTTACTGTTGCAATCGAAGGAGCAGTCTCACCCAGAGTAGAGTCTAGTTCATCTTTTATATTGGTTGGGCTGAGGCCTTTCAAATAAAAGTATTATATCACATAACAACGACCAATTTTTTCCATGTTTACAAATTCTCTGAAAACTTTCACTATGATGGCTGTCAAACAAATACTAAATGATGGTGTCTTTAATCTTAAAACATATGCTTCATAGATAGTGTACTTTCTAATACAGTGATATTTTCTGAGTGAACTACCGTCACCTCTAGGTCAGGCCAGGTACTTTTATGACCACCCTCGTAATTTAAGCACTTTTTCATAAATTTCTGTCGCGGTTTCGCCGAGTTTCGCACAAAATTTTATCACGCACGGTTGCTCTAAATTTCTCTGTTCTATTTTTATGACATGCACTACTTGCGCGTTGTTACAAAACACTAAATAGCTGGCGAAGAAATCATCGTACAAGGGTTGCAATGTTTCAAGCGAGAGAGTAGTAATCTTCTATTGCGGAGGCGGAGTTATAGCTTCGCAGTGTTATGACAGACCGAGAAATAAAATCGGTGCCTTACTTAATTGTCTGACCTCATATATATATATGGAATCACGAAAGCAGTTTTCCAGAAATCTAAACATCTTGTTAGTGAGAAATGTAAAAAAGGAATAGCTTTAAATACTTTACCAGCAATTTGTGAAGTCATGCAACGCTTCATTTGTGCATGAGTAAAAATCTTTTGCTTCAGAGATCTGAAATCAAATGGAAAATTCAAATAATCGAGGACCCATCGTCTCCTATTGTCGAAACTAACATTTTGATCAACGACGAACTTCACTTTATAACTTTTGGATTCAAAATTGTTAAGCCCTGCGTTTATAGCCCCGGTCAAAGAGGTGCAGTATTGACAACGAACCGCACTTTCATCTGAAGGAACTGTTTCGTAGGTGGTCTTACGTTTACATGATTTCTTCACCAAAGGGCAAGGTGATAGCTGATCGAACCTTTTCCAGAAACGAAAAGAATTTTATATCATAATTAAGTACAGAAATGTAGGAGAATTTTCAGATGCACTCAAGAATTTCCAAGGAATATTGAAAAACTATATAGTAATTAAAGTTTCGAAATTATAGAAATGTTGAAACAAGTTATATTACGCTCATATTGAAACAAGGAAGAAATAAAAAATTTTTGACAATTATTCACCTTATAATAAACATTTTTTAACTCAAAAAAAAATTCTCTATATAATATTATTAAGACGTGGAGAAATGAAAATAAAAAATGAATTAAATCTGATACCATTATATTTGCAGATGATATTTGTTTTAGATAATGATTTAAACAACATTATGCAATTCCAATTACTTTTCAATAAAATAAAGAAATTTTTATAAAAATACAGCAAATAGAATATTTTTCTGCACTGTAACTAGATGCATTGAATTACATAATGTTTTAATTAACCATACGACAAAAGCTATTTTAATTCTTTACCTTACAAAGCCAAAGCAACACTTAAGCTCATTCAGCAACTACGTTTACCTACTTCGAGTATAATCGATATATCCAGTAATGCAGTTGGCCATACGTATTGCAGATGTGACACACATAAAGCCTGATCCCTGGCATCCTAAAGCCCATAGAGACGAGATGTTGGGCCATTTTATGAACCCTCTGGCCCAGCATAAGAGTATCAAAGAAGATCCTAATCATGCTCTCTTTCTTTAGCAGTATGACAAATTTGTCCAACCACGACTTAAAGAGAACGATACCCGGTAGATATTTTTCGTTCTCGTTTTCTAAACCATCTGCGTAAACTAAGTGCTCGGTCAATGTCAGCAGGTACCGATCGATGGCCGGAACAAAAAGACGATGCAGGCCGTCTATATAGGGTTCATAACACTTTATATTCAAGCATTTAAGCTTGGTTGTTAGATAAGTGAGTAATTTACCCTGTAATGACAAAAAAGAGAGTCAATAAGTATCTTGGACATATATATATATATATATATATATATATATACTGACAGAATTATTCCAAATACGTCAATCAAGAGGCTAACATGTTCTTGACAATAACATATATGGTTTTAGTTAAGCATGATCTCTAACTTCGCTTACATTTTCAAGTATTCCATACGTTCAAACAAATTATATGTTAACTGAATATAAATTGATATTGTGCAAGCAACAATTAATCAATACCCTTGGATAGTTTCAAAATTAAGAATTAATATAATAACTACTGTTTTTCCTTTAACGTAATTTTCAAAGCTACAGAATGAAAGACAAGTTAAATTCATATATATATATATATATATATATATATATATATATATATATATATATACAAATTGTAGTCAAAAAGTAAGGTGAATTTTCGAATTTCGTGGACTGCGTACTTTCGATCTTCGATTTTGTTTTATTCTACATTGTTACACTTGTCCCGAACATATTTTTATAGTTTAACTTGCGACGGCCAAAAACATGGCCGCGCAAATTCATCGCGACTACACTACACGAATATACTGCGCACACACGAAAGAAATTAAATAAATCGATATTAAATATAAAGTCAAAATATTAGAATACACAAAAATGTAACAAAACCAAAATTAAATTAATATATTATAACGTGATAAACATACTGAAAGCGGGTAAAGGTCGCGACGAGTACTGTAGAAGGTAGTCGACGCGACCGCCGAAAACCGAAGTGAAGAGAGAGAACGCAATATATAGTCTCTAAGCTTAAATCCGAAAACTACGTTAGAGGGGATATACTGCGCGCGGCGAGAAAGAGCCGCGACAAGTGTATTAGGCCGGCGGCAGCTATCCCCCTCTAATACATACCACACGTACACTACCGTACTCTCTCGTTGAACGACACGCGCCAGCAGCAAATACTGCGGTAGAGAAACGCGCAAGCCTTATACTGACGCGCGCATTCCAGCATATACAACGTGTGTTCTAAAACGAATTCACCTGCTGTATTTAATTAATATAATTAATTAAAATATTATTCATACTGAATATATATATATATATATATATATATATATATATATATTGTAACCGGCCAATTGCGGGTTCTCGGTGAAAACCGAGTGTTCGCGAGCGATAACGAAAATGCGCGAAGTGCGAGCCACGAGAGTGCGCGACCGTCACGAAGAAGGAGGAAACACGAAAAGAAGAACTTCTTTCCCACCCAGCGACCGATGAACGAGGTCGAACAGAGAGAGAGCACCATCAAAATTATCACCTCCATCTCGAGTCCGATTTCCACCGGTGTCCACCAGCTTTCCTATGATTAGGCCAATTCACCTCGCCATCCCAGCGATATCTCGGAGCTGCCCGATCGTTGTACGATCGCTCCGTACTGCTAGAAAAAGCGGAGAAGGAAGGAATGAAGGAAGTCATCGCAATTGAAAAGGTTCGTTCCAGGTCCAGCGCAACCGACATGCCGCTTGCGAAGAGCACGTAAATAATAGGTAACCTGCACGTAAATACGCGGTTACAATATATATATATATATATATATATATACCTATATATGTGTGTATGTATACACTATTGTAGGTGTATCAAATGATGTTTTTACGCAGTAATCGACTGTCTTATAATTATAATTGCGAAAATTATAGTTAATATAAATTATTATTATTATTAATATTATTATTATTGTTATTAGTTATATTATTATTATTATAAATCGGTGGCTCGTCCGATATTATACGAGCGGCGACGATAATACCCGATAATTTAATTATAAAAGGGCCTGTAAAAGACAAAATCGGGGAGTTCGTCCAGTGAACCGGCTGACATGAAGTCGTGTCACTTGAAGTCCTCCCCGAGCTAACTCATGTCCAGAGCTCGATTAATCCTGACCAAATTTATTACTACCGAAATTATTAACTTGATCTCGGTTGCGAGGCGCTCCTCAAAAGACCGACGGTTAATAATTTTACCTTTCCTGAAGAGAACGTAATCCTGGTTGCAAGGCACTCCTCAAAAGACCAGCGGAATTAATCTCACCTTAGTTTTATACCTAGAATAAAATCTACCTGATACAGTTAAATTCCCCGCGTGGAAAATAGCACCGAGTATCCGTGCGGAAACTAGCGCCGGATTAATTCAATTTCATGGAAACTAGCATGCGGTTAAATAAATTGTATTATTACGAAATTATAAATCTAGTTTATCAAGTTTTATATTAAATATATTAAGTAATTATTTTGTTTTATTTTTTTTGTTACAGAACCGTGACAGTGTGGATTATTTTTCTTTGAATAAATTAATTTTTATATTTTTTTAAACAAAATATACTGTGTTGTAAAATTATTTTCCCGATTATCCGTCCAATTCCGAATATACTTCCTCCCCTCTCAAATTACCCTGGAATAATACCGCGTAAGCTATCTCGAGAGGGATAGGAACGTTACAAACTTATGTTTCACTTTTATTTTGGTTGCGAAATACGCAATGGTAGAAGTGTTTTGCCGATATTGACAAAAATGGATCAATGCATTAATTTCGCATTAAATTTTTTGTAGGAAACGGAATAAAATGTTTCATAACACTTGAAATGGTAACAGAGTCATACGGTGAGCCTCAACGTCAAAAAAATGTTTACAAGAGCTTGTACCTGTTCCAAGAAGGTTGAGGAGATACCAATGACGAACCTCGCTCTGGACGACTCAGCATCTTAACAACTGATAAACACGTTGAAAAAGTGAAGAAAATAGTGTTGGGGATTCGTCGAATTAACTCAAGAGAAATTGTTGATGATATCGTAATTTCATTTGGCTCGTGCCAAGCAATATTTACGGAGGTTTTGAATAGTATACATGTATCAGCAAATTTTGTTACGAAATTGCTAAATTTTTACCAAGAGTAATGTCGCGTAAGCATGGCTCAGGAGCTTTTAAATAACGCCAAAGATGACTCAGACTTCTTCAAAAGGGTCATAACAGGTGACAAAATATGGATATATAGTTATGAAAACGTTCGGAATATAGAAAAAACCACAACTTACTTTGAAAGAGACAACATAAATATTGATGCATAAATAAATATTTTTCGAAAAAAAAAAAATTTGTCTTATTTTTTGATCAATGTATGATATTTTGATCATATATATATATATATATATATATATATATATATATATATGAAGGGTAATAGAGATAGGGGAGATTATGGATGGTAGAGAGTAGGAGTGGAAACTCTGCTCGCTTTACATGAGAAAAGCTTATCAAAAATTAACCCGAGATAATAGTTCAGATTTGTTCGGTAGACTTCGCTGTCTTAAAAATTCCTCAATAGTTCTACGTGCAACAGAGAGAGGAAGCAAAAGACAAAGCGAGTAAGGGGAAGAAAAGAAACAAAGTACAGGAACAGAGATTTAACTTTCCCCTCTCGCCACATTCACTGTATACCCTCACTCTTTTGTCAAATACATGCATTTGAAAGAGCAACCTCACAAGGTGTCGCCGCTTTGCGGCCAATTCTGTCCCGAAATCCTGCCGTGTAATTTGACACGATTTTAGCGTAGTTTGCACTCCTCTCTACTCTACCTAGGAGGGATAATGAACAGAAAATTCTGACACTAATTACAAACTTGTTACCTTGTTCGAACTTGCAATAATGGGGAAATAATAAAATATTTTATATGGTTTATCACGTTTTCGTCTTGACGTAACACTTTATTTATTTTGATAATCATTAGTTTATCGAATTTTTTACCTTCTTAAGTACTATATAAGAATTAAAAATTATTTTCATTTAATCTATGTTGATTTATAATGAAATAATCTGCCAAGCCTGATGAAGTTTTTATTAATTGAATACGTTCATTAATTCATTTTTTAATTGAACGATTTGCTTGTCATATGTGTGTGTGTGTGTGTGTGTGTGTGTGTGTGTGTGTGTGTGTGTGTGCACGCGCGCGCATGTGCGTAAATTTAACTTGACTTTCATTCTATAACTTTGAAAATGGTAATATAGTTGAAAGATGAATAAATAATTGTGCAACTATTCAATGTATTTATTAAGTGTGCTTTACTCTTTATCAATTTATATTTGGAATCATGCTTTACCAAGTGTACAGTGAATATTCTATTAACTTAACTTAACATTATATATTGGTATTATATTTTTTATAACTTCTTTATTATGTTTTAAATTAATTATAGGAATATATAGGAAAAACTAGGAAATAAATAATTTTTCAATTGTAACTCTATTAAATCATTAGTATTACATTCATATGATCAATATGATAAAAAAATCTCTTTTCTTATCATTTATATTTGATTATGAATTAAAGAACTAGTTGTGAGATAATAATTTTTATTATTTACTAAATCGAAAAATTTAAAAAAATGTAAATATACGTTTACCGTAATAGATACGTTTACGGTTTTACTATAAAGACTTCTGAAAATAAAAATTTTACTAATGAGAAATATAATATAATATATCATGTATAGTTTCAATATATTTTATTTCATAAAGTTTTTATATCCTTTAAAATTAGTTAATTAAATAATATTCAAAATCAAATGAAAATAATTTTTGAAAATAAATTTTAACAAATTATTATAAGATAAGCTTGGCATTATTGATGATATTTAAGAAGGGAAACTACAATAGTATGTGTATTTAATACATAAATATGGTGTGGTATTAGCCATAAGCGGGTACAGAAGTAAAATATTATTTACGACTAATTTTAATCGACATACATTCTTTTTACAAAAGTTGAAAATAGTCCTTTTGAATTCTAATTAAAATGATAATTACAAATAATAAAAGAAAGAGTTTAAAATGGAATGATTTTAAAAAACTGTAATTATTTTATATACTGCCTTCAATATCTAAAATATTATCAATATGAGATTTAATTGGAAGTATATTAAAACATCAAAAATAAATAAATTAGATGAGGTTATAAACAAGGAAATAAAATCAATAATTACCAAAAATATTTCTATCCAAATATAACAATCCATCACAGTAGGCGCATTCCATTAATACATAAATAATTAGATTTGTGTATATTATTTCATAATTTTATGCTACATTAAACTGAAAATTCGAGAATTTTCTAAGGTTATACATTTTGTTTTTTCGTGTAGAGATAATAAGAACAGATTGCTGATACCATATACGAAAGGCTCGACAATTTTCGAGCGCCGTGAACGTGCGCCCTCCGCAGGACATACTGTTACACGAACACGCCAACGCGACGTCACAGTTACGTCAGCATAAATTAGTGTGCGCATTTTCCTACATCACGAGCTGTGACGTAGACAATAAATATATATAGACATAGTTGTACGATCCTGTCCAATGAGAGGTTGCTGTTTTCGTTTGAATTTGACAGAGGCTGAGCCAAAACATTAATATCCGTATGAGCATCAGAAAGTAACTCAAACCCAAACTCCAAGGCCAGCTTTATAATGAAGACGAATTTTTCATTCCGCAAAAAATCAAGACTTTCCTTTCTTCTATTGTGGAAATTTAAAATTGAGTCTAATGATTTGATGATAAAATGGGTATTCTATAATTAGTTTAAAATATTGATTGTTAATACTTAATAGTTATATAATATTGTAGTAGATAACGCGTAGGAACAAAAAGTGAAAATCCATTAATTGTGTGAAATATTAAAAATGTAAATAATAATATAAATCAAAAATAGAAAATTAAATTTTTCCAGTTAAATTTTAAAATAAAATAAAATAAAAGTATAGAAGTTAAAACATTATACGTTTTCTAAATTATACCTTCAAGATATACAAAATTTGTAAATAAATAAGATTTACATTGTACAGCGTTTTGCAATAATATAGAAATTGAAGTTTTTTGTTTTCTACAATACAAGTATGACGTAAAGTTTAATGTTAACGTAGTTGATTAACCCATGTTTTCGATACTACATATTAAATATAATTCATAAATTACACAATACACTATTCCTGGTTTGTTATAATCGTATCATTATAATCGATATAAATCGTTTATAATCTTAAATATATATTATTAAATATAATATATGTAATTGAGTACAGAGCTATTTAGAAAAAATTCTCTGATTTACATAAAAAACTGATAAAACTTCTAAATATATAGATAACGTATATATTTCGAATCGCTTGATTTAAATATTATAGAAATTGATGACGAAAAAAGGTTTTGGAACAAATTGAATAAAAAAGTATAAATCATATCAATAATCAATATTTATTTTACATGAAATTTTTCTCTAAAAGAAAAAAATAAAACCGAATACAAAAAATCAATTGAAGAAGAAATTGCAGAAAAAATGTGGTAAAAAGATATTTGTGAGATAAACAAAAATTTTCTAAAAATCAAACCAGTTAAAGTAAACATTAAAAAAAATCCAGAAAATGTTAATTAAAAAACTAAAAAAGTTTTTAAAAATAAAATCGATTTTAAAAACATAGGTTGAAATAAAATTATTTTTAAAAAAGGTAAAAAAATTTCTATAATTTAATTTCTATAATATTTGTAATCAACCAACTCAAAATATCTCGGTATTGTCGTTATTTATGATTGATAAATACTTTTTCTACCACTGACTTCGTGAAGCGGCTCGATTGCGTCCGAGCATCTATGCAAACCGATTTAAAGGAGGATATGATCTCGTGCTACGGTATTAATGCGAAGAAACGAGACTTCGTGTTTCTATATATAATCTTTATTGTATATATGTATATGACTCGTAAGCCTTACTCAGTGAAGACGTCTAGACTAATCCTACTAGGCGAGCGCTCTCGCCGCCTATCCACCAGTTCCCCCACTTTTCGGTAGTGGCGTAGTTAAGTGCGAGATAGAATCCCCTCATCACTTCCCCCCATTTTTAAGATTTTTCGCCCTATTTTACATCGATGGAGAAAAAATTTAAGAATAGGAAAGGATTGTTTATTTAAATAGTAAATTATAGACTAAAGATTCTTAAATACAATCACGCGTTTTTCTTGGGCGTGCTCTATGATAGTGGCGCCCATGTGCTGTAGACGGTTTCTATTGTCGACGAAGTTCAGCATGTAATTTGTGAACTGTGGGTTAAAGGACTTGTTGTGTCCGCACAGGTTCACAAGTATTCTCTGGTGGATTGCTGTGGTGCATCTATGACCGAGGATGTTTTCGATCTTGAGATTGATGAGGCCTCATGACAAGATCTAAGAGCATGTCATTTATATTTCTGTGGTAACGGATCTGCAGGTTTTATAGACAGCTGTTATACTCGAAGTTGAGGTTTACAGGCAATTTGATACCACGCATTTTTCTGCAGCTCCCACTCCTTCAGGATGGTGAGCTCCTCATTCATTTGCACTGTAGACGTGATTCGGTGCTTACATACCTGTAACAATCTATTCAAACTTTTTTTGATTGTGAGGCGTGTGGCGCCACAAGATGTTAAGCCTATACCTTTCCCTTCTGGGTGTAATGGTAAAGGGTGGTGTGATCACGAGTGGAGGGGTGAACCCCGTCTCGGCGCACTCGGTTCGGGATCTCGCGTGGAGATGGGATTCGTTATCTTCGCTGTACGACGCAGCTCAGAACTCGTTACATGCCTCTAGCTGTGCCTGTTCATCCTCGCTGTCGAATGTGTCTCCTTTTGTCGAGATGTCGTCATCACGAGGGGGTGATTTGGTCGGGATGAAAGGTCTGGAAAGGGACAAGCGTCTAAGCTCTTCCTGGAAGGTGCTGACGCTCTGTGTAAGTTTCCGACACGATCCGATCTCTTTCTCCTCGTTTTGGACGTCGTCTTCATCGATGAAGAATGCGGGTTTAACGCAATCCGTAGAAACTATCCGCGCGCAACCGTCGGCGTCGATTATATAATACTTACCGTCGTAGCTGAGATCGATAATCTTATGCGGCCCCGTGTACGGACGGTAATGGCGTGTCTCTTTTACACCATGTTGTAAAAAGAGGTTGGTGCAATCGCTAAGTTCTTTAAAAAACAAACCCTTAGTAGCATTATTATCATATACGGGAACCGGTCTGACTTTGTTCATGTACTCTTTCATTTGGTTTAGACATATGCCGTCGTCGGGCTCGTATCCCTGATTAGCATAAAAGACGCCTCGGGTATGAAGCGTTGTCCCATACAGAATTCCGCCGGGATAGCACCTACGCCCGTACGTATGCGAGAGTGCAGGCCCAGGAGTACGATCGGCAGGAGGCGCTGCCACTCGAGATTGTCTCCATGACACCTGAACGCCGCTTTCAGATATCAGTGCCATCGCACTACCATGCCGGTCTCGGCGGGATGATACGCGGAAGTATGGATTCGATCGTATCTCGTCAACTCTAATAATTCTTTAAATAACTGTACGTTGAATTGCGCATCCCGATCTATCGTAATTCTCAGTAGTGCGCCAACCTCGCGATTCACGTATTATAAAACGCGAACGCAATGGATCTCGCAGTGATATCTCTGAGAGGTACAGCCTCTGGCCACCTGATATATCTATCTACTATAGTAAGCAAATGCTGGTAACCCTTGAAATTTGGCAACGGTGCTACTATATCGAGATAGATGTGCTCGAATCTGGAGTCGGGCGGGATAAAGTGCGACGGTGTCAGTCAATTGTGTTGAGTTACCTTAGATGCTTGGAATGCAATATTCTACAAAAACGTGCGGTATCACGGGCAATATCCGGCCAAATATACTGCTGGCGTAGTAACCTATTGGACCCTTTGCCACTCGGTTGCGAGTTTTTATGAAAGAGGGCAATAAGCTCCTCCCTCACGTCGCCTGGGATATAGGGACGCATCGTGCTCCCCTTTATATCGCAGTATAATGATGTATAGTCCGGGTCGTTGAAGTGGATTTACTTCAAATTGATGGGATGCAATCTGTCCATTAGTATGCGATAGAGTTCTCCGTTCTCCACTTGTTTTTCGGCTAACGATTTCGCGTCGAATAACGCCGCCAAGCGGAATGCGTTAACGTGCGCTCTAACAAGCTGGATTTCAGGATCTGATTTATTTCTTTTATCCGCCGACTTGAGTATGAACGGAATATAGAAACTTTCTATTCTTGAAATTGCGTCTGCGACGGGGTTCTCGTTCTCCGGTCGATACATGATTTGGAGGTTCAATTGACTTAAATAGTTTACCTGGCGGCATCGAATCGCGGGGGCATTATTCTGCGATTGCGCTAACACGAAAATCAAAGGTTTATGATTATTTACTACCTCGAATGTTCTGCCCTCAAAGTAGTAAAAGAATTTCTTGACCGCGTAATAAATCGCGGTTATCTCCCATTCGTTAGTACTATATTTCCATTGTGCGGGGTTAAATTTCTTACTGTAGAATACTACAGCCACTGGTCGCCGATTTTCTGCTCGAGCGCGACTCCCATGGCTATATCGGAAGCGTAGGTTACTAACGGCGTCTCTGCTTTCTCCGACGGAAAAGCGATCTCAGAAACGTTCGCAAGCTCCACTTTGCATTATTCATATACAGCATTCCCAGTCGATTCCCAACTGATACGTAGCGTATCTTTTTTTGTCGCACCTTTTAGGTATCGCAGTAGCGGTTCGCGCGTTTCCGCGGCGTGTGGAGTTAATGCATGGTAAAAATTAATCATTGCAAAGAAACAGCGCAGTTGCCTTGGGAAGTTTGTTTCGACTATGAAAGTCGTGAAGTCTCCGTAACGATTGATTTGCCTGTCGTTGTTAACAGGTTGTGTTGGTCGAAATTATTATTAAACCCGAGGCTCATGTTTAAGTGCTAAAGTAATTTGCATACCACTGAGATTGATATATAATTATTTATATTTTTATTAATTAAATATTATTTCTTAATCTTCATTTATAATAAATCTAAACGAATAAGAATTTATTTAGGCGGACACACACGTTCTAGATATAGGTTATGTTGACCTGTATAATCATAGTGGTATTATTTGTTGCGGCGCTATAGTCGTCTCTGTTGTGATGTTGCGCTGTTGGGTGCTGCGCACGTGCTAGTTCGCTCCTTGCTAGAAAACGGTAGTGCGGTGTTGCCGTTCTGTGCGGTGTTGCTGACAGTTGGTTATTTACCGAGAACTGGTCGGCTATTTTTTTCGGAAAATACTTCCATGTTGCGGCACTCGCACGACTTGCGCGTCCCGTCTATAACACCGAAGTATACAACTCATAAAATTACTGATGATTTTTTCTCATCCTTGTGCTCTTTTCTTTTTTAAGGTTAGGAATAGAAAAAAATTTTAGGTGGAGGTTAAGGTTATATATATAGATATTCTTCTTCAGACTCTACATGCTCTCCTCCGTGCGGTGTAAGGGGTGTAATATGTCTCTGGCCGCGTGGTGTAAGGGGCCGCCGCGACTCAGCGCACGGTTTGGCTGCATAAATCTAAGCGGTGTATATGGCCGCCCAACTGCAGTCAGGCCAGGTGGTTACGGAGCGCTCACCTACTAGGTGAGCGCTCTCGCCGTCTAACAACCAGTTCCCTCACTTTTCAGTAGTTAGGACAGTTGTGACATGCTTATCTACGGGATAGAAACTCCGTAAATAGAATCCGGCTCGAGTCCTCGGCGCGAGCAGCCATGTTTGTATATTCATATTAAGTAATATCGAATACGATAAATTTTTTGCATTGAAGAATGAAATTTAAGGGCTAGATGTCAAAGATTAAAGAAAAAACTCATAAAACAAAGTGCAAATGCGAACAGCCACTCGGACCACGAATCGGACTCTTCATCTCAATCGGGTGATACTTCGCAAACAAGATAAAAAATATCACCACAATCTTCGAATACAGATAAAAAAATGTTAAAGTGTTATTTTGGAAATCTCGAAGCATAAAAAACAAAAGAGAAGAACTAGCGAAAATCCTGGAAAATCTAGATATTTTTGCTTGTGTCGAATCTTGGTTAACTGATGACAACACAAAGGACCAACTGAAATTGACAGGATTCAAGACTTTTAGAAAAGATCATCTGCGATATGGAAGGGGACAGGGTATTTTGTTATTAATTAGGAACAACATATAATTTCTCGAGCTAACTCATGTAAAATGTTCAAATGAACATGTAGAACTATTAGGCGTAAAATTGACTAATGTAACACCTTGTATCAACCTTTTAATATGTTACAGAGCTCCAGGTTAAACTCTTTCACAAACAGTACTGAATGATATTTTTCAAATGCTAGTGATCTAAATGCAACTATATTTATGGGCGATTTCAATGCTCACCACGCAAGCTGGATTTGTGAAAAAATTATGTAAATGGGGAAAGAATGCTCAATTACGTTAATAATTCTAATCTAATTTTAATCAATGCAAATACGAAAACTCATATATCTTTACAAAATAACAAAATTTCAAATATTGATCTAATTCTTTGTTCTCCCCATTTAATTGATCAAACATAGAAGTGAATGACGATACCTGGGGCTCTGATCATTTCCCTCTTGTTATTGAAATCAATATAGAAAACCATATTTACCGTAAAAAACTCATAAAATATCATCCAAAAGAACAAATTGGAACGATACGATTCAAAATCTTAATGATAATTTGTACAAAGTTTATACTAATGACTACGATACTCTATCAGCCAGCGATAAATATTCATTTCTCATTAATATAATAAAAGAAGCTATCATATGCAACACACCAAAGAAAAAGTACCTGAATGACAAATTATTCCGCAATCCAGTTCCTTGGTTGGATGCAGAATGAGACAGAGTCAAGCGTCTTAGAAAAACGGCACTCAAAAAGTATAATTTCTCTAAGAACCTAGTGACTATATCAATTTAAAAAAAAGTATTGCCATAGCCAAAAGAACTTTTAAACAAAAGAAAAGGAACTGCTTTATCAGGTTTGCCGAAAACATTAATTTTCAAACTAGTCGAAAATACGTCTGGAATATCTGCAAAGTTTAAAAAAATAAATGGTGCAAATCTGACTCAGAACATGCTTCTGCAAACCATCAATGTGAAAATACATATAGAGAAGCTCTACAAAAAATAATTCCTCCATGGGCTCCTACAAATCCAGACTGGCTACCTGTTTTCACTGCTAATACCTTTTTTGACTCACACTTCACTCTCGTTGAATTCTCGTCATATTCAGCTCCTGGACTAGATAGAATCGGATACGACTGTATCAAATTACTTTCAATTAAATACAAATTACAACTTGTAGACATATACAACGAAATGTATGTAATAACTATCCAATAACTATCCAATTTTCTGGAAAGAAAGCTATGTGCACTTTATTAAAAAGTCTGAAAAAAAGTCCTCCGTCCTATTACATTAATGTCCTGTTTTGCAAAATTTTCGAATCTATGATTAAGTTCAAGCTGTAGTGGTTGATAGAAAAATATAATTTTCTGCCTGTAAGCCAAACTGGATTTCGTAATGGCCAATCGACTATAGATAACTTAGTAAATTTAAATTTCAAAATAGAACCATCAATTTCCAAAAAGAAAGATACTTACAGATTTTCTGGACGTATCTAGTGCATTCGAAAATGTAAATATAGATATATTACTACAAACACTTGCTTCTATTAACTGTTCTAATAATTTAATAAAGTTTATTAAATTCATAACTTCAAAAAGAATTATATACACAGAAAGTATAGAGGGGAGCCTAGATTTATGTATAAGGGTGTTTCTCAAGGAGTTCTAAGCCCTCTCCTTTATGATATATACATTAGCAAAATTATTGAAAATCTTCCAAAAAGCGTAACAGTTTCTCAATTTGCTGATGATTTAACAATCTTCTGTCAAAGAGGCCCTATTAAAACCTGTAAAAAATTTTTAGAAAAAGCCGCTACAACAATTTGTAACAACTTACATGACTTAGGTTTGTCTCTCTCTACGAATAAAACTGTTTTTATACATTTTAATAAAAAAACGATCAGACCTGGTCAAACCTCCATTAAGATAAAAGATACTATAATTAAGTCAAGCGAAACAATACGTTTTCTTGGAATAGTTTTTGTCTACGCACTGACTTTTAAAGCCCATATAGACTACATTCAGAAAAAAATATCAAAAGTAATTAACTTGATTAAATATCTTAGTGGAACATGGTGGGGTGTAACATCAGAAACGTTAATTACTTTGTACAAAAGTTACGGCTTATGTATATATTTTCCTAACCAAAAAGTACAAGCTGATGCGTTAAAAAAGATACAATAGAACGTTTTTCGGCTAGCACTAGGTTACAGAGTAAGCACTCTTACAAATATGTTACTCGCAGAATCCCAACTTGATTTCCTACAAGAAAGAGAAAAATATTTGTGCTCAAATTTTCTCAAGGAAGTTTATCAAATAAAGGATTGGGTTTGCATAAAACTAAACGAAATTATAAACATGCTTAACAAAGATCCTAATAGGTTTAAACCAAATAGATTATTACTGCAGTGTATTCAACAAAGAAAAGCTACCTTTCCTGAAATTCTTTCTAAAATACTTTATAACAATTTTACGTACAACTATAGCATGTTATTTTACAATGTCAATATAGGCATATCGTTCGAAAAATCTTTAAAAAACCTTCATAATCCGAACAAAGCAGTAGACGAACTAATTGTTAAAGAGAACTCATATGCCATTTTTACGGACGGAAGCAAACTAAAAGGATCGCGTTCTATAGGAAGTGCCTATATAGTCAAAAATGCTAACTTATGTCACCAAAAAAATTTGAATAAAAACGCTTCAATTTTCACCGTTGAGTAAATCGCTATGGTTAGTGCAGTAGAATTTGCCTTAACCAGATCGGAACTAAACGTTATTATTTTCACTGACTCTCTACGCGCACTAACAAGTTTAAAAATTGGTCCAACCAATACCATAACTAATCCCTATATAATTGAAATAAAAAACAAAATACAAAAATTTTACTTAAGAACTACCAACAATACAATTAAACTGGTATGGATAGCTGCGCATATTGAAATCAGTGGAAATGAAAACGTCGATTATCTTGCGAAGACTGCAGCCAATAAAAATGTACGTAGCCCTTTAAAAATCCCCTATACAGATCTCAAAGAGCAAGCTAAATTAACAGTTAGTAAAAACACACATACATATGTAACTGAACTAAGTTCTGAAAAAAGTTCAGAATATTTTAAAAATTTTTATGTACAAACACACAAACCATGGTTCCAAAAGCTAAACCTAAAACGAGAAGTAGTCACTACAATTAACAGCTGCAGATCTGGACATTATAGTCTAGCTTATTCTTTATTCAAAATTAATGTTCTTCCTAACTCCGTTTGTCCATGCGGAACTGAAAAGCAAAATCGTAGAACGTAGAACGTCGTTACCTTATAAGTAGACTAAAGATTTCTTTACCATACTCATGTAATGTACTATTTTATCGACCATCTCGAAAAACATGTACCGAAATCTACTGCTATCTTAAAAAATGTAATTTAAATGTATGAAGATAACTTCTATGTACTAGAAATTTGTATTCTATAGCAAAATAATCTCTAAAGAGATTGAAAACTGCTTAATAAAAAAAAAACCGCAAATATATGTACGCAATTTAGTTATCTAGAATTTTTATCAGTTTTTCCATACATCTGAAAATTTGTTCGAAAGAGCTCTATATTCAATTAAATATATTAAATAATGTACATTTAAGATCATAAATGGTTTATTATATATTTTTTAAAATTTTATACTATAATTTTCAGAACATTACAATACAATATACATAAGTAATTCACGTAATGTATTTTGAACGATTTATTCAATAGATAGTTTTATAAAAGGTGAGGTTATGTTTACAATTACTATAATATTAAGAATAAATAAACTGAGTACTTCTGTTATTAGTTTTTACAGAAAACGACTCTATACCTTAGACCAATCTTTGTTTTAAAGCAGAATCACACGAATTGTTTAAAATGTTAATAAGTAACAATAAAGAGTAGATTAAAATAAATATTAATGAAAAGTATACTGTCTCAATGTGAAGAAAATCAGGAATAATGTATGTGATTTATGAATTATATTTAATATAAAGTATCGGAAACATGTGTTAATCAACTACGTTAACATTAAACGGTAACGTCATATTCGTATTGTAGAAAATATAAAACTTCAAATTCTATCCTATTGCAACACGTTGTAGAATGTAAATCCTATTTATTTACAAATTTTGTATATATTGAAGGTATAATTTAGAAAACGTATGACGTTTTAACTGCTATACTTTTATTTTATTTTATTTTAAAATTTAACTGCAAAAATTTAATTTTCATAGAATATCATAGAAAGTATCCCAGTTCACTTTGTGTTTGGAGTATCGCTTTAGATTTTGACCCTGATTTGCAATACCTGTGCTTGCAGATGTACCTGTTCCATTAAAGTGGAATTTAATCGTTCTATGATCACTTGAGGTCCAGTCCTCTCTGACGATCCATCCTGTGATGAGTGTCTCGAGATTCGTGGTAACAAGAGTAACGTCCATATTTCCTTCTCGAACTTTATTGGAAATGGTAGCGATACTGCCAAGCTGATTGGCGATTCTGAGATTCCACAGCACTATAAAATTTTTAAATTCCTCTCCTTTGCAGTCGATGCGATCAGATCCCCATAGGGGGGAGCAGGTATTGGAATCGACACCTATTAGCACCATCCACCTCCGAAGTGCTTGCAGCACCTTATTCAGGTGCATAAAGTGCACTCCTATTTCGTGGTTCAGCAGGAAGTATGCACTGAGCACATACATCGACAAAGTGCGCATCTTCACCTCCGCCACGGCAAAGTGGGAGTTGGTGAAGTGCGTCAATTTTAGCACTGTCACTTCAGGATTGAGGACTGCTATTGCCGCCCAGGAGATATGCCCATCTATGTATACCATTCTCTTGCATGGCTCCTGGAGAAACAGAATGTCTATTCCCCTTTCCACACATTTCGATCTTATTTCTGGAGTGACCCCGCGCGCTCTTCTAGCGTTTTTCTGCGCAAAGCGCAGAACAGATCTACTTTTACTCTTTTGTGCTCTACGATCCATAATCCGTGGAGTTCAATAGTCTCTCCATGACAGCTTTGTACTCTGGATACTTAGTGTCCATTGAGCCGTGGTTGTGTGGTCCCTTTGATATTTTACAGTTGACGCACTTCGGCGCTGAATCTTCATTTTTGCATTCTTTGCTGCCATGTCTCCCTGGAATGCAATGGGAGCATCATTGTTACCCTTTACAATGCTTTGCTATGTGCCCATAGCCTTGGCACTTATAACCCCTCGTAACTCTAAGGTACTTTTGCACACGACAAGATAGCCACTTTATGTACAGTCTTTTTCTTCGTATAAGTTTTCCCCGGATGTCTGGGGTGACTTCCACCACCCAATTTGTTGCTGTATCGCTCCTCTTGCCTGTTTTGAAGCGGGTTTTGAAAAGTTCAGAGAATTGTTCGGTTTTTGCTGTCAGCTCCTCATTTTGCTCATATACAGCATAAGTCACTTTATCTGGTGATATGTCCTTAGGCACATCATAGATGATGAACAATTTTGAAAAGCTCAGTCAGACTTTTCGAGGCTTTTAATTTCTCTAACCCCGCTTCCAAAACTGTTTCCAGAAGTCCCTTTTCGGTCTTCCTCAGATTCTTAATCTGGACCTTTGATTTCCTAGGGTTTAAAGTCTTTTACAAGACTTTCTTTGCCTTTCCCGTGGAAGAAATTTTTTCTACATCCTTAGGCTTTAGTAAGATCACCTTTGGAGGTGGCCTTATTATAGCTTTAGCAACCTGGGCCTTTGGGACGACCAGCTTCTTTTGCTTATCGGTGTTATTGAAGACCACAGTTGCATTTGTCTGTGGCCTATTCACCGTTTTTTGTTTGGCTGCAAACTCGTGCAAGGCCTCCGACTTAACCTCGCACGAGCACATCTGATGGCCATTTCCGAAATGACCACCATTAACATCGTGAGGCTCTGGAATCCCTCCTTCTTCAGTTTAGAGTCCTCAGATGTCTTGAGGATCTCTTTTATCTTTTTATAGAGGTCCGTAATATGTGCTGGCGTCTCTAGGCAATCACTGGTAGAGTTACCGGGTACAATGCCTTTGGTAAGTGTTGCAGCGCAGTTTTTGACGTTATTCTCTGCAGCATTTATTACTTCCTCAGTTATGCTGGGCATTTTCTGTTGCTGCTCTTGGCAACAGGTTTTCTGATTCTGCCCTGAGGAGGGACTTTCATCTTTGTTTTCAGATTTCCTTCCAGTCGATGATCTAGATTTACCTGCAGCCTGGCTATAGTGTCGTTAGAATCACCTTGTTTGGTAAGCCTTACTAGTGGCGTTTTACCAGCTCTGGTTTTGCTCACATCCTTGGTTAAATTCAAGCATACTAGCAGCAGCAATGCAACAGTATGTTAACCTAATTAATAAAGAAATACCAGTCTTAACCCCTGGAACTGCAAACTGAAAACACGCACGGTGTGCTCCTGCTATCGAGCACACTAATGCCGCTCGTAACAATACATGTAGCGGATAGTACCCTCATAAAGGAAACCAAAGCCGACCAACGATTGCGGCAGTGGAATGTACGGGTCGAAGAAACGCCCGGCGAGGATGTCGATAAATTCATCAACCGACTCGAAGAAACAGTGGAGAGCGTGAAACTCCTTATGAAGAGCTATATACAACTGATGCAGGATAATACTGTATATGACGTCAGCACACAAGTACACAAGGATCAAACGAAACAATTGGTTCGTATTTAATAGGAATAAGGATTTTATTAACTAAAATCTCGCTACCTCTAGCGCTCTAAGCCGAACTAGTTTAGGTGTGCAGGAACCTCCATCCTGATCTCATTGACCGGCTAAATCGAAACGATTTCCAGATAATGGAAGAGTTACAAGTAAATGGTTAACAAATGGAATTGAAGAAACAGCTGACTGAGCGCTACAAAACACCGCCCTCAGCGGAAAATTGTATAATCAGCTCAGCTGCTTCTCTTTCGGGACGATCAAACACCAACTAGCGAGCCAACCCGGCTGTCCTAGATGAGGATAACACCAAGAATAAAACCAAGCAGGTTACGCTGTTAAAATTGTCCGCCTCCATCTTAACTCAGCGATAGAAAAGACGACAGGAATTTCCGAGAAACTAGAACAGAAGCCCCATACCACGAGATGACAGAAGACGTTCACCGGAGCGAAGCGACCATAATAGAAGCAATAGAAGTACATCACCAAAATCACTATATCAATCACCCTCTCGACCTGCTCACAACACGTATCCCTCACGAAAGTGAAACAGAAGCCCAAGCAATTCCTAATATTCCCGGAGAAGTTCCGGACGATCGCGTGCATCATACCGTGAAGATGAGCGAACAAAGACTGAATCACGACCGAGGTCGATGGAACGACAGTATCGCTCTCCCAACGGTGAGCGACAACGCCCAACCAAGACTGGGAATAATAACACCAAACCCGATAATAGACCGTACTGGACCTGTAACCGGCCGGGACATTAGGTAGACAAATGTCCCGAAAGACGAAAGATCTTCTGTTACAACTCGAAGAAGAGAGCGTTACGACTGAGAATTGCACCCGTTACGGACCTGGAAAAAAACAGTCGGAAAACGAGTAAGGAGATCAGAGACAGAAGTCGAATCCAAAACCTCTTATGGCATGAATTCATCACAGGACACAATTGTAGTATAGATAACGGCACTCGGCCGCCGTCGATCCATTACTAACATAAATCATTCTCCCAACAGAGATATAGGCCCGGGAAGTCACGCAATGAAAATCGACTATTCCTAAATATGGAAATTACAGGAAACATTCTGCGCACTAATGGACCCTGGAGCGTGGAATTATACTATCAGCCATAAGACTAGTTGACTGGTTATATCACACATGCAACTGCCGGATAGTCAAGTGTGCGCCAACAAAGGCCAAGTGGACCTGGTCATCAATATCGATAACCAGAAGGCCAAAGATCGCTTCATGGTGTCCAAGTCGCTAATGTACAATATGATCCTAGATATGGATATATTAGTACAGTTTAAGATAACTATAAATTTTGTCGAGGCTACCTGATATATACCACGGAGAATATTGCGAAAATCCGCCAGACAACGAGAAAGCCACTTGCAGGCGATTACAGAAGCGGAAGCAATGGCTGGTGTGGCTACTCTGAGCCAGGACAAGAGACAAGCTCTCGAGAAAGCCTTAAGAGGACAATTGCCGAAACCAAGCAGTATACTCCCTCCCGCTAAAGCATCACCTCACCACATTGATGTACAAGGGCATCCACCCATCAAACAATGAGTACGTCGCAGTCCAGACAAATTACTTCGACAAACCCATCCCGAGGTCGATAAACTGTTAGCTGAAGATATTATTGAGCCTTCCGAAAGGCCGTGTTTGAGCTGTCCGATAATCGTGCCTCAAAAGGATGGGAAGATCCGTTTCTGTATAGATTACAGAGCTATCAACCAGATAACAAGAAAGCACACATATCCTCTCCTTCATACGGATGTATTACTTGGCAACTTGAGGGATGCGCGATATCTCTCGAGGATAGAGCTGAACCAAGCATATCATCAGATGTCGTTAGACGAGTCAAACAAAGAGATCACGGCGTTCGCTCTACCATAGAAAGGGCCGTACCAATACACAGCAATAGCCTACGAACTCACCAATGCCCCCGCTAAGGAGGTAGGCTTATGGATGAACGTAGAGAAATCCAAATTTTGGTATCCTGATGTGATGTCTACGTACAGATCCGGATAAAAACAAGTCGTTGAGATAGTACCCAGCTCCTAGAAATCTCAAACAACTGAGAGCATTTCTAGGGATGCTGGGCTGGTACACCCGATTTGAATATAAAGAATATAGAGAAATGAATATAAAGAATATAAAGAACATATAAAGACATTGATTAAATTATTGCAACAAAAAAAAACGTTGTGTGGGCATGGAAAAGCGATCAATAGGATGCCTTCGAAAAATTAAAGATTTTGTTAACGCAAGCACCAATATTGGCGAGGCTCGCGCCAAACTGCCCATACACCTTGCAAACTGATGCCAGCAGTTATGCTTTAGAAGCTGTGCTCAGTCAAGTGATCAACAGAGAGGAATACCTCATAGCATTCGCTAGCAGAACGCTAACAGCGCCAGAAATTAACTACACGGTCACAGAAAAGGGACGTTTAATGGTTCTGTGGGCGGTAGAAAAGTTCCGTGGTTACTTATTGGATGAAGCCTTTACAGTGATAACTGATCATAGCAGCCTAAAATGGCTCCGCACATTGAAAAATCCGGCAGGACGCTTGACATGCTGGGTTATAGCTTTGCAAGCTTATAACATGGAGGTTATGCATAGAAAAGGGCACTTCATAAACTGCCTGACGCACTATCCCTGTCGCCCACGAACCAAATCACGCATACATACTGCCTCCCTAGCGACCACCCGTAGAAAGGTTGATAAGGACAAATAGTATGCCAACAAACTCAGGCAACTAAACCGACAACCAGAAAATTTTCGGAATGGAAAATTGTGACTGGACTGCTGTATAAGCCCCCTCCCAATCCGACATCAAAAATACTGGAAGACGGTTTAGAGGACTGGAAATTAGCCATGTCCTCAAAGGATAGAGAGAGAATCATCCAGAAGTGTCATAACACGCTCACTGCAGGACACAGCGGTATAGAAAAGACATTCCAACGACTCAACCAGTATTAATATTGGCCTACCATGAGACTAGACACGTGTAAATATGTGAAACAATGTCTTGAGTCTCAAATTCATTAACTCTCGTAAAGAGCACCCACAGCACTAATGGGCAAACGTAATCTGGAAGGGCCATGGGCTACAGTAGCGAAAGGAAGTCATGTTTCAAGACCTATTTACAAAATATGTTGAAATTCGACCGTTGAGAAAAGTCACGGGATAAACTATAATGAAAGCGTTCGAAGAGCTAATACTCTTCAAATGGGGCTGCCCGAAATATTTGTTAGCAGACAACGGCACCAAATTCGCCAACAAACTTAAGAAAAAGAGATTGCATGAAATCGGAATCGCCCAGCAAACCTCGTAGAACGGGTCAACAGGGTAATTGATCAGATGATTTCGATATTCGTGAAATAATTTAATTGTACTTATGTCGATTGCCCATATACAAATTAATAAATATTTTTTTATTGGTCTTACAGTCCAATTAATTCAATCTAAAAATAAAAAATAAAAATAAAAATAAAGAAAAATAAAATGAAAATTAAAAATAAAAATTGAATTAAAAATTAAATTAAAATTACAATGACAGTCAGACTGTCGTTGTTTACATTCATCCCCGTAGACTATTCTGAAAATAAAATATTAGCTGAAAAAATTCTTTGTTAGTAAAGTGCAGTCTGACTGTCCCCAACACCTTTACCTAATTGAAGACTTGTCCAACGTTTCGAGCTTGCTACGGCTCCTCACCAGGGACGGTTATTTATTTTATGTTATTTATTTTATTTTTAACTTTTATTTTATTTCTATTTATTTTTATTTTTTATTTTTAGATTGAATTGATTGGACTGTGAGACCAATAAAAAAATATTTATTAATTCGTGAAATAAGACCACAAAGGCTGGGATTTACACGTGCAAGACTGTACAGTTGCAATCAACACAGCAATACATTCAAGTACGCAATGTCACCAGCCTTTCTAAATTTCGAAAGAAACCCCCGACCGACCCCGACATTCCGTAATGTTCATAAATCACATATCGACATAACACCATTGACAGAAACAGACTGGCTAGACCGCGAAAATGAAACGGCTACCAGTAGTACATAACATGGTTAGACGAAACCTAACCAAATCCAACGCAAAGCAATCAATACAATACAATAAAAAGGAAGACTGGAAGATTTTGAGTTTGATGACTTCATATGTCCAATAAAATATGTTTTATCTCGGGAACCGACCATTTTTCGACCAAATTAGCGTCAAAATTTATAGTCCCCAGTAGTGTACGAAGTGGAAGATGCGGCTGGAAGTAAAAAGAGTAGAATTCACATGTCAGACAGGAAAAACTTTTATGCGCCTAACGTTATAATTTTATGCCCCCAAGCAGCAGTCAAGACGACCATACACGAGATAGGAAGAGGAAGAGGCCTGCATAGAACAGTGGAATCGACTGGAATCAACAGTGCAATCATGGACAGAAGAAGAGAGGATCGAGTGGCAGCGAGGAAGGCGACGACGGACTCCGGGATGCCCAACCTGTGGTGTACCCTCGCGTCCTTCCATTCACGGACTCCAAAAAGGTCGAGAGAGAGGTAGGTGTGTGTCACGCGGATTTAGGCTTTCCGCTGGGGACGAGTTGTTGGACTGGCAGTCGCAGTGACCGATTCGCGTCGGATATGGTGCTTGCGTAGCGAACGTGGCGTCGCATGATCGGTAAACCATTATATAGAGATATCGATTTTCATTTTTTGTTCACGCGTCTAACGCACTGCAGTTTTGCGATATTAGTAATAAGAAAGGAAAGAAACAGAATTTTTATTTAGTATAAATCATTGATGCTACAAATTAATACACTCTAATAAGCCAAAAATAAACCACGGAGCTATCGTCTCGTTTTTTTTCTTTCCTTGATGTCGTCTCCTATGTCGTGCTACCTTCTTGCAGGCCCGCGGTGCCCCCTAACAGATTTTGGAGGTGGAAATTCAAGTGAGTGAGGGACAAAAAATTTTATTTATGTGCGCAGACCTAATAGCCGTCGAAATGATGTCGCTGAAATGATGTTAATGATTAATGGCAGCGTTGCTGGGCCAGACAAGTAACTTTATGTGTGAGCATTGTCTGCTCGTTTTCAATGGTTTGAACCAACTCGTTCTCGCCCGTCGACGATGCACCATTTGCAATGGTTTCCATGCATAATGAATAGATATAGATATGTGTGTACGTCAGCATTTATTATACTTGTGATCCCGTGTAATAATTTTGGTGCATCTCTATTTGTATTTTAACTAAATTTTCCGGAATTTTTATCACTCTCACGTGGACTTTGATAGGGGATTTCGATAGGGAACTTCTTGAGCAGCGCTGTAAAAGTGACTCTAAATAAATTGGACATGGTATGGCGATGGGGTTTCTTTATTGATATAAACCGTCGTTCCCGGCATGACCATCATTACCGGTTGCGATCTCTGAGCTAGAGCGTCTGTGACCTCTTTTATGGTCTGTGTTAGGCGCGACTGACGGGTTCGCTGCAAGCTACTCTTGGGCTCCGCCATGTTCTCTTCTGGTGCGCTATGACATTCCAGCAGCCAGGTACAGGTGATGTGCACCTTTTGATCGATGCCGATTGATTCGTTGCCGTCTGCTGAAGAGTATTTTTCCTCTTGGCAGGCATGCTGTCTAATCCTGGCAATAACTTTGAGGACAAGGATAGGTGCAATCGTCTGGGGAGTACAAAATTGGGGAGCGGTGAGACTGTCAACTCCATAAGGGCCGGTATTGCAGGTCCTCCTGGAACTGTGTTGGTGGCGGAATCGCATTGCATCGCCATCGACCTAGGGAGTGGGTCGTGAACACCTGCGACAGGGATTGGGTGCATCGGGCCCTTGAATGGATTGTAATCGTTTCTGCCGTCTATGCGGTACTGATCCAGTTGATTTTGGGTGGACTGGTGTGGACGCGATAGGAGAGTATGGGATTATTTTCGGCACAGGCTTCTTCGTCATCGGCGACTTTTTCATCAGTTTTGTACTTTGTTGGAATAGCGATCTTCCCTTGGACTTGTGCATTCTGAGCATCTGATGTTTTTGGGCGGATTTTCCACCTGCCGGTCTTCTGCGTTGCGACCAAACGCATAAAGGCAATGATCACCGCGATAAAGCCCGACTTCGCCGTCTCAGATGTACTCACGTACACTATAGGCTCATCCTCCGCCGGGGGAGGTTGTTTCTTGGAATTACTCTTCCGATGGAATTTTGGGCCTGGCCGATAGGGGGAGGGGACTCACCGATCTTATCCGACGCCCCGAGATTTACGGAATAGCGTCTTCTGGACACCAATCAACTATTAACTTCTTCCGGAACGCTTCTAGCGGTCCCATCTTCTGGGAAGACTAGCTATCCGAAGTGTAGTTCACCGGGATCGTGTCCCCTAAGTCCTCATATACTCACTTAAATGAATTATCAATTCAGTCCGCCTCATTTCCTGAGATTTCCTCAGAAGGGGAACGTAGTTCCTTTTACGGGGAAATATTCACGTTTGCAATGGGGGCTGGATTCTTCATCTGTGGTAGTTTTACGTCGTTCCAAACGTTCGTGCTCTTCTTGAGCTAATGTCTCTTGCTCTTCGCTGCTTATTAATAATGTGGGATGTGCTAACGTATCCTGAAAATGAATAATAAGCTGGCTGAGTATGTGGTTTATCGACCAGTCGTTTAATTCATAAATGTTTATTATTAAAAATTGTCAATTTTTAATAAATCCTGTTAAAACGAATTTACACTATTGTGGTGGTACGGTGTAATCTTTAGAACTTTTCAGAGGTCGAAAATTCCAATTCCTTCCACCGGTTTTGTCACTTTCAATTTTTTGAGTGCCTATAGTGCAGTATACTGCACATATAAATTATACCTGCTTTTTAATTAAAAAATTGTTGGAACATGAAGTATAAATGTTAATTATTATTAATAATTATTGTGAATAATGGTTAAATAAATAAATATTTTTATCGGTCTTACAGTCTTTATAATATCATATATTATTAAAAATAATGACAGTCAGACTGTTCTTGTTTATGATCACCCCCGTAGAAACTGAAAAAAAACTTATTACTACAATAAATTATATCACAAAAATAAAAATAAAATAAAATTAATAATAAAATAAAAATAAAAATACAATAATAAGTAAAATAAAAATAAAAAAATAAAAATAAAAGTACTTATTCTATGTTAGTAAAGGACAACCTGACTGCCCCCACCACCTTAAATTTAGTATTGCTTTTTTGTCCGACGATTCAGACCGCTACGGTTCATCGTCAGGAACTAAACTAAAATGAAAAACCCAGCATGCTACTTTATATACCCCATCCCCACTCTAAATTTATTAGTAAAACATTTATAGGACCGCCTTTTTTTCTTCAACTTAAATGCAAAATACAAATTCTATATTAATAAGAAATAATATATGTTGTCCTATTTACTCGACTCTAACATTAAATTTACATTATTGGGATTTTTCAAAATATGAATAATTTCAAGAGTTTCTCTTTTATATTTATTCTTAATACCATGTTCCAAAATATTTACATTTTCAAAGTCGAAAGAATGTAAGAAGTTTAAACTATGTTCTTTTAGTCCGGATGCACCATTCATGTTCATATAGTCTTTGTTTTAGGTACCTTCCCGTTCGTCCACTATAATTTTTTTTTTATGTTATTTAATGTTGATCTATTTATGCTCCCAAATATCGGTGCTAATCAGCGACGGAGGTCTACGATGTGTTTGTAAACAAAGCATATGTAAATTTTTACACTGGTGCTTGTGTCAATCGTCCAAAATCAAGATTTGAACTCGGATCACCAAGTTACTAGTCCTTCGCTCTAGCAATCGAGCCATCGTAGGCCTCCGTCCAATATAATATTTGCCACAATCTTTACAATTTATTTTGTATACCACTCCCGCTTTGAAACATTTATCATCCTTATCTTTAGAATTATTAAATAGTCTTATATTATTATTATTATTTATAAAGTAAACTTGAATATTATGTTTTTTGAAAGTAATTCGAATTCCTTCCGACAACTCTTTTAAATATGTGGATACTATGATTTTATTATTATTCCCCCTGTCTTCTATACTATGTCCTCTAGTATTATTATAAATCTTATCATTCTCACTGCAATTATTTTATCTATAAGGTCTAATCTATAAGCAATAAAAGTGGTCCGGACATCTGACCCCATCGTATTCTACCATCCGAACACGGAACTCCACAAAGAGGTCCTCCCGGGATATCTGAATTTTGGGATATTTTCGCATTTTAATATTAAACACCGCGACTCTATATGGATTGGTACCAACTGAAATTGAAGCAAAAATAACTGCTCTGCGAATAGCACCTTTTTGAAGAGGACGCTCAGATAGCGCAGAAAATGATATAGTAGAATATATATTTTGACTTTCAGAACAATTAGTTCAATAGTTTTTTTGAGTTATTGAACATGATGTATTAAAAGTTTTCTTGTAAGATCTGATAAACTAGAAAATTATATATATATTGTATGAATATTATTTATTATAAAATTTAAAAGGGATTGTTTGAATTAAAATATGAAATACTTGGTCGTATTGTTAAATTTTTATAATCATATTCTTACACATAACACGCTTAATAGAATGTTGGTATTTATTATTATATGTACTAGTATTATAAAAAAAATTTTTAAGATTATTCAGCGTGCTAGTACATGCATTGAGTAGTACGTATTTTATTGAAAATATTTTCGCGTATATATATATGATATACTTTATTATTATGGAATAAACACAATTTGCAAATAATAATAAACATCTCGTACATACAGATGTATTTTTTACATAATATTTTTAATAGATTAACTTCGATTAAATTCTATTATATATCATAAGAATATATAAGAATTTTAGAGAAATAAAGATAACTGGAGAGTCAAAACAAAAGAGAGAGAGAGAGAGAGAAAGAGAAAATAATAAAGTACAGTTGATCTCTTATGCAAAACAAGGAAAGATTGACAGATTGATTTATTTCGTATGTTTATTATATTATCTCGTGTTTATACCAAAATTTGATATTTAAGAGATATATAGTAATATGTAAAGTATTTTATCATTGTATATTGCGTTAAGCATAATGATTAACGCGTTAAATTTTGAACGAAATAAAATATGAAATGTTCAGTAAATGTGTTTAGCATTAAAATTTAAGATCTTTAGTACATGAAACATTATATTAATAAATATGCATTGTTAATTATTAATCGGATGTTTAATAATACATACATAATATTATTTATGAATTGTAGTTAAATGAAATTGGGTTTTCGAAATATATAAAATTAATTTTTTTATTTTAAGCAAGTGTTTATTTTAACAAATATTTTAAACAAGGAAAAAGATTAGTGATTAACGGAGACAAGGGATAAAAATTGGAACAATATACATCTTCTTAAATTATAATTAGATTTTCTTACAAGATTTTCTCTACATTTTAACAAGGTATTCCTAACGAATCCAAAATTGGTTTTCTCAGATAAATACTAAGGAAAATGAAACAAATTGAAACAAAGATTTGACTAGTTTTCCTTAATCGATCGCAATAATAAATGGGGAAAATTAAATATATAGTTATCAGATTCAAGAATAAATTTCTACACGGGATATTCTATTAAAAATTTATAATTATCTTTTCCATATACTAAATTTTCATACTCTTATTTCAAGTCAAGAAGTTGAGAGTATTCATAACAAAATAAATCGATGATTAGAAACCGGGATAAGTTTGTAATTCTTTTAATCGACACGCAGGAAAAGCCACAAATATGTATCAATCGCCTAAAAACGAGCTCAATTTCATCTACTTTCGAGAATAGTTATTCCTTTTATGCTTAAAGTGAAATCAAAAAAAATATTAAGAAAATAAAATCACAAAGAAGTCAGCGACGATTAAAAAGACAGTCAGTGGAATCCGAGGTGAATTTACTTGGCGAGCGCCGACGATCAATACTTGTCTGACGAGATCGTGCGCCCTCTTTGCTTCCACGATAACGAGGGAGAAACAAACTCGTAATAGAAAGAAAGAGAGAGAGAAAGAGAGAGTATGTGTGTGAACGCATTAGAGAAATAATATGGTGGAGTTTTCTGTATAGGTAGCTAAACTCTTATTTCAAGATTTTGTGGCGCAGTCAAAAAACTGTCCCGGTTTTTGAAGGTTTGCTCAGTTTCTTTTATACTACAGTCAATATAGACTGAAAAGTATCAAGGTAAATATTTCAACATTTTCAAAAATTCAATGTTGCTCTAGTTTTAGTTTTTAATAAGTCATTGTCGGTAAACGTAGTATTCGATCGATATCATTTAATCCATTTTCATAAATAGTCGCATGCCATTGCTATACTATGTTTGAGTTTAAAATCGATAACATACTTTTCAATGTAATGGATATTTGAGTCAAAAATTATTTATCTTAATCATTAGAATACATAGGAATCAATCTAAATAATTTCGTAGATAAATTAATTTTTATTTAATGTATATCGGCACATCACTTCTACAACCTGCAAATTTGAGTTTTTAAAAAATAAAAATAGTTACAAACTTGTCTCAAATAGCATCTTCCCAATTTATTAATAATGTTAATAATACACTTCAGTAATTTTCGGGTAAAAATTGATGAATTTGCTGAATAAATATATATACCCTCCACATTACCGGTATTACCCAAGTTTTGTAATAAATTATAGCATTTAAGTCCCTTAAAAAATTTGAAAATAATATTTAAATCAATTGACAGTAATAGTTGTGATATTTATAAATCTCACCAAAATATATTTTTCATATATATAATATATATAATATATAAGTCTAAAAATAGTTGATTTTTAGAAATTTAAAAAAATATATAATTTAAAATAAGATAAAATCAATGATAAAATATGATCACAATAAATATTTAAAATAATGTTTAGATTTATTAATTCTAATAATTATTATTGAGACACATTTAAAGAAATGTTCAATAAAACAGAAAAAAACATTTAAATGTTGTTTTAAATTAATGTTTAAATATTAGAATGTTTCTTTTATTTAATATAGCAATGCCATAATGGAACTCATTTAACAGTCAAGTTTTTGAAAAGCGTTATGCATATAAACATATATAATATAGTAATGCTCCTTTTAACGAATAAAAGCAATGTTTACAAATCATTTTTTATTTTTATTTATGAATTTATTAACAACATATATTTATATTAATTATTAATATTCACGCACAATTATACTAATAACTATATTTATTGTTTAAAAAAACTAGAATAAACTTATCAGGTCCGCTCACAGCAAGATTCTGAAGTTATTACTAAAATACTTTTTTTCCTTTCTTATACAAAATTTTATAAGTTATTGTAAAATCTAAACCGTTAAAACTTCAGTTGTAAATAATTACGAAGTATATTTAGTAACGAAAATATTTAAAATGAAACAAAATAAATTTAGAAATAATTAAAAATCGTTATACAAATTCCTGAAAATGAATATAAATTTTCGTATAATTATGTGTGAATATTAATAATTAATATAAAAACAATATATAAATTAATACGTAATAATAAAAATAAATTGTTTTGATCCGTTAACCTTTAGAAGTTCGGAATATTTAAAAATTAATTGATTTTTTATCTCTAAAAAAATGCTGAACCGATTTATCTAAAATTCGAAATATATATTCCACTTTAATAAAAGAACTTTTAACAAAAGTAAAATAATTAGGTGAATTCTACGAGTTGTTAACATAGTAAGAATTTTAAATACATCTTCTCAGGTATTTAATAAAAAATTTTTATGCTATACTTTCTAAAAGTTCCAAAAATTAACACAAAAATATATTCTATAATTAAATTAAAAATTAGTTCACTCATACAGTCAAATGTCATACTAACTGTAATAAAGGGAAGCATAATAATAGACATACTCAACATAATAAGAAATTTACAATTTATAAATCTTATTTTTAGAACAAATTTAACTGAACAATATCCTTAAAAAAGAAATTAAATCAGCAAAACAAACTCAAGAAAAGTAAAATAGTTAGGCGAGTTTGTGTATTTTTATTATAGTAAGAATTTTAAATACATCTTCTAAAGTATTTTATAAAAAATTTATATAATATTATGCTTTCCGAAAGTTTCAAATATTAACACAAAAGTTATTCTATAATTAAATTATAAATTAGTTCACTGATATAGTCAAATGTCCTACTGATTATGACAAAGGAAAACATAATAATATATGTTCTTAGCATATTAAGAAATTTACAACTTATAAATCTCATATGTATTTTATAATAGCTTTATATAAAATATTTTTCTAAATTAAGTAATACATTAAGACGAAAATACAAACATAATAATATATGCAATTAATTATCTTGAATCATCGATATTTTTAGGTGAACATTCTTCGGCTATTTATTCTGACAATTCATTATTATTAAAAATCCAGGTATAAACTTGCCAGGCCCATTCCCACAACGTTTATGCAGTTTTTCTTTTTTTTTTAATAATTAATTTTTGTATGACAGAATTTTACAGCATATACCGAAATCTGAATAAATGAGGCTTTATTGGTAAATATTTTTGAATTTTTTAACTAAATACATTTCAAATAGTCAAAAATTTAAATAAATATGATTTATAGGTTATTATAATTGAATTATGAATAACAATTATACATAACAAGATATCATTTATTTATTTCAACAGATTATATAATAATTTGTTGAAGGATTCTGAATTACGAGTTCAATTTTTGCCTTTGAAGAAATAGGAACACATTGTTTTGTAAATTCGAAAAATCAACTTAGAGCATTGATAAAATTCAATTTGATAAGTAAAGTTAACGATAGGAAACAATCAGATACACTTATTGCCTGAATCCAAGCTACTTTATATATATATATATATATATATATATATATATATATATATATATATATATATATATATAATTGTTTTAATACCATAAATTAAAAATTCTAGAACTTGTAAAAATAATTTTTAAAACTGGCTGTGTCACTTCATTGTTTGGACGTGTATAACTCAAGTAGGACTTCAACATCTTCCAAGAACAATATCGATAAACGACTTCTCCAAGTCTATATTTCGATATGCTCACAAGCAAGTAAAATAAGTGTATTTAAAAGCAGTCCAGAAGCACTCTGAAAAATCACCCCCAGCTCGGAGGTAATCCTTATTTATACTTCTCAGTGTTCAAACTTGATTGCAGGTAGAAAACTAAGGCATAAAATTCATTGTCTGCTACAGTGAGGAAAAACTTAATGCTAGTTCCCAGGCAAATAAAAGTTGAAACTTACTGTTATAATTTAAGGCGCGATAAAAACGGTGCGAACAAATATGCATAAGTGAAAATCTCATTTTTATACTAATAAAAAATAGTAATCTGTAATTGAAAGCATCTTCAAGAAACAATATGGTGGAGCACTTGCTTGCTGAAGTAGTATATATATGCTTTAATCCTGTCTATAAATTTATATTATATTTATTCCTGCAGATAAAATGTTTTAAAAATATAATTGTGCTATTCTTATCGGAGTTTCACCATTCATTCGGTTCGTGCAATAAATTTATTTTATAATTTTATGACACATTAGGTACTCTTCAAGGTATATTTAGGTTCTTTGCATTTTAATTCTAAAAAATTAACTAATCTCTTTTAAATGAATTCTAATTTAAAATGTATAATTAAAGAAAAGTCAACAATTTTCATTATGATTATTTACTTACAAGCTTAAAATATACATATTTAAGTTCAATTTGGAATTTGTTCACCTATAAACTTTGTGGGACCGGTTCAGATAAGTTTCTACTAGCTTTTTTAATGATAATGAATTATCAGAATAAATAGCAATAGAAAGTTCACCTAAAAACATGGATGATTTAATATAAATAATTTTTTTATGAATCCACGCGGTGGCAAAATGATGTGAAAATAAACTCGGCTATTTGTCAACGATCTCATTACTTTATTTAGCTGCCTTTCCGTTAAAAATTTTTATTTATTATTATTTTGTAGAAGTTTAGATATATAGGAGGGTGGTCCCAGAAGTACCTGGCCCAACAAATAAAACTCAACAATTTTGGAAGAAAAATATATTTATTTTTCAACATAATCTCCTTTCAACTCTATACACTTTTCCCAGCGATGTTCAATAAGTTCGATACCCTTTTTATAATAAGAATTATCAAGCTCCTCATAATAGCTATTAACTGCCGACATCACCTCTTCATTGTTGAAAAATCTTTGACCAGCGAGCCATTTTTTCACGTCGGGGAACAGAAAATAATCCGAGAGAGCTAAATCTGGCGAATAGGGTGCATGAGATAACAATTCAAACTTTAATGCATTAATTTTGGCGATTGCAATAACGGATGTGCGAGCTGGTGCATTGTCTTGATAGAACAACACTTTCTTCTTAGCCAAATGCGGACATTTTCACTTAATTTTTTCGCTCAAATATTGCAATAAGTTCGCATAATACTCGCCGTTGATAGTTTTTCCTTTTTTAAAATAGTGAATGAAAATTATCTCACACGTATCTCAAAAAACCGACGCCATAATTTTGCCTGTAGATAGAACGTTCTTTGCCTTCTTTGGAGCCGGTTCTTCTTTTTAAGTCCATTGTTTTAATTGTTCTTTTATTTCGGTTGTTAAGTGGACCCATGATTCATCCATGGAAATGAAATGGCGCAAAAATTCGGCCTTATTTTTGCGAAACATTGCCAAATACTTAACTAGACATCTTCACGACGTTGTTTTTGTTCCATTGTGAAAAAACGTGGCACTCATATTACGCATAGCTTTGTCATCTCCAAATTTTCATTTAATATGCGATGTACCGCACTTTTTGAAATTCTTACTATGTCTGCTACCTCGCGCACTTTCAGTCGACGATCATCCAGTACCGCTTTATGGATTTTCTTCAACATTTCTGGAGTCGTCATCTCATTTGGTCGACCACTGCGATGCTCGTCTTGGCAGTTCGTATGGCCTCATTTAAACTCTACTACCCAATATTTTACTGTTGCAAGCGAAGGAGCAATCTCACCCAGAGTACAGTCTAGTTCAGATTTTATATTGGTTGGGCTGAGACCTTTCAAATAAAAGTATTGTATTACATATCGATGACCAATTTTTTCCATGTTTACAAATTCACTGAAAACCTTCACTATTGATGGCTATCTAACAAATACTAAACATCATGGCGTCTTCAAACTTGAAACATATACTTTATAGGTTGTGTACTTTCTAGTACAGTGATATTTTTCTAGATCAGGCCAGATACTTCTAGGACCACCCTCGTATTTTATGTACATAGATAAGGCGACTATTAATCTGTGAAGAAGTTCCCATTTCCTTTAAAATAAAATACGTATCCAAATTGAGATTATGAAAACTTACAGGAATGAATTTCGAATCCTTATAATTCAAATTACATTAATTATAAGCAGCACTTCTGAACCTAACGAAAAAAAAATTTATAAAAAAATCAGCAAAACAATTTAGTTTGCTTCATCTAAAAAAACAAAGAAAAAAACTTACCTTCAGATAAGATGACAATGCTCGCATACTGTCAGTTGCTCATCTTGGAATGGTTTGCGATGTATATGGTAAACGATCGATCAGTGAAAAGTTAGTTCTTCAAGATCTGTGAGTTGTTTTGATTCTGGATTTTTATAGAGATAATGAATCTGCTCACCAATTGATTTCAGTTCACGAACAAACCATTATGCAGGTGTTTTGTCGTCTGAAGTTTTTCGTCTATATGATTTATAAGCGAATAATGTTCCGTCAATGTTACATTTTAAACAGAAGCCTATATTATAGGCTACGTAAATTTGGAAAGTATTCTCATTTTCTGTAGGTTTTAATAAACATTCAAAATCTGCGTAAATGACAAAAGTTCTTTTTGACTTTTATTATAATGTTCAAATTTTAAAATATTATTCGATGAATTTGGCAAATGTATTCGACCATCATTAATATCTTTACAATGATTTTGATGATTTCGTACCCTTTCCGCACTATAAAAATGTTGCAAACATCTTTCACAATGGTATAATTTTTTATGAGTCTTACTTGCTTGTGAAAGTATGGTTATATTATAACAATTGAATTGTACTTTTGTCGACTGCCCATATACAAATTAATAAATATTTTTTTATTGGTCTTACAGTCCAATCAATTCAATTCAAAAGCAACTTTTTTTTTTATTATTTTTTTTTATTTTTTTTTTATTTTTATTTTTATTTTTATTTTATTTTTGGATTGAATTGATTGGACTGTAAGACCAATAAAAAAATATTTATTAATGGTTATATTATACTTTTAATTGAAACATAATGGAATTTAGACACACTTTCACTAATCAGGAATGATTTTTCATACTCGTTTATGTAGAAATCGTGAATGAGGAGAAGATTTGCATATTTCCCCTTCTTATCGGATGTGATATGACAGGGTGATACTTCATATTTTGATCCATACTTCCTAAGTATATAAACATTTACTCAAATATTATTCAGTTTTTCCAATTTTGAAACATTTTTTAGTTTAACAGAAAATTCTATGCCATCAAAATTCAACTGTTATGCATATTTACCATAATTATGAGCTCTTTGAGGATTGATATTTGAAGCATTGATTAGCAGTTTTATGAACATTGACACATGCTCTTTTTGATGCTACGAACTTTGGGAGAGGAATATATGATCTTGTCTATAAAGGTCAAAATTTTTTTATGTTTATGCACAAAATTATAATACTTTTCAATGTTCATCCGGAATCTTTTTCCTGAAATTCTTCTAGATGCGTAAGAAGAGGTTCCTTAATATATTCCTCAAACCATTTTTCTAAAACAGTAGACATGAATACCGTAGCGCTCACAGTTGTAAAATATTTAATGTCTGTCCTTTCCTCTCGATTTTTCTGTACGGAAAACTTTTACATAAAATCAGAATTTACTTTTATTGCACTATATTCATGTACACATGCTTGAACTTTATCCTCAAAAATTTGTGCACCGACCAAGAAATTTAGAATGTCTACATGACTTAAATTAATAACACCAGTCCTTATTCTATTTTTAAAAGCTGATAATCTCTCGATTCAATTTTAACTATTTCTTTAGAGTTTAGACTACCGCCTACTACCGCTGCACTATCAATATAGTACCAAAATCCTGCTTGTAAACACGAAAGATGAATGAGACAAGTTGAACATTTTTATTTTCTGCTCGAAAGAACTGTTTTTTTTCTAAATTTTCCAAACTATATCGTAGTCTGTTCAGTCATTGTCGAGTAATTTATGAGTTCTATTATATTCAATTCACTGACACGGTTGTAAACACCACGAAGTTGTTTTACTGCAAATTCTACAGATGAAAATGAAGCCATCTTTACTTTTTATGTAAACTAATATAGTAAATTTAGACTTCTAATAATAGTAAACTATAATAATAAACTAATATTTTTTTACTAACTGCTAAAACTAATAAAAAAATAAAACACTGATACAATACAGCACCGTAATATAGATAACAAACGAAAAACTAAGAAAGATAAAACTGAACTGACTATGCTACAGAAACTGGGTTCCTCCAAAAAAAGTCCTGTTTTTAAAGGTAATGAAAATAAGGAGTAGGGAAAACAGAAGTGGAAGGAGTGTATGGGGTCTGCTGTAGAAAACTTTAAATAGTGTCATAGAATGAGAAGAAAGTATGTATTATCTGACTAGAGCCAATCAACATGTTTCGCCTAGAAGTCCATCATAACAGAGAGGAAGTCGGCGTGTATCGTTTTAAAACCAACCGAATATCTGGCGTTATGCCCCCATTCAAACATATAAATGCTCTTCTTTTCCGACACCTAAACGTAAATGACTTTCTCTGAGAATGTAGGGCAAAGACCGGACATCTAACCAACAAAAATTCGACCTTCGTTCCACCCAATGGAATCTGTATTTATGTTTCTTCTATTAGCCAATTGTAGGAGAGGGGTCATTTCAAGAGGTGGAAAGCCCCCTTATAATAAGGAGGTTATAAACACAAAACTTTCATTCTTGATCATCACTTCTGTCTAGAAAAATAGGAATATATAAAACTGAAAAGGGTTAAAGTGCAGCGATATGAAGCCATGTTTAGAAAAAATATTCTAATTTCAATTTAAAATTAAAATTTTAAATTCAGTTTAAAATTTAAATTTAAATTTAATTACAATATTCAATTTCCGGAAGATAAATTGTACTTCTGTGACGTGCAGGGATTTCAGAGAAAAGGACCGCAAACTTTTATGTTAAAAGAACTCAATTTTCTGAGTTTGGAAGAAGGTACACTTCCTACTGTGTACCTCTTTCAACCACCATTTCCGAGGCAACAATTAACATAGGCTTTAAAAAACAGCAGACTGGCTGGAACCGAATTACTTTAGAATAGATTGGGAATATGGCAACATCGCTTATCGTACATTGCAAAGGACATTGAAGATTTCTTGTGCTGGAATGTAGATATTGTACGCGATGGGTAGAGACAAGAAGGAATGATTAGGAATGAAGAAGGAATTTTCATACTTTTTCATAATTATTCATATTTTTCATAATTATTTCCTCTAATTAGAAGGCAATTAATAATGTGTGCAATCCGTAACGTAATGATTATGCGCACATGGTTAGTAGATTATTTCAGTGAGAACTACGGACGGGACGAAACTGATTACAAATAGTATTATTGTAAAATGTCTTTTAATGTATTTTGTGAGAAAAATTATATTAATAAAAAATTTTAATCATAAAAAAATTTGAACGCATTTATAATTTTATTTAAATATTAATTATTTTTATAATTTATTAATAATTTGAAATTATTTACAAAGCATTTTTTCTTACTTAATAATATTTAATTTTATACAAAATAAAATAATAGTTATACAAAATAAAATTATTTAAAAAATTATTGATATTAGATATAAAAAAATATATTTTTTTTATTAAATAATTAGATAAAAATAAAAATTTTTAAAAATTACATTTTAATTTATTCGTTACATTTCATTTAAATTAAAATTTTAAAATGAATTTGAATTGAAATTACGAGGGGGCAAACACCCCCAAACCCACCCACAATTCTTTTGGGAATGCTGAAGTTTCATCTGCGTTTCCTAACGTATTTTACAACTTCTTTTCTGCTATACTGTCTTTATCCGCTTCCTTCAATTTTCTACCGATGATATATCATATCTTCCTATTGCTATATTATACTATTTTATATTATTATTATAATCTATACGGTTACTTTAATAATATAAATTTTTTTTTTTTACCACGTTAAGATAAAAAAGTAGTATAGTTGAAAAAGTAAAGAGAAAGGAAAAAATTAAAGTAAAAAGTAAAAGTTAAATTTAAGTTAAAAAAAAAAGAACATCTACATGTTGAAATATCAGATTGGGAGTTTAGGATGGGGATCGTATCTACATAAATAATCAAATGTATCATATTCAATGAAAGCATTTTATTTATTAATATTCAATTCATTAACGTCCATGATTACATATTGATTTCATATTATATTATAGATATTTTATGAATTTTTTAAAAAATCGATTGGGGTGGTGGACTTCATCGACTTCGAAACGTTCTCCTCGTCCTCCTCCTCCCTGAAAAAATCCATTAATTTATAATATTTCCCTTTGCAAAGGTAGCTATAAGGAGTCTTCTCTACAGCTGGCAATCGGTTTCTGTTACCACTGTTGTTGCCGTTGCCAATGGTTATCTTGATCGTTCTTTGAATTGAAAAGCTTCTAAATTAGAATTATGAAACTTGACTGTGATGGAAAAACTGACTGTTGTTACCATTTTATATCACTTTCTATGCTGCCTTTTACAATACCTTGTAGGAGAAAACTATCCTATTCCTCAAAAAATAAAAAAAAAATGAAATAAACCGTCTTCGTTTAGTCTATGATGTGTGGGTAAGTTAATCCTTTCTATTTTTTGACACAAGAAACTTTTTCTCATTGGTAAAGAAACTCCATTTTTCCTCCCTCCTTTCTATTTTCCACTCACTCTTATCTATGATGTAAGGACATAGTTTTCAGATGGATCAAAAAAACTAACCACCTGCCCTTCGGATTCGATAAAGCTTATAGTATTTTTCATTGGTGGAAAGGTCATTTTAACTCCCTCAAATCCCTCTTTTCGAATATTCGATTGAAGACATTTTACTGAAACGCTTTCAGTATATAGTATTGCCTCACGTGTTCGCTATAACAATAGATATTAATAAGCGTAAAAGGTAAGCGGATTATACTAATTGATTGGATCCACCTCAAATGCTTTAGTGTTCATCTATACTCGGGTCCTCTTGCATACTTCTTCATAGAAGTGAACCTCTTTGAAAATAGAACACTTATACTCTGGCTTTTTCATAGTCACTACCCTTTCCAAATGCAACGATATTCTACTGAGCCGAAATTAAGACGATGCAAGACGTGAGACCGGAAAAGAAAAAAGCTCGCTTTCTTTATACGGTGCAGGAGCATGTTTTCGCTATAACAACAGATATTCATAACCATCAAAGGTGTTTGCCTCTTGCACATATATCAATTTTTCATCCTGACAAAACAACAGTCTGCTGAAATATAATAAATGGAAACATGAAAACAATTATTTCCTATTTCCTTCTTTCTTAATCTATTATAATATAGCGGAGGTGGTACCGTTTTCGAAGTAGAGAATAACTCTTTCTCTATATATTACAATATGCTGGGGGAATAGCATACTTTTAAAGAGGAAGAGGTGTAAAATACCTATGTGCTAGAGCCTATCGTCTAAGTACTACTCAGAACATATATTATTATATCTTGTTTTATCAGAGTCAGTAGGACATCTGACTATATCAGTGAACTGACTTACAATGTAATTATAGAATATGGTATATAATTAATATATTTTGAACTTTCGAAAAACGTTTATTCTAAATTTTTTATAAAACATGAGAATATGTATTTAAACTTAAGAATACAACAAGCTCGCTCGGAATTTTTCTTCATTTTCTTCATTTCTTCATCTGGAAGTTATTGTTCATTATATAATAAAGAAAAGTTTTTAAATTTACTGACTAAAATATTCAAGGCACTATTCTTAGAAAAATAACAGTGTTTATATATAGTGGTCAATAAATTACAGTATTAATTAGAATCAAAGAAACGTGCCCTTCCATCGACATATCATTAATGCCTTATGCGTATGAGAGTAGTAGGAACTAGTCTTTTTGTGATTGTGTAACGTTCCGTCTCCTTCCGTCTTACTTTTTTCAGGTTTTAGTTTTTTATACAGGAAATTTGTGAGGTTTAGGGTACGTGATTCGAAGGGAGGAACGTATCAGGACAGGTTTTCGGGTGAATAACTTGAGACTCATTTTTTATGTTTTAATAAATAACAAAATAAATGTATTATCTTTATAAGTTATAAAAATAATAATAACAATAATAAATTTTATTTGATTGGGATCTAGCTGTAGATACCCTGAAACAAAAAATAATGATTCGCAAATTAATTTCTCGCGCCTTTAATTGATTCTATATTATATCTATTAGTTAATTGGATTTCCACGAATTTACACGGCCTTGACCCAGTAATTTTCTCGTTTTATTTACTGTATTTATACAAGCCGTCCGCCAATTTACCCGGAGATTCTTCCGCACTATCGCAACAAATCTTTTTCTCTTTTCTATCACGCTAAGGTGCGCCTTAACCGGTGATTTGAGTTAAGTGCTTTGCTTAGGAATAAGCGTTTTATTATTCCTTAGCAAAACTCCGTTTTCTTTTGATTTATTTTATATGATTTAAATGCCATATTTATAATAATAAATCGATTCGTGTTATGGTGACTTGCAAATTTTCGGTCGCCGGTCGGTCTGGTATGAATCCGAGGTGCGCCTCGTGATTAATATCCATCTGGTAATATAATTCGGCGAAAAGGAGCGCCTTTTCCCCGAATTAAATTAAATTGATTAAAATTTTGTCCCCCTGCGGCCTTTTCTGGATTATTTTCTAGGTGAAAAAGAATTACTTTTTCAGAAGTCAGGAGCACCCGTTCTTCTGGATCAGTAATCCTTTTTTTTTAACGAAACGCAGAGTTCGTCGATCGGTAGGTGACAGTTCCCTTCGACACTCGGGAGGTATCCTTCCTCGACAAGTGCCGAATACGAACCGTGCTCTTGGCAAAATTTATCGCGTTTATATTCGCACAAAAAATACATTACTTTATTTAGCCGGTTTTCTTATTGGTTAGTTTGAACATACGTGATATAATTTTAGGTACTCTATTTATTATTTTCCTGCTGACCGCTGTCATGCCTATTTATTGATTGTTATATATTCTGTAACAGTCAACGTTCGCCTTATCCTGTTTACAAAATTTATACCTCTCAATAAAATCTAGTATAATCGGTTTTTATTAACCAGTTTGCTGTAAAACATAATAAATAGATCATATTAAACTTAATCTATCCTGCTTTTTTCGCATTACAATTGTAACCAAAATCTGCAAGAAACTGCATCATATTTTTATATTTTTAAAAACAACTTCGTTCTATCGTTTATATGAAACTAAGAGGAAAATAATAATCTTCCCTACATACCTACATCTGTTTTTATCCCCCAAAAACGATACAGCTCATAAAATTTGTTTCTAAACACCTATACATCAGTTTCTACTGTGCGAAAAAAAATCTCCGTAGAAAACGTTCTGAAACACCTGAAAATCTGTTTCTACCATCCGAATACAAAACGCTCCATAGAAATTGTCCATACACACCTGGATATCTATTTCTATCGTTAGAACATAAATCTTTCCGTGGAAGTTGTCCCAAAATACCTGAATATATGTTTATACCGTGTGAATTCAAAACTTCCCGTGGAAGTTGCCCCTACATACCTAGACATCATTCTACCGTGCAAATACAAAATTAACCATCGAAGTCATCGTGAAATTGAAATACCCGAACATCGTTTTACACCGAATAAACAGTATATTCCCCGTAGAAAACGTCGCGAAATACTGGACATCTGTTTCTAACATGCGAATACAAAACTTCCCTTAGAAGTCGTCCCTACACATCTACAATTTGGCTTCTATTGTGCGAACTAAAAACTCCTGATGGAAGTCGTCCAAATAAATGCGGGCATCATATTCTACTTATCAAACACGAACATCTACATTAAAATCATCCCTAGACACCAGCCATCTGTTTCTACCGTGCGAACGTCAAACTTCCCATAGAAGTTGTCTCGATACACTTGAAAATATGCTTCGACCATGCGAATACAAAACTTCCCATGGAAGTCGTCCCTTTACACTTGGACATTGTATTGCTTTCGGCACTTGCTGAGTAAGGCACCTCTCAAGTGAAGAAAAGGAATCAGAAAAATTTGTTCAACCGACCCGTCGTTTCCCGGTGCAAACTCTGCAACAAGGAAAAGGCGCTGCTTTACTCTTTTGAAAACATAATTTATTGTATAGAAAAGGATGCTCCTCTACTAACAAGAAATTTTCACCGAGTGACTCTCGAAAAGGCCAGTGAAAACTAAGAAGGAAAAATTCTATTCCTCGAAATAATCTATTAAATCCACCACGCATTTCTTTTATGCCAAAAAATCCATCGAAAATAAGAAAGTTAGATTTTATCTCTGAGAAAAGGTGCTCCATTGTCAGAAACAAAATTAAGAGATGAATTCACGACGAAGCGCTCCTCGAATTAATACATGCAGACTAATGAAGAATTATGCTAAATCGCCGATTCATCGTTGAGAATAGGAAAATCCGTGTAATTAACTAATTACAAGAAAAGGCACACCGTTTCTCCGAAATAAGTTGTAGCGAGACACATTGAATAAGATAAAATCCGTCGGGGAAATAAATAAGAAATTGTATTTACTGAAATCATGTAACAATTTTATATTTATTTAACATAATTGTGTAACAATTTTTAAATAAGATCAGGCGCTCCTGAGTTATTTAAAAATTGATAATTTTATATTATTGACGAGAAGCCCGTCGGAATTAAAAAATAAATAAACAGGATGAACTGGGAAGAACCGAAAACTCAGGTCGTGTAAATAGACGATGAAGTAAATAGAGAGAGAGCTTAAAAATTGGGCAAGGCCGAGAGGCCCGATAATAGGATTAAGGAATTAAGGCGCAAAGAAATACGCGGAAATAAATATAACCTATCATTCGAATTCTTTTATTGGCGAGGACAATATTGCACACGTTGGAGGAAAATAGAGACACACTCCTATTAATTTTAATCGCAAACAGTCAATTATTTTTTCCAAATCTCATTACGTAACAAAATCAATAATTCAAGATGCATATATAAAGAAATGGAATTCAATGGTATACAAAAATGATACACAAGAAACTTTACATTTTCTACGACATACATATTGACCTTTAGATGTTAAAAATTTGTTTCCTTATATTATACATCGACATGTTTGCTCTTGTAGATTGTAATCGCAAATTATAAATTACAATATCAGAAGTTTACTTCCAAATCCCGTTTCGCAAAAATTTGAGAATCAACTATTATGGTCCATTTCATTATATTGGGTGTACAAATAAGTTTCCGCCCTTTTTTATAAAGAAATCAGAATTTATTGTAAAAAAGGTACAAATAATATCATTCAAAATATTGCCCATCACTTTCTACTACTTTTGACCATCTTTCGGTCAGCAAGTGGATACCCCGTCTAAAAAATTGATCGTCTTTTGAGGCGATCCACGAATCGATCTATTTCTTCAATTCCTCGTAAGAAGTGAAGTGCTGTTCAGCCAGAACATGAATCGTCGACCAGAATAGGTGGTAGTCTGAAGAAGCAATATCTGGTGAATACGGCGGGTGGGGTCTGCCGTCCAATTCAGTGCTCCTAACGTTTCCTTTACAATTTTTGCAACATGTGGCCGAGCGTTGTCATGCTGAAAAATGACTTTATCGTGCCTTTTGGCATATCGTGGACGTTTAATCTTCAATGCTCGGCTCAATTGCATCAGCTGTTTTTATTAACGTTACCTGCTGACAGTTTGATTGTGTTGGAATAGTTTGTAATAGATTACTCCAAAGTGATCACACCAAATGCACAGCATTAACTTCTTGCCATGAACGTTTTGCTTGGACACCGAAGTAAAAGCATGCCTGGGCTTAGCTCATGATTTCCTACGCTTTGGGTTGTCATAATAAATCCACTTTTCGTCTCCCATCACCATTCTATGTAGAATCTTTTTGTGTTTGGCACGGATCTTGCCCCAGTAAAGCGTCCAACTCTGTGTCACCATATACATCACGACACCATATCAATCACGAGTTTTTAATTATTAGAACCACTTCCGACAACTTCTCGTACTTAAATTAACATCACCATATGCTTCTATAAGTAGCCGATTGCTTTAAATGAAAGAAGTAAATTAACAATTCCCGCAAATGACGCTTACTTGGCTCAAAACTTGACATCTTAACACGATGAAAACTAAGTGATGTTAACAAAAAGTCAGAAGTATTAAAAGGTTGTACTGTTTCTAGATATCAACATATACTATACGACTTTTTACAGCTGACAATTTCGATGTTATGTTATCGGTGGCGCCATCGTTTCAAAAGGGCGGAAACTTCTTTGCACATCTAATATATAAAAGAAAAAAATAGGAAATAAATTTAAGGTCAACATTTACATAGTAGTTACTTTACGTTCCGTTATCAAGGCGACAAATTTATAACTAGCAACTGATGTATCAACGAAAATTTGTCTAAGTACAATAAAACGTTTCATTATATGAAGAGGAAGGATGAAAATATAGTGATAACCCTACTAATTTTATAGATTTGAAAAATGAAATACCAGAACTGAATGACATGATTTTTTCGTCCAATTTTAATAATCATATAAGTAATATTTCATTTAATTTCTATTATTTACTTGATTTGGATTGCGTTAAATAAACCGAAATATTCTAAAAAAATTTTATAAACAATATTGTTTTAAATAAAAATATTAGGCAGTAGTGAGCTCAAGTGTCATTCTTACATTAATTAATAAACTTACTTGCCTTGTTTGTAGTTTTTGAAAAAGTTTTTTTATAAGATTACACAAGTTTTAAAGTGTCAACAACTGTGTAGAGTATTATAGAAAAATGTTGCCACTGTATATAATTTTGTAAATATATGTTATAAACCTACAGAATAAGTCGTTCTACTAAAATTTTTAATATATTTGGAATTATATTGAATTATTGCTTGTTGATAAGATATTATTATACCTTTACTACATACTTTCAAATTCTTATAGATCTCGTCGAAATCATCGAAATGTTTAAATACATTTTTATTTTCGCTATAGTCATCAACGCACAAGCATCAATGTATAATTTGCACGATAGAAAGGTAAATTTTTTCACCTTGACACTTTTAAATTTTTTATAAATCACTGTTCATCTAAAATACAAAACCATAATAACTTATCGTGAAAAATTCAGTTTACTTATGTTTAAATAAAATCATCCTGTAAAAAATGAATTGAGTATAAACAATCAAGTAAGAAATCAAGGAAGAAGCTCAACTTAAATCCAAAATATGGCAAAGCAAACGTAAGCTTTGAATTATTAATCAAACTCAATTAGACAAGTTCGCTGGTTCTTAACGATATATAATTGGCACACGATAAAATGTAATTTCATTTCGAAATTTCATACAAAATGTTTTAAATTTCCAAGTAACCAACTGAACAACTTTATATATATATATATATATATATATATATATATATATATGTATATATTTATATAAATATATTGCCAAATTAAAAAAAAGTCTTGCAGTTTATCAATTGGGATCTAAGTTTACTTATTCGGATACTCGATATAAGATATTTATCAGAGAATTTCAAAGTAGGAAGCATGTCATTAAGCAACTGATCGAGTGAGCTGGTATAAATAGTAAGTTTAACACTTCTAACACTTTATAAATACTTTACTGCGAGGCAGCCGGAACACTTCATGCACAACATGCTACTACGTGACCTGCTCGAGCGTCTCAGCAAAGAGATGGCAGCGGTGAATGCGGAGGCATCTTTCTTGGACAATCACGAACTCCTCATGGATGGCCGCGGGAGCATTGCCGACAAAGAAGTGCCCTTGGAGATGCCCTTCAACTATGATGGTATGAACGCCCTTAATCCGAAGACCAGTATCCGTGACCAGGAGTACTTGCGGCATAGCTCGCTTTTTAGTTATCATCATTCGGATGACAATAATAACAATAACTTCAAAGATATTGCTAATTCCGGAGCTGCTAGTCCAGTACCGGTCACGGGATATAAGGAAGAGAAAACGGACACTCAGCTACCAGCCTACTGCAATCCACCCAATCCCTGCCCTGTAGGATATACTAGTATGTTCTATAGCTATTATTTTATATACCAATTAAAATATTAATTACCTATTAATTAAAATATTAATTTTCCATTTTCATCTTAACTTTAAATACTAATTAGAACTTGAGATATATTTATATATTGTAGCAAATACTGCTTTGATAAAAAATATGAGATGATATAGATTTCCACCCATTACATCTCTTTAAAAATATTAGCTGAAAAAAATATATTTTTTCAAATACTTACAACCGTCACGCGATCGTGCATGACCATAGCATACAATTTTTCATTAGTACGTATTTATTTCGATAAATAGTTGATTATTTAACTCGTCAAATGATTTACGTACGAGAGAAGCAAGTGAGGTAATCCATCCTCTTAGCAAATGTATTCAAAATATCTCGGCAGAAATAGTCAAATATCTATTAAAAAATATTAAACCCTCTGAAACACCAAATTCTCTGTAGAAGTCGTTTTGAAACACATGGGCATCACAATTTACCGTCTGACACCGGGAGATCGTATCCTATCCTATGATCACGACACACCTCATAGAAGTTTATCTGAGATACTTAGACAACGTATTTTACGGTCCGATCATAACACTCCCCGTAGAAGTGGTTCCGATATATCTGATCATCGTATTCTACTGACCAAACATGAAACGACCCGCAGAAGTCGTCTAGAGACACGTGGATATTTAGTTACTGGTGCAAACTGAAATTGAAGTAAAAATCTGGTCTGCGAAATAGTACTTTTTTCAAACGGCTGGTGAGATAGCACCTGTAAAGACTGACGCAACATTATATAGAACCGATTTCTTAAACAGTTCAATAATATCCATGTAAAATGTATCTCTTTAAAATTACTTTATACAACAGAATAAAATAAGGCAAGTATTCATCTAAATGATATTTTTTCCTAATTACACTTTACATTCACGCGTGAATATTCATCATTCTTTAAATAAAATGTTATAGCCTAATATAGTAATAAAATGGAATGACTTCGGGGAGTTCCGTATTCGGTCGGCAGAAAGCGAGGTCCAGGTGTACCGGGTCGATTACAACGAGAAAATTTGGTGTTCGAATTACCTAATATGAATCATCATTAAATTGCAAGGAGGTATCTAACCAATTTATATGCAGACAGTCAAGTAAGAGCGTGGTCGACTTTACTGACAGGTAATGAAAGATTTCGCTCTAATTGTTGATGTATTGTCAACAAAGATTCAGTTGTCATTGATCTTTTGAAAGAAAATCACAGTAACGCCATAAGTGATAAGCACGCGCTAGGAGTCTGTGTTCCTTTGCATCCACCCGAAAGACCCCAAAATATCGCAATCAGTGGCTTCTAAATCTATGAGAAAGTCGAAGGTGTTTGTATAGAAGTGGGTACATCGATAGAAAGTGGCTAAAAATATCGATGATTTACAAGAACGTGGCTCGATAAGAAAAGTGGACGAAAAAATGAAAAAAGAATAGTAAATTTGTTTTCGCGGAATCCTGCTTTAACATTGCTACAAAGACATGCAAAATTCATAGCAAAAGGTTTAGATATATCCTATGAAACTATCCAAATGCGTCTTCGTACTCAGTACCTGAAATGGCGCAACACAATGAAGAAGCCTCTGTTAACTGAAAAAGATGTAACAAAGCGACTCACTTGGGTGCATGAGAATATTGATAGAGATATTGAAACTGTCATTTTTACTGATGAATGTTCTATATGGACACGTTGTGTCCTCACGCGAGTCTGGCCAACTTCTACCAATAGGCTTGTTCAGTGGACCGTAAAACACGGAATAAAGGTGCATCTTTGGGGCTGCTTCTCAAAGCAAGGACTCGGCACTTTACACCTCTTTATTAACAACCTAAATGCTGAGAAAATGATAAAAATCTATAAAAAGACTTTACTGCCATCTGCCAAACGATCGTTCATCAAAAAAAATGAAGATTGGATTCTGCAGGAGAACAACGATCCTAAACACCGCGACAAGCTCTGTACTGAGTGGAACACTCAATCTGACACCGTTACATTAAATTGGCGGACGCAGTCGTCCGATGCAAACCCTATTGAAAGTATGGGGGCATATATTAAACAGAAACTTCGTGGAAGATGCACACACACTTTGGAGCTGTTGTCTTACCAAATTCATCGGATCTGGAAATCGTTGCCACTAGAATACGCCGTCAAATTAGTAGAAAGCATGCCTCGAAGATGCCAGACAAGTATTGACTCCAATGATGACTGGACGGATTATTGATCGATATGTATCATCGTTTGTAATGTGTATAATATATATATATATATATATATATATATATATATATATATATAATCAAAGTTTCATCCAATAAATTTTTTTATAAATTAACACGACGAAGCTCTTATTTGACAGACTGTAAGTTGATATAAGTCAAAAGCGAATGGTTAGGATCATAATTGATATAAGAATGCTGCAGAATTTATTTTAAAATTTACATATTTACCTATAAACTCTATAGTTATTTCATTGTTTTGATTTATTTCATATAAATCATTAAATATAATTTAATATTAAAATATTTTAAAGAAATTCTATAAAATATATACACAACATTCAATTCAGCATACATTATATTCAGTTATAGTTATCAATATACTAATAAACCTATATTCTTAACAATCTTATGTATTATAAAAAATAATATATGTATTAAATACATTTTTTTTGACAAAAATTGTACATTGACCTGATGTTGAAAAGAAAAAAAAAAAAAGTATGGCTACGAGCATTCGACAATCTTCGAATCTTTGAACTATTTCGACTTATTTTGAATATGTAATTTTTATGTAGAAAGTAAATGAATATAAACGCGTCGCTAAGTTGCGGCGCGAAAACATAGTTAAAAAATATAACTACATATTTAAACTAATAAATTGCAATACCAGATTCTAATTAATAAACTATTAAAAAACTTCCTTATATTATAATGTACAATATCAGAGAAACTTTGTCGAAATATCTGTTGATATTTTTTATTATTCTGAAAATTGTTTAAACAAAACTAAAAAATAGAGGCAAGCAAAAAAAATAAAATAATAAAAATTAATAAAAAATATTAGGTGTACAAATAAGTTTCCGCCGTTTTGAAAAGATGGTGCCACCGATAAGATAACATCGAAATTGTCAGCTGTAAAAAGTCGTATAATATATTTTGACATCTGGAAACAGTATAATCTTTTAATATCTCTGACTTTTTTCTAGCATCATTTAGTTTTCATTGTGTTAAGATGTCAAGATTTGAGCCAAGTAAGCGTCATTTGCGGGAATTGTTAATTTACTTCTTTCATTTAAAGCAATCGGCTACACATAGAAGTATATGGTAATGTTAATTTGAGTAAGAGAAGTTATCGGGAGTGGTTCCAAAAATTATAGTGGAAGGCCCAAAGTATATGATGACAGAATTGGAAGCTTTACTGGAGGAAGATCTGTGGCAAACGCAAGAACAACTTGCACAAGAGTTAGGAGCGCCACAGCAAACTATTTCATAATGTTTCAGAAGCCTGGGTAGGGTCCAGAAGTAAGGAAATTGGATGCCTTACGAACTGAAGCTAAGAGACGCCGAGCGTCACTTATTTGCTTGCGAACAATTGCTCAAAAGGCAAAATCGCAAAGGATTTCTACATCGAATCGTGATGGGAGACGAAAATTGGATTCACTACACAACCCAAAGCGTAGGAACTCACGGGGTAAGCCCAGGCACGCCTCTACTTCGATGTCCAAGACAAAAATTCATGACAAGAAATTAATGCTGTGCATTTGGTGGGATCAGCTTGGAGTAATCTATTACGAACTACTCCAACACAATCAAACTGTCAGCGAGGAACGTTACCAACAACAGCTGATGCAATTGAGCCGAGAATTGAAGATTAAACGTCCACAATATGCCAAATGACATGATAGTCATTTTTCATAGTTTTTTAAACGGGGTATCCACTTCCTGGCGGAAGATGGTCAAAAGTAGTAGAAAGTGATGGGAAATATTTTGTATGACATTATTTGTACCTTTTCATGAAAAGAAATTCTTATTTATTTATAAAAAAGGGCGGAAACTTATTTGCAATAATATATATATATATATATATATATATATATATATATATATATATATATATACTAGCATTTCCGGCGCGCCTTTGCTCGAGATATTAACGTAATCGACATATCAAATAGTTAAATACTTTCTATGTAAACAGTACTCTATGTATAAGAATATATTACCTATAGATAATTTTACTTATGATAATATTTCTGCAGAAAAATTTATTTTATAGAGATAATAGATTATAGAGAATATAATACATAAGACATAAGAGCTTATAAATAATTAGAATGTCTAATAGACTATGCTTGCCTTATCTAAACTTTTGTATATAGTAAGTTTAAGGAGACGTAACTTTTTTTTAAGAGTCTCATATTTATATGTAATTAACTATGGAATATAATTAGCAGAAAATGTTCTTTCTATAAATATAATGCATTATAAAGAATATCTTATAAATGATTAGCAAGTATAATACATACCAAACCTGCCTTATTTTATACTTTTATAGAAAGTAATTTAGAAGTCATACAAAAGATAATTTATAACACTGGTTACATTTTTCTTCTCAATGTTTTGTTTGGCAAGTCGAATCTATTTATTCCAGACGTGTTTTTGCTGAAATGAAACTTTTTTGTTGAAATCCATACTTAGTTTATAGTCATTTAATTACCTTTATATCCAATGGTTTGTATATATACTAGTATCCCCCGTCTCGGTTTAGCACGAGATAATAATTTAACCGATTTTTTAAATAGTTCAATAATATATAAATAAAAAGTATTCTATATATAAAAAATTATATTACTATAAATAATCTGACTTAATTTACTTATCGTTGCTTGTGTATAAAAAGCTGCGTCAAAGCAGTGTCCACTTCAAAAAGTTAATATTTCACCGACCATTTTATACAATATTTTACGGAGAGTATCACGTTTGGACGATAGGACATGTCTGAAGACGACTGTTATAGAGAGTTTTCTATTGGGAAGGTAAAATACGATGTCAATGTACAGGGACAACTTCTACTGACAGTTGGAGCGTTCGAATGATAAAATACGAATCTCTTCATAGAAGTCGTTTCGTGATACTTGGACATCTTCTTCTACCGTTCGAACATGGAGCTCCCCGTAGAAATTATCCCGTGGCATCTGGACATCGTATTCTACCGTTCAAACACGAATCATCCCATACAACTCGTCCCGTCATACCTGGATATCGTGTTTTACCGTCCGAACACACTACTCCCGTAGAAACTATCCAGAGGCATCTGGTCATCGTATTCTACCGTTCAAACACGAAACTCCCCGTAGAAATCGTCCCGATATACCTGGTCATTGTTTCCCACCAACTAAAGACGATAATCTTCGTAAAAGTTGTTCCAAAACATCTGGGAATCGTCTTCTATCGTCCGAACACAAAACTCCCAGTAGAAATTGTCCTGAGGCACCGGAATATCGATTTAACCGCCGGTACACGCTAATACAATAATTCTTCGTAGAAGCCGTATTTAAAATATATATATTTATAATAATAATATAATAATAATATCACAGTTTTAAGTTTATTCGTAACAAACCCTATTTTGCCTTTTATTCAAACTAAACAAAACAAAACCTATGTCACTTTTCAACTTAATATAACGTATAAAAAGTATTGGTAACAGAATTCTATTTTGTCATCATTTCTTTTGTTCAAACTAAAAAAACAGTCTCCTGTCACAATTCTGAACGTAATATAATGTATAATAACAAAAAAATAATTTGTCGTGACAATTATGTTCAGTATGATTTGGCATACACAATTATTTTATAAGAGATGACGAAGACATGGAGAGGACAGAGAGAGAAAGAAAGAGAAATAGATAATCTAAAATAAAATTTTCAAAAATAAGATATCTATAAAATGGGAGATTAGTGTCAGATTAACTTGAATAACAAAAAGAGTAACACTAACTAACACGTCACACCTTCTTCAGGATTCGAACCCCAATATTGGATATGGTCATTCATCTGAGCTGGCCTGGTATTAATACTTTAAGCAGACTAATTTGCGTTGATGTTCGTGATTCAAGACGACACCTAGTGGTTGCTGGTGAAACTGACTGCTAAAGCCATTAATTTAATTTATTGATAAAAGCAGAAATGAACCGAAATTGCCAAGGCCCATGCAAACCCACGAATCCAAATTGGCGCCAGAGCCTACTATGGTAGGTGCCTGAACAATTTCCGTCTTCGATGTCAATTATCGGTAATTGCACTACACTACTGAAAAATGTACGAATAGAAAATAAATAGAAATATGACATATCTAAAAGCAATGAAGAAGAAGCGGCGGAGCCAAGTACTGACTGTTATTAAGAGAAGGGGCAAGGTGGCAGACAGGCACGATGCCGAAGCGGGGAAGTAGGGGAAGTGAAGGACCGAGCCAAAGAGAAATTAATCGATTGTTACATTTTCTTTATGCATTTTTGTTACATTTTTTTCTTATGCATTATATAATATATATATAAATATACACACAATATTATATTAGTATTGTAGGCAGCGCAACGCAACTTAATTTGAAACGCAAAATCTCAGCCGTTCAAACTTTACATATATAATTATAAAAGTTAAGAATCTCATTAGAAAGGTAGCAACCGGTACAGGCATGCGTTAACATGCAAATTGCGATGAAAACCCTGAATACGCCTGGCGAAAAAGTTTTGGAAACATTTTTATTTTTCACTAACAAAATATGAAAATTAATGATATGCTTATGAAATGCAATTTAATGATTTTAAGAAAATGAAATTGATTTAGCTACTTAAATAAATTCTATTTAGACAATTTATAATATTATTTAAATTAAAAATATCGCTTCAACTAAATCAGTTAATACATTTAAATATATATTTTTTTTAATGAAAAACAGTTGTTTATATTAAACAAATTCTTCGTTCTTTGAATTCGAAGAAATGTATTTATTTAAAATTATCAAATTTTGTTTTAGTGTACTTCAATTTACAAAAAGTACTTCAAACAAAAGTTGTAGATCTTACCAAAATACATTTTTTGTACTATGCGCTGATTTTCTATAAACAGCATTTCTCAAGAAAAGTGTATTCAAATGTATCTATATTTCGTATAAACGTAGAATTGTTCCGGGCATCCCGAAACAGAAATGTTGAACTTTTCTCCAAAAATATATAGTTTGTATCGAATAATTATATAGAACAAAAAAATATGTATTTTAATGAGCTCTATGATTTTGGTTTTAAATGTTAAATTTTTTCATTTTCTAAGATAAATTCAGAAAACCATGATTTTTATGGAGTTTTCATCGATTTGGGAATACATATTTAATTTCGATCTAACGTTATTATGATGTTAAGAATCCGCGCTCCAAAAAATATAAGTACGCAAATTTTCAAAAAAATAGTGACAGGACATATTCAATACAGTCACACCACTGCCGATGCTTCAGAGGGACCCCAAGATTAAATGTTTGATTATTTTTCGAGAAATATTGTCAGAGGATGAAATTATCTATAGGAATATAGATTTATAGATAGAAAATTGTTTACATAGATATTATTTAACTGTTTGATAAATTGGTTACATTACTGTTTTGAGTAAAGCCGAGACCGCAGATGCTTATATATATATATATATATATATATATATATATATATATGTGTGTGTGTGTGTGTGTGTGTGTGTATTTTTTAAAAGTTATTACAGTATAATACATTTCGATGGTTTTACGATGAATTTAAAAAAAATATTTTTTAATAGTGCATGCTTGCAGTATGATCGTTGCGATGTAAATTTCGCGAAAATTTTTGATAATTCAGCCTTGCTCCAAGGCTGTTGTGATCGGCAGTCTAAATGCGTACTCGCAGCAAGCTTGATCGAATAAAAATTGCTATGTGAGTCTATAACAGAGATCGTGGATGAACTTCCGAAAGACGAACATAATCGATTTCTCGATTTTGTTTAATTTTCAAGTTAAAACTATAAACACAGAGTCTTTTGGACATATCTCGGGAAATATTAAAATTTACACAAATATATTTTAAAAAATCATTGGAAACCACATTAAAATACATATTTTGTATTCTATTTAATTCGTCCCTACAAGCAATATTTCTCGAAAACAATGTATACGAATGTACCTACATTGAGTATATGCGGGGAACCGTTCACTGGACTCCAAAACGGAATAGTTGAACTTTGTCGAGAAATATTATTTGCATCGAAAACTGTATAGAACAAAAAATATGTATTTAAATGAGCTCTATGATTATGGTTTCAAATTTTTTTGCAAGTGTTTTTATTTTCTTAAGGAAAATTGAACAAACCATGATCTTTATAGACTTTGCATGGATCTAGGAATAAATATTCAATTTCCGTCTAAAGCTGTTACGATATTCGTAATTAGTCCGCCAAAAATCATAAATATTCAGAAAAATAGTGCGGGGAAACTTTCTCGGAACTAAGCTCAATACAGCCAAATCGCTGACATTGTTTCGGCGAGCCCTGAAGCTTCATTATTTTTTCTGCAGATATTTAATATGTATTAATATTATTAGTGGTAAAATTATCTAGGCAATATATTTTTATACATTGGGTATTTTTTACATAAGTAAACTGTAAACTTAAACAGACAGTAATTAAGGGGATGGCAAGGGGCAGGCAGGCACGATGCAGAAGAGGGGAAGTAAGGAAAGTGAAGGCCCGAGCGAAAGAGAAAAGAACTGCACGTATTTACGTATATATTGTAACCGCCCGAACGGCGGCTGTAGGTGAGAGCGCTCGTGTGAAATCGCGAGTGTTCGGGCGTGTCCGCGAAACGATATGCGCGAGCCGCGAAGGCGCTGGAAGCGCTATAGGAAGTAAGAAGTTCAGAACGCACTTCGCATTCTTGTCTTGACCTTCGTCAATTCGCGTTCTTGAGTTGGCTTTCGTCGTTTGCAGGTCTACTCTTACAACTTTTTCCTTTTCGTCCACGACGCACCTTTATTTCGTTCCGCTGTAAAATACCGTGGTATTTTCCGTTCGCGATCGTATTGCGAATTGTAGAGTAAGGCCGCAGTTTTTGCGCCTTTCGCGGTAACGTGTTACAAGTTCGCCCTCGTGCAAACTCCGTGTGAGCGCATCGGTGTCGACGAGAAGAGGACACGCGGCGACATCCTCGCATCAGCCCCGGACCGTGAGTGTAAGCTTCGAGGAAGCGTGTACGCGTTACCACACGCGTACCGTCGTGAGCCAGCGACGCCATTAGCGGCTACGAGCCGCAGCCACGCGCAACCGCACAAGTTAACAGCCAGGAGCAAGAGAGAGAGCGCGCGCCCGGTCGCCCTGACACTAGCGACCGCACCAGCGAGCGCCAGCGACAGCCCCAGCGACCGCCAGCGACAGCACCAGCGAGCGTCAGCGACCGCACCAACGAGCGCCAGCGACAGCATCATCGTCGTCGGCGGCAAGTAGCCTTTTGCTTTTATCGTTATGTTCATGTGTGCGTATAGCTAGGTCCTGACCCGCCGCCGCACCCGCGCGCCGCGATCTACCGAATGTATAGCTTCGCGGTTCATCCGTAATAATATGTATCTATCGCGCGTAGCCAAGTGATAAGTTTCGTAATTCCTTTTTATAATATTGTACCGTCGTAAATGCGTTCGCGTATAAGTAGTTCGTTAGCATATAGTATGTGATGTTATACCGTCGTTCTCACGTGTTTCGTATCGAGAGCGTCCCGTCCCCGTGAATGTTGAATGAGTGCATAATTATATAAATAATTGACGTAGCGTCGCGGAACCCGCAATCAGTACATAGCGTATGTACTACTTTAGTGTTGTAAATAGTCTGCTTGTACAAATAAATGCTACTATTGTAATAATCTGCTAAAATCACCCGCGTGGTTCATTCTTCGTTCCCCGTCCCCTTTCAGCGGAGTGCACGACCAGCAGCGTGGAAGAGTCCACACACACACGCAAGTGAACCGTAAGTAATAACTCAATTTCGGGGTTATAATATATAGATATATATATATATATATATATATATATATATATATATATATATATATATATATAATGCGTGCACTAATCTTTCCTCTATTTCGGCAAGTTCGGACCGATTCCAACATACAAAATACAGTCAGACAGATATCTACAGATTCAATATTAATACTATTATTTATATGCCCTTTACAAATGCACACACGCACACGCACACAAAATCACACCCAACACAGCTTCCTCACTTATTTAAAATACGTCTTAATTAGGAGGTCGAAGTTTGAGCATCAAAGTTTTAAGTAAAAACATACACGTATATATATATATATATATATATATATATATATATATATATATATATATAGAGAGAGAGAGAGAGAGAGAGAGAGAGAGAGAGAGAGAGAGAGAGAAGAGAATGGATTTTGGTCGCGTTTGGAATCAGTCCGATCTTGCCGAAATAGAAGAAAGAATTAGTACACGCATTTCTTATACATATGTATTATATATGTATATACACAGGTATATACGCGCAGTTCTTTTCTCTTTCGCTCGGTCCTTCACTTCCCCTCTTCGGCAACGTGCCTGCCTGCCACCTTGCCCCTCCTCTTAATAACAGTCTATACTCGCGCTCGCCGTTTCTCCTTCATTGCTCTAATGCCTTATATTATATATATATATATATATATATATATATATATATATATATATAAAATGTCGGAATAGCTATTCGGACATTTTTCAGCAGTGCGCTACATTTATCGATAGTCGAGATTACAGACGGAGCTTGTTCAGGCACCTACCACAGTAGGCTGTGGCGCCAAATTTGGAACCATTGATTTACATGGGCCCTGGCAATCTCGGTTCATCTTTGCTTTCATCAATAAATTAAGTTGATGGTTTTAACCATCAATTTCACCAGCGGCCACTAGGTGGCGTCTTGAATCATGAACATTGACTCAAAGTAGTCCGCTTAAAGTATTAATACGAGGCCAGCTCAAACGAATGTTCATATCTAACTTTGGGATTCGTATCCTGAAGAAAGTGTGGCGTTAGTCGGTAACACCTTTTTTGTTCTTCAGGTTAATCTAACACTACTCTTACACCTTATGGGTATCTTTTGATTTTTGTAAATTTTATTTTCTCTTACGTGGGGAAATCTGTTTCTCTCTCTCTCTCTCTCTCTCTCTCTCTCTCTCTCTCTCTCTCTCTCTCTCTCTCTCTCTCTCTCTCTCTTTCTTCTCTCTCTCAGTGTCTCCCTGTCTTTCTTTCTCCTTCTCTTATAAAATGGTTCTGTATGCAAATTAATGCTGAATATAGTTTGTCACGACAGATTATACTTTGGTTTTATACATTATATTACCTTCAGAATTGTGAGAAGAGACTGTTTTTTAATTTGAACAAAAGAAATGATGGCAAAATAGGGTTCTATTACCAAAACTTCGAAATTATGTATATATATATATATATATACATATATTGGAATCCGACTTTTGCGGGCGCTTACCTTCGAGATCTCTCGTGGCGTCGACGTCGCTGGAACTGGAAAACGGGAAACGGAGAACTGAAATCACTACAATTGATGTCCTTCTATATCGAATACTGCATCACAATCTTGCGAGTTACATATATCGGTTTTCCGCACGGCGACGACAATCACCATGAAGCGGGTTCCGCGGACATGGATGGACACGGTAGAGAGGGGAAATGGGGAACGCGACGCATAGTGGCTTCAGCACGAGGCGCTCTCGCGTGTGACCGCACAACGTTGGCGCGCGCTTATACCGAGACGCGCACTTCACATACTAATATCATCAATGAAGCTACTTGCCGATGAGTCCTCGTCGCCGCTGCTCCCTCTCCTGCTGAACCTCCTCTCGTCCTTCTCTCGATTTGTGATCTTCTTGCTCTCTCCCTTTCTCTCTCTTTCGCTAGAGCTTCCTTCCTTCTGTCTCGTACTCTCGGTGAACTTTCTGAACTCAAGTCACGACGACCGTGAGCACAGTCGCTCGATCTGGCGTGGCTGTTCGGGATTTGCCGATGGAGACGCAGATGTGGACGTCGAGATGATCGGGATGCGGATGGTGTCAGTGGCTGACCGGCTCGAGAGAGAGAGAGAGTTCTACTATTTCAGATGTTTCTCTTCCCAATGCAACTGTCTTCTCTGATAACTCGGAAGAGGAGAAGAAGGATTCTTCGCTCGATTTCCTCCTTCGTGCATGTACGTCGCGCACTCTCGCGGCTGGCGCTTCACGCATTTTTGCCTTCACGCGCGAACATTCGGTTTCGCAATCGCGGACCGGCGGTTTGGCCGGTCACTCTATATATATAATATATCGTCAGTTCTGCATAAAAAAGGCAATATTATATTAATTATATTATACATATTATATATACACATTTTAAATACGGCTTCTATTCAGAAATATTGTATTGACGTGTACCCGTTGCCTCAAGAAGAATTCTATAGGCAGTTCTGTGTAATGATACGGGGAGTTTCGTGTTCGGACGGTAGAAGATGATGTTCAGGTATGACGAGACGATTTCTACGGGTAGTGTCGTGTTTAGTTGGTAGGAAACGTTATTCAGGTATGTAGGGACCACTTCTCCGGGGAGTTTCGTGTTCGGATGATAGAATGCGATTTCCAGATGGGTTGTAACGACTTCTACGGGGAATTTCGTTTTCGGTCGGTAGAAGACGATTTTCAGGTATGGCGGGACGATTTCTACAGGGAGTTTTCTGTTCGGATGATAGAATGAGATTTCCAAATGATTTGGAACGACTTTTACGGGGAGTGTCGTGTGTATTTAGTGGAAAACAATGTCCAGGTATGTCAATACAACTTCTATGAAAAGATTAGTATTCTATCATTCAAACACGCACACTCTCAGTAAGAGTCGTTCCGGGATAACTAGATATTGTATTTCAGCTCCCCAACATAAAACTCTATAGCAGTTGTCCTGAGACATTTCCTATAGTTCGAACATGATACTCTCTGTAAACGATCTCTCGAGACACTTGGACATCTTTTTCTACCGCTCGAAATCGAAAGTACAATTTTATTTTCTCCATCGAAGCAGTATTTAATATGCATATATATATATATATATATATATATATATATATATATATGTTGTATAAAATCGTCCGCAAAATATTAACTTTTTGAAGTGCACGGTACATTATAGCAGCTTTTTATACAGAAGCGACGATAGGTAAATTACGGTCAATTATTTATAGAAATATAGATTTTTATATATAGAGTACTTTTTACTTAAATATTATTGAATTGTTTATGAAATCGGTTAAATTCTTATCTCCGGCGAAGCTGAAACGGGAGGTGCTAGTATATATATATATATATATATACATAAAAGAATCCCACAATCCATTCTGTCTCTTTCTCTCTCTCTCTCTCTCTCTCTCTGTGTGTGTGTGTGTGTGTGTGTGTGTGTATTTTTATTAGGCGCAGGCAGAGCAAGCTCTGCACTAATGGCCTCTCGAAACCAGCATCCCGTGGGAACTGTCCGGGAATATTACATTGGCGGGGCTGTTAGTTAGCCTATACGGCTCTTCTTCTTATGACGTTATCCTACGTCCCCCATCCACACAAGTGATCAGAGGTTTGGTGTTCGTCCTCTACAACGTAAAATAGAATCAACTAGCCTAATTCATCCTGGGCCATTCGCCTAATTCTATCGGCATTTTTTATTTTGGTCATTGCCTCTTTTGCGAAACTGGATACTGCCTTCCAGTTTTCAGAAGATTCCAGCATTATTGATAGGAGGCTCTGGTCATATTGGCTTATTGATCCTGTTCATCAAGTGCTCACGTTGTGTTATAAAACGAGGGCAGCTCACTAATATGTGCTCGGCATCCTCAACCAATGTCGGACAGATGGAGCAGAAATAATTATTATCCAGGTGAAAACGGTGGAAATAGAACCTAAAACAACCATGTCCAGTCAGCAACTACGTTAGGTGGAAATCTAGTTCCCGTGTTTCCCGTTGATCCATCTTTGTATGTCTGGAAGGATACAATAAGTCCATCGGACTTTGTTAGAATCGTTCCATCGTTTTTGCGATATTTCTATAGAACAATGACGTTCCACGTTTTTAGCACATTGTAGAGAATCAACTGCGGCCTGACATATGTTGTGCAACCTAGCCAGTTCATCTGCAGCTAAATCGAAAGGAAGAATTCCGGCAACTACCTCAGCACCGTCAGTGGAAACTGTCCCATAACCACTAATAATACGTATAAAGGAGCGGCGAGGGGTCGCAATGGCCAGCTCACAATACGATTTAATTCCACATGCATGATGCCAGATTGGCGCTGCATACATGCTAACTGAATTAACAACATAAGCTACTAGCTTCGTCTGAGGTGGGCGTGGGCCACCAATGTTAGGCATGAGCCGACACAAGGCAGCTGAAACTCTTTGCACTTTTTCGCCAGATATCTTTAGATGCTCTTTGAGGTTTAACCTGGCATCAAGCTGTACACCCAAATATCGTAAAGATGGCGCAGAAGTAATGCGGCAGCTACCAACTTTAAGAGTAATACTATCTACCTTCTTACGACTGCTGACAAGAACTACTTCTGTCTTGTGCTCCGCTAATTGTAGGCCAGACGACGTAATCCATCTATTGATGTTGCTGATTGTTCCATGGGCATTTTCAGTGAGTTCATCAAGGATCTTAGCCGTCACTACTAGAGCGATATCGTCGACGTACTCTACTCTTATTGAACCAGGCGGTTGTGGAATTCTCAACACGCCATCATACATAATATTCTACAATATAGGTCCCATAACCGAGCCCTGGGGGACTCCCGCAGTAACCTTATGCGATACAATTCCTTCATCCGTTCGGTATAATATTATCCTATTCTCAAAGCAGCTGGCCACGACATTCTGTAGATAATCAGGTACTCCGAACTCTTTAAGAGAATTCATAATAGAAGATCAGCGTGCTGAATTAAAGGCATTCTTGACATCTAGAGCGACAATGGAACAAGACTGTTTAGTGCAACCTTTCCATCTGTTACCACTGATTGCATTTCTTGCGGTACACACTACCAGTTTAATGGCATCGACTGTTGATTTTGATTTCCGAAATCCAAATTGGCGTGAGGATAAGCCGTGCAATCCTTCAGTGAATACTTCCAGTCGGCTACATATTATTTTTTCAAATATTTTACCTACCGTGTCGAGCATACACAGCGGCCTGTATGATGAAGGATCATCAAGTGGCTTATTGCCCTTAGGTAACAGGACTAACCTTTGAGTTTTCCAGCAATCAGGAAAAATACCCTCAAGAAGAAAAGCATTATATACTTTTAGAAATATAGCTGGATTCTTCTGTATTGCCAACTTAACTGCCGCATTAGGGATACCATCAGGGCCAGGGGCAGCATGGTCTCTAGTCTTAGCGTAAGCATTATGTAGCTCCATTTCTGTTATAGGAGGTATATCGTCCGAGTGTTGCGTGCGCAGTACAGTCCCATGGATGTCACTGGGAAAGAGAGCGGAAACAATCTTATCAATCAATACTATGCTAGCGGGTTGCATTGGTGCCCTACTCAATCGTGCCATGACTGTTTTGTATGGTCGTCCCCATAAGTCATTGTTGGCCTCTGCACACAGTTCAAGCCAGCATCGACGCTTGCTTGCCTTAATGGCCTTGACAAGCGCTCTCTGTGCTTCTTTAAATAAACTATTAAACGTATCACGATGGGTGCGGGCTCTTTGGGCAAGTCTACGTGCGCGATGACATTGATTGCGCAATTCTGCAATTTCACTTGATTGACGATGTTTAAATCCGCTCTTAGTCCTAGTCATCGATGCATCACATGCTTCAGAGATATGCTTCATGAGTGCATTTGCCAGATGGCCTGGTGCACCATATTCTAAACGCTCTTCTGATATTATAGTGGCGAACACTTCACAGTCTAGCGATCTGATGTTCCATTTCCGTGTGGGCATCCACTCATTGCACTTGTTCTTTACTTTCTTCTCTGCAATCTCATACAAGATCACCCTGTGATCACTGTGGGTGTAAAGGTTGCTTACTCTCCAATTAAGGATCCGCTGAATCAAGTCATCACTGGCGAATGTTACATCAAAGACTGATTGTTTATCACCCCTAATGAAAGTGAATTCAAATCCCTTATTAACCACGTGGAGTTGAAGAGAATTAAGGCCATCAAGCAGCATACTACCTCTGTTATTTGTTGAAGCGCTTCCCCAGGCTGTGGACCACGCGTTAAAATCGCCAGCGATTAATAATGGTTTCTTGTTCATGGCTTCATCAACTAATTTAGCTACGAGGATTTCAAACTGCTTGTCCGTCAAGCTTGGAGGAGCATATACACTAAAGACGTATATTTCTTGTATTTTAGCCCAGGATATCAATTCGCTCCGATGACTCGACTGCTTTAGTACCTGCCTATTTTGACCAATCCAGAGGGCAGCTCTATTGCTTCTGTCACTTAATCCAGCGCTGTGGTCTGACCCTGTCACAATATGGTTCGGAGATTACAGCAATGTCTATTCTTAGCTCCTTTATTGTCTGATTCAGCAGGTCATGAGCTGCTACGCAATGGTTGGTATTCAGTTGCTTTATATCTGTTTAAAAACTCCACGGTAATCGGGCACTTATAGCTGTATGCTGGATGGTTAATCTCCTTTTTTCCTTAGCATTTACAGAGTAAACAACAGGGCCCGTTTACACACAGCTTGGATAGATGGTCTTTTCCACCGCAGTGCCTGCATGGTATATGGTACAGACACCACCGCCGTCTGAGTACCCCCATAAGCTTGCCGCAAGGAACGAGCAATTAGTAGGTTAGTCTCCTTTAGTTCGAGGTGTGTTCTCAGAGCCTCTAATACTTCATCCTTTGAAGTGACCTCGTCTATATCTTTAATCTCCAATGTAATGAGATTAGTCAGGACCGAAATGGATGCGCTATGGCCAACTTTAGTTTCAACAATGCGTGCCAACTCATGTGCATCTTTGGCTGTCCGTTCCAACTGAAGTACAAGGGCACCGCTTGCATTTCTGCGTATCCTGTTAACCTCATTCTTCACGTGAGATAACTCCGGGTCATTCTTTATTTGACGCAGTACCTCCGCGTATGTAACTCCTTCATTGGCCTTAATCAAAATGAAATTAGGCCTATTTCGTCCATTAAGCCTGCGTGTACTAGATAATTCTTTATCTTTGCCTTTGGGCTTCTTACGCTTGATGGTCTGCCATTCATTTTCTTTGGCTTCAGACTTGCCTGTAGGTACTCCGACCGACTCTAGTGGTCTCCTAGAGCCCAATGATGGTTCTTTCGTCCTTTTGCCACCCATGGTTTTAGGAGTGGAAACCATCGCTTCTGCTGCGCTTCGTTTGGTGTCAGAGCGTAGACTCGGCGTAGTCTGAGTCACCACTTCATGTGTACCAGGACGTTGATACTGTAATAGATCATCCTCTGCCATACTGATGCATTTATATGAGGCATTAATAGAACGAGCAAGATCCTTAATGGTCTTCTGCACGTTATGCCTATCTTTAACAAAGTCCAACAATTGGCTGATCTTCTCACCAAGTCGCTCCAGGTGATTGTTTCTACGCGTGATGGAGATTTCTCGATCATCACATCTCCTTTAGTACCCAGTGTACTATCTATGATTATGTTTGATTTGCCCTCCCCAGAATCCGAGGGGCTACCACCGACCATAGAGGCTTGCACTCTATCGGAATCGGTGACGAGATTGACCGGTCTTGCTGGAGTTACTCCCTGGGGTATATCCTTGTTTATACCAAACATTAGTCATAATTGGCCTTAAGTTCGGGAGGCCCTTCCTATTAGCTTTTTCTGTCCGCCCTGAGAATTTTATTTCCTCAGTGCCCTCTACAAATTGTAGCGAGCCATCCCCTATCCGCAACCTGGGGAGGCGCCAGATGGGAGAAAGCAACAAAAATCCCCACTGGGCGCGCGCGCGCGCGCGCGTGTGTGTGTGTGTGTGTGTGTGTGTGTGTGTGTGTGTGTGTGTGTGTGTGTGAATACACTTATTTTTCGATTTCTTCGCAGCAGCCTGATTTATACATCTAATTTGTAGTAAAAATGTACCAAATCTCACTTGCATTAATATTATTTTAATAATATATATATATATATATATATATATATATATATATATGTTCTTTACATATATAAAAATGTGTATGTCTATATATATATATATAAATATATATATATATATATATATATATATATATATATAAATATATATATTTACATAGATATACTAGCATTGCCGTCTCGACTTCGCTCGAGATAGTAACATAACTAACTTATCAAATAGTTAAATACTATTTATATAAAAAATACTCAAAGTAGAAAAATATATTGCCTAGATAATTTTACTTATGATAATATTATTATATATTAAATATCTGCAGAAAAAATAGTGAAGCTACAGTGCTCGCCGAAAGAATGTCAGTGGTGTGGCTGTATTCAGTTTAGATCCAAGAAAGTTTCTCTGCACTATTTTTCTGAATATTTATGATTTTTGGGGAACTAATTAGGAATATCATAACAGCTGTAAACGAAAATTGCCCGGAACAATTTTATGTTTTTACAAAATATAAATACATTCTAATACATTTTTCTTGAGAAATGCTGCTTATAGAAATGCAGCGCATTGTACAAAAAATGTATTTTGATAAGATCTACAAATGTTGTTTGAAATACTTATTATAAATTTAAGTACACTAAAACAAAATTGGATAATTTTAAATAAATGCAGTTTATCAAATTGAAAGAACGAAAAATTTGTTTAATATTAACAACTAAAGTTAATTTTTTTTCATCCACAATTAAGTTTTTGTGGATGAAATGGTGGATGTTTTCAATTCTGTACATGACAGAATCAAATTTACAAGGGAGATTGAAGTTAATAGTCGAAGAGGTTGAAGTTAAGTTTTCTGGACATTAATGTCATTATATTGATAGTAATAATAAGGTGAAACTTAATTGGTACAGAAAGCTTACTTGGTCAGGTAGGTTTTTAGATTTTAATTCACACCACCAATTCGGAAACAAAATAGACATAGTGCAGGAATTGATGTTAACGGAGGCAAAATTATTGTCTTGCCATATGTTAGAGGATTGTCTGAAAGAATAAAAAGAAATTTTCGGAAATATAACATTCAAATTTTCTATAAAAATAGCAATAATTTGAGTAGATTGTTTAATAATTGCAAAGATAAGGATGATTTATGCTTAAAATCAGGAGTTGTTTACAAGATTAATTGCATGGATTGTGATAAATACTATATTGGACAAACAGGTAGATATTTAAAAAATAGAATTTATAAGCATAAATATAGTTTACGTAGCTCACATATTACTTCCGGTTTAAAAGAGCATTGTTTAAAGTTTTTACATTCTTTTGATTTTGTGAATGTGGATATTTTGGAACTTGGTATTAATAATAAATATAAACGGGAAAGTCTTGAAAGTATTCACATTTCCAGGAATCGAAATAATGTGAATTTAATGTTAGAGTCTGGTAGATTGGACAGTGTTTATCATTCCTTATTAAATTGATTGGTTTTGGACAGTTGGTGTAGAGGGGGAATTTCTATTTGATTTACCAAATTTGGTGGTGGGGATGTCTATATATAGATTAGAATATAAGGTTTAGATTAGTCCCTGATGAGGAGCCGTAGCGAGCTCGAAACATTGGACAAGTCTTCAATTAGGTAAGGGTGTTGGGGACAGTCAGACTGCACTTTACTAACAAAGAATTTTTTCAGCTAATATTTTATTTTCAGATTAGTCTACGAAGGTGAATGTAAACAAGGACAGTCTGACTGTCATTATAATTTTAATTTAATTTTTATTTTTAATTTTTATTTTATTCTTTTATTTATTTTTATTTTTATTTTTATTTTTTATTTTTATTTTTATTTTATTTTTAGATTGAATTGATTGGACTGTAAGACCAATAAAAAATATATTTATTAATTAATATTAACAACTATTTTTCATTATAAAAAATATATATTTAAATGTATTAACTGATTTAGTTGAAACAATATTTTTAATTTTAAAAAATATTATAAATTATATAAATAGAATTTATATAAGTGGCTAAATCAATTTCATTTTATTAAAAGCATTAAATTTCATTTCATAAGCACATTATTAATTTTCATATCTGGTTAGTTAAAAATAAAAATGTTTCCAAAATTTTTTCGCCAGGTGTATCCAGGGTTTTCATCGCAATTCGCATATTAACGCATGACTCTACCGGTCATATCTTTAGAAAGGGATTCTTAACCTTTATAATTATGTATGTAAAAGTTTGAACGGCAGAGATGTTGCGTTTCAAATGAAGTTGTGTTGTGCTGCCTACAATACTAATATAATATTGGGTATATATTTATATATATATTATATAATACATAAGAAAAAAATGTAAATATGATTATTCTTTATTGCAATAGAATATATATCATACGTTTACATCGTTGTAGATTACGAAAATGGCGGTCTAATCAGTTAAGATACTACAGTTCAATTTTATATTTTGTTTCAATAATACAAAATCAAACATTTTTGCTAAAGATTTCTTTAAAGCTAATAAATATTTTTCAAATTAAGAACCGAATATCTTAAAACAAAATTTTATTTTTCATACATCAAAAAATACTTACTGTATTTAAATAACATTTCAGTATGTTAAATATATAAATTACTTAGTTTCAATACATGGTCTACTAATGGTATATGTATAAACCATTTTTTAATTTAAAAAGTATGTATTTAAATGGACTAAATTTTAAATTAAAGAAAAACTGCAGAGAAACTAAATCCAACACAATTGATCAATTTCTTTATTAATTGCAAATAATAAAAAGAAATTAGATATCTGCATCATACATTTCATCAAAATGCTTATGTTTGAGAGTATGTCCTAAAAATTCTACACTTTTCACTAATGTACACCTTAACAGAAACAGAATTAATTGAACCCGTTCTTGGTCTGAAGTGTATAATTAAATATCGTCTATCTTGAAAATATTTAGAACTAAAAAATGTATATTGTAGGTCTAATTGCTCTAATTATATATTTATATATTTTAAACCGCTGACTTAGTTCTGTCTTGTTTATACTTAAAATATTTAATGTATTATATTTAATTTGTAATTTTTTTCTGTTTAACACAAACAATTATATTGCAACAAAATCGTTTTGATAAAATTAACGTAACATTGAGATATTAATAATGACCATTATAGCAATTTATTTGTATTTACAAATTGAATAGATCTAGAAATATCTGCTAATTATAGACTAAACTTTTTCAAAACATTTTTCAAAAAGTTTTTGATTGCTTTTCATATTTTTGGAGCATGCTATAGGTATAACCATTTTTGATATATACCAATCTTCTATATAGGAGACAGTGAGAGAGGAAGAGAGAGAGAGAGAAAGAGAGAGAGACAGAGAGAGAGAGAGAGAGAGAGAGAGAAAGAGAAAGAGAGAAGAAAACTAGAGGAAACCCCAAGAGGATTAACAAGTATTGGATTACGCGATACGAATGGGGCCTGTATATAGCATGTGGGCACGTTCACCCAATACCTCACCTTCCCTCTCTCTCACTCTTTCTGACCTGTCTCTCCGTAGGCATCGACACATTGTACGGGGCTTAGCTTAGTAATCTACATATATATATATATATATATATACTTTCTCGAGATTGTAGTAAAGTATCTATATTTTGTCAGTTGTTTTTGAATTTGCAAGAAATAGCCTATTATCTAATCCTGTCCGTGTAGAATACATGGTTAAAATTTGAAGGCGATCGGGGCACTAGTTCGGCATCTATAAAGGACATACATAAACACATGCATTCTCTTCTATATATATATATATATATATATATATATATATATATATATAAATAATTCTTTTTCTTGAATTTTTGTATCTCACTATCTTCTGCTTGATGTAATAGCTGCTTTTATGATAAAGATATTCTATTTTACAACTAAGATCGAGAGCGTCGTAGCTGGAGCTCTCTGTGACGAAGTGCGTGAATGTGCGCATGCCCAGTCGGCGCCGCGATGTCGAAGCGAGAAGAGATAAGCCACCGCCCGCCGTCGCTGATGACACGCGTAAAAACTTTTTATAAATGTTACATTTTAACATAATTACTAATAATTTCGAATGTATTTATAAATGTAAAGATAGATTGACCTTTATACTTGCACCTTGCCGAATGTCAAGTTAAAATATTAATTAAATGGCAAGTAATAAACAATTGTTTAAACTAAAATTTTCTCAACGTATGAAAATGTACAAGGGCTCAAAATTTTTCTTTTTTCAAACATAATAAAATGCATTCTGTTTTGCGACGAGTAAGAATACTCGCCCAAAATTTGTATTAAATAGAATTAAATTTTATCCAGCGCGGAAAACTTGGCGTGTAAAGAGAAAAAAATCTGAGAGCGCGAAGGCGCTCCAACGCATGCTCTCTCTCTCTCTCTCTCTCTCTCTCTCTCTCTCTCTCTCTACGAACGGACACGAGCTCCGTGGCTAACATAGACCGCTCGCTTATTGGCATAGTGCGACGCGGTATGGAGGAAGCACCGAAGCTTGACTATGCAGCGCGGCGCGGTGAGGTGAAAGAGGAAAGGTCTCGGAGTGGGAGACCGCTCGTCTCAAACTTAAATAAGCAGCACTCTGACTGTATTTTTCAGTGTGCCGCCAGCCTTGAAAGCGGCTTTACAAGGGGGGTCCGTCGTCAGCGCGATAGCGGGCGGTAAGCCTCAGGCACACTCAACGCGCGCAGGTTCGTAATAATAATTTGTAATAATAAATTAATGTAAGGTCTGAGCGAGGACCAAAGTAAACGAAAGAAAAACATAATTGCTATTTAGACTTTAAGTCTACTAAATTATTTCTTTCTTTTTGTATTTTTATTATAGATTAAAACAGCGGCAGCCGGGAAAATAGGTAGTAGCGTGGTGTACCCCGTGCCGAAGGCTGCATATATTTTGTTTGATTATTTTCTTGTAAATAGTAATTTTAGTTCATTTCTTTTTTTGTGTTTTTTTTTGTAAAAGTTGTTTAATAAATTTTCTATCTTAAATATTAAAAAAAACAAAACAAATAATTTCTGGTAACACGAATAATTTAAAAATCTTATCCAAATACACCTAATAAAGATTCAATATACTATCTTGCTCTGGCGTGCTGAGCGAGAGTAGGAAGTATATTTTAAATAAATAAGTAAATACTATCATAAAAGTTAAATATATTGTCTTGCTCTGGCGTGTTGAACAAGAGCGAGAAATATATTTGTCTACTTTATTGAAAGTGTCTACTAGATAGCAACTTGGTGGCGTGCTAAGCGTCCAAGGGGCCTAGGCGTGCTGAGCCGAAGCTATTGCTTTCTGGTGTAAGATCTACCTAATGAATTGCCGCTATGCGAGCAAAACTAGTGCCGCGTTGAGCGACCAGTGGCCGAGGCGTGTTGAGCCCAAGCTGTGTTCATGCAGCGGGTACGAAAATAGAGCAGGTGTGTCGGGAAGTCCGTGAAAAGAACCTGGTGGCGTGTTGAGTGACCAGAGGCCGAGGCGTGTTAAGCCTGACCCACGAATTAGCGGATAATCGGACACACACTGTTACAATTTCAATATTTTAGCGTTAAAAACTTCGGAGATATCATCCCTAGCAACGGCGTTTTTCACTTTAATCAATATAAATATTTAGTTTAAAAATCTGGTCTTTTCAGCTTTGATTACTATGAATATTCTTTAACGATTGCACTTTACTGCATTCAAAAATTCCCAGCCGTTGGCGAACTTCGCAATGGGTAAGTTGCAATATAAATAATTTTGCAACTGGTCGCCATATTGAAAGTACACTTTTCAATTTGAAACACATTATAAGTAGATAGAAAAACTTCTATTTGCGCCATTATTATTAAATTTTAATTGTTTAATCCAAAATTTTTCCAATTTCATTGTGTATTTAACAATAGAAAAATTGACTTTATAAGTTTTTACTGTACGTACTTTTGTTCAGAATTATCTCCTGCACAACTTTTATACGAAATATTTTTCGATCAGAGCAATATTATTTAAGCTATTGAAGAAAAAGTAAAACAAGAACATTTTTTTCAATAAATAAAAACGTCGCCGATGGGTTACGAACCCGAAAATTTAGAGTCTTATTCTACACATTCTCAGCTATCGTTTAGCGCAAAAAAATAAGCGTTGGAAAAAATGTTGAATCAAAACCCTAATTCGCCTGGACTATCAAATAATATGCTTTGTTAACCGTTTGGCCCGTTGGAAGAAATTCCTAATGCACCACACTACGATAATCAAACAAAACAGTGACCATAACCTTGATTTTTGAGCGACTTTGGCGTGGTTTTTTGGGCCTCCACTCTCCGTTGGCACGAATTCGATCGATTGATATTCTTTCTGAATCATAAGCGTAGACCCAAGTCTCATCTCCAGTTATTATGTGTTCTATCTTGTCCTGATAGTCCGTAAGAATCTTTTTACCTCCATGCGATGCAATTTTTCCAAGAACTTGAATGTTTTTGGCACCAATTGAGATTTAACTCTTTTCAGCGACAAAATATCTTTCAAAATGGTATTGACTGACCCATCTGAAATTCTAACAATATCAGTAAGTGCTTTAGTAGCGAATCGACGATTTTTCAAAACCAATTCATTGATTTTATCGACTAGTAGCCCATCAATAGATGTTCTCGACCTTCTTTGAACAATTTTTGCCAATCAAAAACACTTACTCTTGACACTGAAGGACTTGACACTCTTCTCACTAAAGGCCTTTTGTAACATTCTCAATGTTTGAACGGCCAATATTACATTTCGCACACAAAATTTAATGCTGTTTCTTTGTTGAATAATTTTAGACATTATAAAAACCGAAGACGACTTTTCTTTGTTCACAAAATTCAAGCGTGACTATATGTCAAATAATAATAATTGCGTGAAATTTGACATAGATAACTCTGACAGTGCTACCTACTAAAAATAAAAACATTTGTCCGAATCGATAAACCCAGGAAGTTTCAATTGAAAATTTTTATTCATAATTGAACACAGTAGTATAATGAGTTAGCATGCTCCATACATACATACATACATACAATAAAAAAGGGTACTCGCTACTTCAATAGCGCGTCGATTTACAAATGCTTATTGGCGGGGTATGGTAATCAAGACATACCCAGTACGTAATTTTAAATGCATTAGTATGGCAGAGGATGATCTATTACAGTATCAACGTCCTGGTACACATGAAGTGGTGACTCAGACTACGCCGCGTCTACGCTCTGACACCAAACGAAGAGCAGCAGAAGCGATGGTTTCCACTCCTAAAACCATAGGTGGCAAAAGGACGAAAGAACCATCATTGGGCTCTAGGAGACCACTAGAGTCGGTCGGAGTACCTACAGGCAAGTCTGAAGCCAAAGAAAATCAATATTAAGGGAGATGTCATGACGGATCAAGTCGATAGTATTTCTGCTCGAGAAATTTCTATCGCGCGGAAACAATCATCTAGAGCGACTTGGCGAGAAGATCAACCAATTGTTGGATTTTGTGAAAGATAGGCATAACGTGCACAAGACCATTAAGGATCTTGCTTGTTCTATTAATGCTTTATGCAAATGCATCAGTATGGTAGAGGAGGATCTATTGCAGTATCACCGTCCCGGTACTCATGAAGTGGTGACTCAGACTATTCCGAGTCTACGCTCTGATACTAAAGCGCAGCTCAAGGGATAGAGTCCACTCCTAAAACAGTAGCTAGTAAAAAGACGAAAGAACCATCACTGGGCTCAAGGAAACCATCAAAATCAGTTGGAGTACCTACAAGGAAGTCTGAGGCCAAGGAAAATCAATGACAGACCATCAAGCGCAAGAAGCCCAAAGGCAAAGATAAGGAATTACCTAGTGCACGTAGGCTTAGTGGACGAAATAGACCTAATTCCATCTTGATTAAGGCTAATGAAGGAGTTACATACGCGGAGGTACTGCGTCAAATAAAGAATGACCCGGAGTTATCTCACGTGAAGAATGAGGTTAACAGGATACGCAGAAATGCAAGCGGTGCCCTTGTACTTCAGTTGGAACGGACAGCCAAAGATGCACATGAGTTGGCACGCATTGTTGAAACTAAAGTTGGCCATAGCGCATCCATTTCGGTCCTGACTAATCTCATTACATTGGAGATTAAAGATATAGATGAGGTCAATTCAAAGAATGAAGGATTAGAGGCTCTGAGAACACAACTCGAGCTAAAGGAGACTAACCTACTAATTGCTCGTTCCTTGCGGCAAGCTTATGGGGGTACTCAAACAGCGGTGGTGTCTGCACCATATAGCCACGCAGCTGAGCTACTACGTGCAGGGTATGTTCGAATCGGATGGGTCAGCTGCAGAGTTCGAAAAAAAACAGAAATAAAGCGCTGCTTCAGGTGTTGGCAGATTGGCCATTTAGCGTCCGTGTGCTCGGGCCCTGACAGAACTAAACTTTGCAGGCACTGCGGTGGAAAAGACCATCTATCCAAGCTGTGTGTAAACGGGCCCTGTTGTTTACTCTGTAAATGCTAAGGAAAAAAGGAGATTAACCATCCAGCATACAGCTATAAGTGCCCGATTACCGTGGAGTTTTTAAACAGACATAAAACATGAGAATACTCCAACTGAATACCAACCATTGCGTAGCAGCTCATGACCTGCTGAAACAGACAATAAAGGAGCTAAGAATAGACATTGCTGTAATCTCCAAACCATATTGTGACAGGGTCAGACCACAGCGCTGGATAAGTGACACAAGCAATAGAGCTGCCCTCTGGATTGGTCAAAATAAGCAGGTACTAAAGCAATCTAGTCATCTGAGCGAATTGATATCCTGGGTTAAAATACAAGAAATATACGCCTTTAGTGTATATGCTCCTCCAAGTTTGACGGATAAGCTGTTTGAAATTCTTGTAGCTCAATTAATTGATGAGGCCATGGATAGGAAACCATTATTAATCGCTGGCGATTTTCAAGCGTGGTCCACAGCCTGGGGAAGCGCTTCAACAAATAACAGAGGTAGTATGCTGCTTGATGGCCTTAATTCTCTTCAACTCCACGTGGTTAATAAGGGATTTGAATTCACTTTCATTAGGGGTGATAAACAATCAGTCTTTGATGTAACATTCGCCAGTGATGACTTGATTCAGCGGATCCTTAATTGGAGAGTAAGCAACCTTTACACCCACAGTGATCACAGGGTGATCTTGTATGAGATTGCAGAGAAGAAAGTAAAGAACAAGTGCAATGAGTGGATGCCCACACGGAAATGTAACATCAGATCGCTAGACTGTGAAGTGTTCGCCACTATAATATCAGAAGAGCGTTTAGAATATGGTGCACCAGGCCATCTCGCAAATGCACTCATGAAGCATATCTCTGAAGCATGTGATGCATCGATGACTAGGTCTAAGTGCGGATTTAAACATCGTCAATCTGTCTACTGGTGGACAAATGAAATTGCAGAATTGCGCAAGCAATGTCATCGCGCACATAGACTTGCCCAAAGAGGCCGCACCCATCGTGATACGTGTAATAGTTTATTTAAAGAAGCACAAAGATCGCTTGTCAAGGCCATTAAGGCAAGCAAGTGTCGATGCTGGCTTGAACTGTGTGCAGAACCCAACAATGACTTATGGGGACGACCATACAAAACAGTCATGGCACGATTGAGTAGGGCACCAATGCAACCCGCTAGCATGGTATTGATTGATAAGATTGTTTCCGCTCTCTTTCCCAATGACACCCAAGGGACTATACTGTGCACGTAACCGTCTGACGATATACCTCCTATAATAGAAATGGAGATACATTATGCTTACGCTAATATTAGAGACAGTGCTGCCCCTGATCCTGATGCTATTCCTAATGCTGCAATTAAGTTGGCGATACAGGAGAATCCAGCTATATTTCTAAAAGTATATAATGCTTGTCTTCTTGAGGGTATTTTTTCTGATTGTTGGAAAACTCAAAGGTTAGTTCTCTTACCTAATAGCAGTAAGCCAGTTGATGATCCGTCATCATACAGGCCATTGTGTAGCCAACTGGAAGCATTCACTGAAGGATTGCACGGCTTATCCTCGCGCCAATTTGGATTTCGTGTGCACCGCAAGAAAGGCAATCAGTGGTAACAGCTGGAAAGGTGGCACTAAACAGTATTGTGCCATTGTCGCTGTAGATGTCAAGAATGCCTTTAATTCAGCGCGCTGGTCTTCTATTATGAGTTCTCTTAAAGAGTTCGGAGTACCTGGTTATTTACAGAATGTCGTGGCCAGCTACTTTGAGAATAGAATAATATTATACCGAACGGATGAAGGCACTGTATCGCATAATGTTACTGCGGGAGTCCCCCAGGGCTCAGTTATGGGACCTATATTGTGGAATATTATGTATGATGGCGTGTTGAGGATTCCACAACCGCCTGGTTCAATAACAGTAGGGTACGCCGACGATATCGCTCTAGTAGTGACGGCTAAGACCCTTGATGAACTTACTGAAAATGCCAATGAGGCAATCAGCAACATCAGTAGATGGATTAAGACGGCTGGTCTACAATTAGCGGAGCACAAGACAGAAGTAGTTCTTGTCAGCAGTCGTAAGAAGGTAGATAGTATTACTCTTAAAGTTGGTAGCTGCCGCATTAGTTCTGCGCCATCTTTACGATACTTGGGTGTCCAGCTTGATGCCAGGTTAAACTTCAAAGAACATCTAAAGATATCTGGCGAAAAAGCGCAACGAGTTTCAGCTGCCTTGTGTAGGCTCATGCCTAACATTGGTGGCCCACGTCCACCCCAGAGGAAACTATTAGCTTATGTTGTTAATTCTGTTAGCATGTATGCAGCACCAATCTGGCATCATGCATGCGGAATTAAATCGTATTGTGAGTTGGCCATTGCAACCCATCGTCGCTCCTGTATACGTATTATTAGTGGTTACAGGACGGTATCTACCGACGCAGCTGCGGTACTTGCCGGAATTCTTCCTTTCGATTTAGCTGCAGATGAACTGGCTAGGCTGCATAACATATGTAAGGCCGCAGTGGATTCCCTACAAGGTGCTAAAAATGTGGAACGTCATCGTTCTATAGAAATATGGCAGAAACGATGGACCGATTCTAGCAAAGGCCGATGGACTTATCGTATCCTTCCAGACAGACACAGATGGATCAACAGGAAACACGGGGAATTAGATTTCCACCTAACTCAGATGTTGACTGGACATGGTTGTTTTAGGTCCTATTTCCACCGCTTTCACCTGGATAATAATGATCTCTGCCCCATCTGTCCGACTTTGGTCGAGAATGCCGAGCATATATTAGTGAGCTGCCCTCGTTTGAGAACACAACGTGAGCACTTGATGAACATCATCAATAAGCCAATAAGACCAGAGAGCATCCTATCAATAGTGCTGGAATCTTCTGAAAACTGGAAGGCAGTAGCCAGTTTCGCAAAAGAGGTGATGACCAAACTTAGATATGCCGAGAGAATTAGGCGAATGGCCCAGGATGAATTAGGCTAGTTGATTCTATTTTACGTTGTAGAGGACGAACACCAAACCTCTGATCACTTTATGGATGCGGGACGTAGGATAGCGTCATAAGAAGAAGAGCCGTATAGGCTAACTAACAGCCCCGCCGAAGTAATATTCCCGGATAGTTCCGGCGGGATGCTGGTTTCGAGAGGCCACTAGTGCAGAGCTTGCTCTGCCTACGCCTAATAAAAAAAAAAAAAAAGAAAAAAACATACATACATACATACATACATACATACATACATACATGCATGCATACATACATACATACATACATATAATAATTTAATTGATTTATTAATTGTTGTTAAATAAGTTACAAAATAATATGTAATATATTTATTTTATTTTATTTTATTTTCAATAAGAAGTAAAATATTAATATATATAGATATATTGTTTAAGATCATTGTTATGAAAAGTTTTTTTTCTTTCTTTCATCTTTTTATTGTTTTTGAAAATAATCAAAGGTTTAATGTATTACAGATTACTTTGTAATTTATTTAACAACAACAATTAATAAATAAATTAAATTGTTATATGTATGTATGTGTATATATATATATATATATATATATATATATGTATATATATGTATATATATATAGAATTAATCGTTGGAATATGTGCATTTCTTCTACTTTTCTTTTCATTCGCTTTCCAATGTTTTCGATAGTCTGGGATCCAGCGACATTTTTTAATGACCAATTTATTCTCAGCCGAAAATTGGTTTAAATGACTTCTTTGAATGCACTAAAGATTGGAACGATCATTCATTATGGCCCCTAATCTGGATCTGGCAACGCCAGCTGCGCAAACTTTGTGAAAATGTTGAAAAAAATGATAAAAACCGAGTTTTATGCAATAATTTTGAGTTTCGAAACAAATTATTCAAATAAAAATTGTAGATCCTATTAAAATAAAGTTTTTTTTTTCTATCCATTTTTGCTCTAAAGCTAATAATTATAGAAAAGAACGCAATTAATTATGAATGAACATTTCGAGCTACTATAATCAGCTATATAATATAAGTCACAATAGATACGTCAGGGATCTATCTCGCCGCTCAGATGATATACGGTACAAGTACTTTTTAATTTGTAATTTTACTGATAAATTTATAGTTGTAGAGCAAAAACATATCGAATGTAAAAAATTTCTTTTAGGTAAATAAATTTTGTTGAAAACAATATTTAACAAGCTCTATTGTTTTATATATCATCATTTATATGTTATTATATACAGTTTTCAATGCTTTTCACCATAAAATTCGAAGAAATTTATCTATAACATTCATTTTTCTAATATGATTATAACAAATATATTTAAATTAAAAAAACTATATATACAGTCTCTTTAATTTATTAGAAATATATTTTCCTATTATATTAGAGTGATTTGAAAAGTACTGTATTTAAAAAGGGTTCCAAACTTACAAAAAAAATTTACACTTGCATCATACTCTCTCAGAAAATATTATAACAGATAAATATTACAAAAATTATTCAAATGATAATAAGATTCAAGAAAATGTATTAGCTGATTCGATGACAGTGCACCAGGCGAAATATCCATCGTCTTTCAGGTTCTCCAAAATAGTTTTGCCTATCAGTTGTCATTTATCCACACCAAATTCGTTTTTTATTTTGATCTATAATACATGTAAGTTCATTTATAATAATTTTTAGGATTGCAACAATCTGGAATGTATATGTGATGGAATAATGAAAAATACGTTCCGTCTAACAGAAATGATGTATATAAATATCACTATTTACCTACTGGCTCTTTTTCATGTTATTATTCTATTTCATGTATTATTAAATTTACTTATATACAACAAATGATACATAGTATACTACTGCATTTATTTGACACAAAATTCTAATAACATTTTTCAATATATTTATAAATTAAAATGAATCTTTTGGTTACGTACTATTTATATTTTTATTAGGTTAGGTGTTATATACTATTGTAAGCAGCACTGTTAAAACTATACCTCTACTAACGTTGGTTTTACATGACACAAGGTACCTAAGTACTCACGTAGCATCTACTTGACTTTTAGGTTACCGTAACCTTTCTTTTCGTTCAGTGCATGGTTGTATATACATGTCTGCAAACTCCGGCGTTAGTATTCGTTAGCAATTAGTCTCTTAAAATATGCAAAATACGAGGTGAGACAATTAAATAATACAACCGATTTTAGTGCTCGGCCTGTGGTAACATTGCGAACCTGTACTCCATCACTGTAATAGTAGATCACGATTTTCTCGATTGAGACATTGATGACCCTTATATGATCATTTCTTTGCCAGCTGTTTAGTATTTTGTAACAACGCGTGAGTAGTGCACGTCACGAAAATGGAATGAAGAAATTTAGAACAACAATGCGCGATAAAATTTTGTACGAAACTCGGCGAAACCGCGACAGAAACTTATGAAAAAGTGCTTAAAGTGTATGGTAGTGATACCCTGAGTTCTTGCCAGGCGCTTCGGTGACATGTCGATTTTAAGAAAGGCCATAAGAGCATCAAAGACGAGGCGTGGAGTGGAAGGCCAATTCCAGTGTGAATCGACGCGAATGCGCAGCGCGTCCACGCCCTTTTTCGTCAAGACCGGTAAGTAACCATTCGAATGTTGGCTGACGAGTTGAATATTGTGAACGAGTTGAATATCTGTGAAGAGGGTACTCGGAGATGTCCCACAAGAAGTGTTTCAGAATTGTTACGAAAACTGGAAAACTCACTGAAATAAATGCATAGATGCGAGAGGAGATTACTGTGAAGTAGATCGCAGCTATGGGCCTTAATTTTTAAAAATACTTGATTTTTTAATTTTGTCGCATTACTTCATTATCTGACCTCTTATGCTTTGCTAAGTCCGTACAGTGCAGCGATCTAATAAAATAGAATGCGGATTAAAGGAGGGCAGTGTGTTGCGTACGCAACGGCCCCCAGCGAAGCGGTGATTGTTTAAAATCTTAACCATTTCATCAATCGTCATAATCAGCTGTTGGTTATTTAATAACAACTTGAAAATTTTGTTCAAAACAAAAATGCCATGGTGTGCTGTAAAACTTTATTTCAAATAAATAATAAAGTCCATTCTATTTGAATTCATACTGTTATTATAAATTATAAAAATGATGTCCTATATTGTTCATTGAACATAAATAATAATTATTTAATGTATTTATCATGGATGAAAAAAAAAATATATATATATATATAAGCTCAGCGTAACTCCGCATTATGCTTATTTATTCCTTAGTAAAACAGTTAAACATTAAGAATTGATTATTTTGTAAGCATTATTAAACGAAAGTGTTCATCATGATTGGATATAATTCATTATAGCTTGCTGCTTCGATAGATAAATACTAATTAATAAATTAATTCTGTTACGTTAAATTTACTTTGTTACATTTATGTTTTATTTTTTACTATTTACGCTACTTGATTTAGTATAAGTTATGGCGAACCGTGGTACTGCGCATGCTCGGTCTACTTTATCCGATTGCAGAGTACGGCGTTGTGTGGCGACAATATGAATTACAACCTTGACAAATAAACGGCCTACCCCCACCATCGGAGTTTTCAGACATGTATATACGACTATGGAGGGTAGAGAGAAAGAGTGGCAACTCTGCTCGCTTTACATGGGAAAAGCTTATCAAAAATTAACCGGAAATAGTAGTTCAGATTTTCCCGGTAGACGTCGTTGTCTTGTATATCCCTCGATGGTTATGCGTGCAACAGAGAAAGAAAACAAAAGCCAAAGTGAGTAAGGGGAAGAAAAGAAGCAGAAGCAGTGGGGCAGAGATATAACTTTCCCCTCTCTCCACGCTCAGTGCATACCCCTCCCCTCTCTTTTCTTCAAATGCATGCATTTGAACGAGCAACTTCACAGGATGTCGCCGCCTTGCAGCCAAATCTATGCTGAAGTCCTGCGATGTAGTTTGAACAGAGGTGAATAGAAATTAGTAGAGTCAGAAATGAGCAGAGATTGCCAGAAACATAGGCGATGTTGGTTCCGTGACAGTGCCAGATTTTGCGGCAGAATCACGAACAAGGTCCGTCTGCAATCTCGACTATCCTAAATGTAGCGCACTGCTGAACAATGTCCGAATACAGCTGTTCGGACATTTTATATAATTAACCCATCAAAGCAAAGAAGGAGAAACAGCGGGCGCGTGTACAGGCTGCTGTTAAGGGGAGGGGCAAGGTGGCAAAGAGGTACAATACCGAAAAGTGAAAGTAGGGGAAGTGAGGGACCGACTGAAAAAAAAAGAACTGCGCGTGTATATATATATATATATGTGTGTGTGTGTGTGTGTGTGTGTGTGTGTGTGTGTGTGTGTGTGTGTGTGTGTGTGTGTGTGTGTGTGTGTGTGTGTGTATGTATATATACACATACATATATATATATATATATAAAAGAAATGCGCGAATAACTCTTTTCTCTATTTCGGCGAGTTCGGACCGACTTCAACCGCGACCAAAATCCATTCTCTCTCTCTCTCTTTCTCTCTCTCTCTCTCTCTCCCTCTTTCTCTGAGCGTGTGGACAAGTGTGCAGCAAACTCTGCACAAGTGGGCTCTCGAAACCAGCATCCCGCCGGAACTATCAGAGAATATTACTTCGGCGGGGCTGTTAGTTAGCCTATACGGCTCCTCTTCCTATGGCATTATCCTACGTCCCCCATCCATACAAGTGATCAGGGCTTCGATGTTCGTCCTCTGCAACTTAATATAGAATCAGCTAGCCTAATTCTATCGGCATTTCTAAGTTTGGTTATCACCTCTTTTGCGAAACTGGATACTGTCTTTCAGTTTTCGGAAGATTCCAGCATTATTGATAGGATGCTCTGGTCTTATTGGCTTATTGATGGTATTCATCAAGTGCTCACGAGGGCAGCTGACTAATATGTGCTCGGCATCCTCAACCAATGTCGGACAGATGGGGCAGAAATCATTATTATCCAGGTGAAAACGGTGGAAATAGAACCTAAAACAACCATGTCCAGTCAGCAACTACGTTAGGTGGAAATCTAGTTCCCGTGTTTCCTGTTGATCCATCTGTGTCTGTCTGGAAGGATACGATAAGTCCATCGGCCTTTGCTAGAATCGGTCCATCGTTTTTGCCATATTTCTATAGAACGATGACGTTCCACATTTTTAGCACCTTGTAGGGAATCCACTGCGGCCTTACATATGTTGTGCAGCCTAGCCAGTTCATCTGCAGCTAAATCGAAAGGAAGAATTTCCGCAAGCAACTCAGCAGCGTCGGTGGATACTGTCCTGTAACCACTAATAATACGTATACAGGAGCGGCGACAGGCCGCAATGGCCAGCTCACAATACGATTTAATTTCACAAAAAAAAAAAACAAAGGTCGCTCAGTTATGCTTTGTTACACAAAAACATTCCTTTTCACACCTAGCTTTTGCTTTATCGGCCGGTCGTGCTCCAGAGCTTTGCAGTATTGCTGATCCTTTCAATGGTGCAGATCTGAACATCATTATGACTTTTGTGGACCAGTTTATAGTGGGTTCCGAACGACTTTTATTGCACCTTGTATATTCAGACTAGAGTTGATCGCTAGTGTATAGGCTGGGTTTGCTTAATTGCTAATTGTATATTGCGGATTATAGACCAGTGTATAGCGCTGGTCTACTTATATAGGAAAAATAAAATTATTGCGTAAGTGTATACATTGCCATTTGATTTGATTACGATTCGTTTATTTACAGTTTTGTGGACCGGTGTATGGCGCCGGCCCACTATATTAGCGTTATGCTTATGTAAAATTTATTTGAATATGATCCTTATTTGTGTACATTTTCCGTAACAACTGCCAGTTCCCTACCTACCTAATCAGCTTCCTCTATTACATCTGCTTTAAGCAGATGCTCTATCGCTTCAAAAGACTCGTTTGTATGTAGGAGCTCTTTGACTAGATTTTCAAGTGCCTTATAGTTTGCTTAGCTAAATAGAGCTCTGACCTCAATAGAGGTGTTATTTTCTCTCTGGAACCTGATCCTAATTTCATCGTATATGGGACAGACGGTCAGGACGTGCTCAGGTTTGTCCACTTCCCCACATGTGCATGTATCGCTCTCTCTCAGATGAAAGCGAGAGAGATATGACCCGAAGTCACCATGCCCAGTGAGGAACTGGATTAACCATCGCGATGGCCCGATCCAGTCTGCCTTTATCCTATTTCTGACAGTAGGTAGATAAGAATATGTCAGCCTACCTTTTGTCGAGTTATTCCAGATTTCCTGCCAGTCATCGAGATATCTTTCAGATATCTCTCTCGCGGCACGACGTTGTTCCTCAGGTGACGCTTCATTTTTACGGTTCGCGTACAGTTCCGCTCTACACCTGCATTCTAGCACGATGAGGAGTATTCCCGCTATCACTGCTAGGGCGTTTGTTGAGGTGGTACCGTACGCGCCGGTAACTCTAATGAGCACGTGTCTTTAAGTACTTGCCAACTTGCATTGCTGTTCTACACACATCAAATCGTGCCATCCTGCCGCTGCGACTTAATTCCACATGCATGATGCCAGATTGGCGCTGCATATATGCTGACAGAATCAACAAAATAAACTAATAGCTTCCTCTGGGGTGGCCGTGGGCCACCAATGTTAGGCATGAGCCACAACAATGACACACAAGGCAACTGCAACTCGTTGCGCTTTTTCACCAGATATCTTTAGATGCTCTTTGAAGTTTAACCTGGCATCAAGCTGTACACCGAAGTATCGTAAAGATGGCGCAAAACTAATGCGACAGCTACCAACTTTAAGAGTATTACTATCTACCTTCTTATGACTGTTGACAAGAACTACATCTGTCTTGTGCTAATTCTAATTGTAGAAAATTCTAATTGTAGACCAGCCGACTTAATCCATCTACTGATGTTGCTGATTGCCTCATTGGCATTTTCAGTAAGTTCATCAAGGGTCTTAGCCGTCACTACTAGAGCGATATCGTCGGCGTACCCTACTGTTATTGAACCAGGTGATTGTGGAATCCTCAACACGCCATCATACATAATATTCCACAATATAGGTCCCATAACCAAACCCTGGGGGACTCCCGCAGTAACCTTATGCGATACAATGCCTTCAACCGTTCGGTCTAATATTATCCTATTCTCAAAGTAGTTGGCCACAACATTGTGTAGATAACCAGGTACTCCGAACTATTTAAGAGAATTCATAATAGAAGACCAGCGCGCTGAATTAAAGGCATTCTTGACATCTACAGCGACAATGGCACAATACTGTTTAGTGCCACCTTTCCAGCTGTTACCACTGATTGCCTTTCTTGCGGTGCACACGAAATCCAAATTGGCGCGAGGATAAGCCGTGCAATCCTTCAGTGAATGCTTCCAGTTGGCTACATATTATTTGTTCAAATCTTTTACCTACCAAACCGAGCATACACAATGGCCTGTATGATGACGGATCATCAACTGGCTTACTGCTATTAGGTAAGAGAACTAACCTTTGAGTTTTCCAACAATCAGAAAAAATACCCTCAAGAAGACAAGCATTATATACTTTTAGAAATATAGCTGGATTCTCCTGTATCGCCAACTTAATTGCAGCATTAGGAATAGCATCAGGATCAGGGGTAGCACTGTCTCTAATATTAGCGTAAGCATAATGTATCTCCATTTCTATTATAGGAGGTATATCGTCAGAGGGTTACGAGCACAGTATAGTCCCTTGGGTGTCATTGGGAAAGAGAGCGGAAACAATCTTATCAATCAATACCATGCTAGCGGGTTGCATTGGTGCCCTACTCAATCGTGCCATGACTGTTTTGTATGGTCGTCCCCATAAGTCATTGTTGGGTTCTGCACACAGTTCAAGCCAGCATCGACACTTGCTTGCCTTAATGGCCTTGACAAGCGATCTTTGTGCTTCTTTAAATAAACTATTACACGTATCACGATGGGTGCGGCCTCTTTGGGCAAGTCTACGTGCGCGATGACATTGCTTGCGCAATTCTGCAATTTCATTTGTCCACCAGTAGAGAGATTGACGATGTTTAAATCCGCACTTAGACCTAGTCATCAACGCATCGCATGCTTCAGAGATATGCTTCATGAGTGCATTTGCGAGATGGCCTGGTGCACCATATTCTAAACGCTCTTCTGATATGATAGTGGCGAACACTTCACAGTCTAGCGATTTGATGTTCCACTTCCGTGTGGGCATCCACTCATGGCACTTGTTCTTCACTTTCTTCTCTGCAATCTCGTACGAAATCGTCCTGTGAGCACTGTGGGTGTAAAGGTCGCTTACTCTCCAATTAAGGATCCGCTGAATCAGGTCATCACTGGCAAATGATACATCAATGACTGATTGTTTATCTCCCCTAATGAAAGTCGATTCAAATCCCTTATTAACCACGTGGAGTTAAAGAGAATTAAGGCCATCAAGCAGCATACTACCTTTGTTATTTATTGAAGCGCTTCCCCAGGCTGTGTACCACGCTTGAAAATCGCCAGCGATTAATAATGGTTTCCTATCCATGGCCTCATCAATTAATTTAGCTACAAGAATTTCAAACAGCTTATCCGTCAAACTTGGAGGAGCATATACACTAAAGGCGTATATTTCTTGTATTTTAACCCAGGATATCAATTCGCTCAGATGACTAGATTGCTTTAGTACCTGCTTATTTTGACCAATTCAGAGGGCCGCTCTATTGCTTGTGTCACTTATCCAGCGCTGCGGTCTGTCCCTGTCACGATACGGTTCGGAGATAACAGCAATGTCTATTCTTAGCTCCTTTATTGTCTATTTTAGCAGGTCATGGGCCGCTACGCAATGGTTAGTATTCCGTTGGAGTATTCTCATGTTTTATGTCTGTTTAAAAACTCCACGATGATCGGGCACTTATAGCTGTATGCTGGATGGTTATTCTCCTTTTTTCTTTCACATTTACAGAGTAAACAGCAGAGCTCGTTTACACACAGCTTGGATAGATGGTCTTTTCCTCTACAGTGCTTGCAAAGATTAGTTCTGTCAGGGCCCGAACACACGGCCGCTAAATGGCCAGTCTGCCAACACCTGAAGCAACGCCTTATTTCAGTTTTTTTTCGAACTCTGCAGCTGACCCATCCGATTCGAACATGCCCTGCACGTAGTAGCTCAGCTGCGTGGCTATATGGTACAGACACCACCGCCGTCTGAGTACCCCCATAAGCTTGCCGCAAGGAACGAGCAATTAGTAGGTTAGTCTCCTTTAGCTCGAGTTGTGTTCTCAGAGCCTCTAATACTTCATCCTTTGAAGTGACCTCATCTATATCTTTAATCTCCAATGTAATAAGATTAGTCAGGACCGAAGTGGATACGCTATGGCCAACCTTAGTTTCAACAATGCAAGCCAACTCATGTGCATTTTTGACTGTCCGTTCTAACTGAAATACCAGGGCACCGCTTGTATTTCTGAGTATCCAGTTGACTTTATTCTTCACATGAGATAACTCTCGGTCATTCATTATTTGACGCAGTACCTTTGCGTATGTAACTCCTTTATTAGCCTTAATCAAGATGGAATGAGGTCTATTTCGTCCACTAAGCCTACGTGCACTAGGTAATTCCTTATCTTTGCCTTTGGGCTTCTTGCGCTTGATGGTCTGTCATTGATTTTCCTTGGCCTCAGACTTCCTTGTAGGTACTCCAACTGATTTTGATGGTTTCCTTGAGCCCAGTGATGGTTCTTTCGTCTTTTTACTAGCTACTGTTTTAGGAGTGGACTCTATCCCTTCAGCTGCGCTTTAGTATCAGAGCGTAGACTCGGAATAGTCTGAGTCACCACTTCATGAGTACCGGGACGGTGATACTGCAATAGATCATCCTCTACCATACTGATGCATTTGCATAAAGCATTAATAAAACAAGCAAGATCCTTAATGGTCTTGTGCACGTTATGCCTATCTTTCACAAAATCCAACAATTGGTTGATCTTCTCGCCAAGTCGCTCTAGATGATTGTTTCCGCGCGATAGAAATTTCTCGAGCAGAAATACTATCGACTTGATCCGTCATGACATCTCCCTTAATATTTAATGTACTGTCTATGATTATGTTTGATTTGCACTCCCCAGAATCCTAGGGACTACCACCAACCATAGAGGCTTGCACTCTATCGGAATCGGTGAGGCGATTGACCGGTCTTGCCAGAGTCCCTGGGATATATCCTTGGTTATACCAAACATTAATCATAATTGGCCTTAAATTCGAAAGACCCTCCCTATTAGCTTTTTCTGTCCGCCCTGAGTATTTTATTTCCTCAGTGCCCTCTATAAATTGTAGCTAGCTATCCCCTATCCGCAACCTGGGGAGGCGCCAAATGGGAGAAAGCAACAAACCTCCACACTGGTCTCTGGTGTGTGTGTGTGTGTGTGTGTGTGTGTGTGTGTGTGTGTATGGGTGTGTGTGTGAGGGAGAGAGAGAGAGAGAGAGACGAATGGATTTTGATGGCGGTTGGAATCGGTCTGAACTTGCCAAAATAGTGGAAAGATTAGTGCACGTATTTCTTATATATATATATATATATATATATATATATATATATATATATACATATATATATATAGACATATACACACGCAGTTCTTTTCTCTTTCGCTCGGGCCTTCACTTCCCCTAATTCCCCTCTTCTGCATCGTGCCTGCCTGCCACCTTGCTCATCCCTTTAATTAGAGTCTGATTAAGTTTATAGTTTACTTGTGTAAAAAATACCCAACGTATAAAAATATATTGCCTAGATAATTTTACCTATAATAATATTAACATATATTAAATATCTGCAGGAAAAATAATGAAGCTTCAAGGCTCACCAAAACAATGTCAGTGATGTGGCTGTATTGAGTTTAGTTCCAAGAAAGTTCCCCCGCACTATTTTTCTGAATATTTATGATTTTTTCGGGACTAATTACGAATATCGTAACAGCTTTAGTCCGAAATTGAATGTTCATTCCTAAAACCATGCAAAGTCCATAAAGATCATGGTTTGTTCAATTTTCCATAAGAAAATAAAAACACTTGCAAAAAAATTTTACAAAGTTCTATACAGTTTTTGGTGTAAATAAAATTTCTCGACAAAGTTCCGTTTCGGAAACTATTCCGTTTCGGAGTCTGTGAATGGTGCCCCGCATATACTCAATGCAGGTATCTTCGTATAAATTTTTTTCGAGAAATATTGCTTGTAGAGACGAATTAATTAGAATAAAAAATATATATTTTAATGAGATGTACAATGATTTTTTAAAATAAATTTTTGTAAATTTTAATATTTCCCAAGATATGTCCAAAAGACTCTGTATTTATAGTTCTTAACATGAGAATTAAAAAAAATCGAGAAATCGATTATGGTCGTCTTTCGGAAGTTCATCCACGATCTCTGTTATAGACTCACATAGCTATTTTTATTGGATCAAGATTGCTGCGAGTACGCATTTAGACTGCCGATGATCACAACAGCCTTGGAGCAAGGCTGAATTATCAAAAATTTTCGCGAAATTTACATCGCAGCGATCATACAGCAAGCATGCACTATTAAAAAATATTTTTTTTAAATTCATCGTAAAACCACCGAAATGTATTATACTGTAATAACTTTTTAAAAAAATATATATATATATATATATTTTTTTTTTAAATATATATATATATATAAGTATCTGCGGTCTCAGCTTTACTCAAAACAGTAATGTAACCAATTTATTAAACAGTTAAATAATATCTATGTAAACAATTCTCTATCTATAAATCTATATTCCTATAGATAATTTCATCCTCTGAGAATATTTCTCGAAAAATAATCAAACATTTAATCTTGGGGTCCCTCTGAAGCATCAGCAGTGGTGTGACTGTATTGAATAAGTCCTGTCACTATTTTTTTGAAAATTTGCATACTTATACTTTTTGGAGCGCGGATTCTTAACATCATAATAACGTTAGATCGAAATTAAATATGTATTCCCAAATCGATGAAAACTCCATAAAAATCATGGTTTTCTGAATTTATTTTAGAAACTGAAAAAATTTAATATTTAAAACTAAAATCATAGAGCTCATTGAAATACAAATTTTTTTGTTCTATATAATTATTCTATACAAACTATATATTTTTGGAGAAAAGTTCAACTTTTACGTTTCGGGATCCCTGAAACAATTCGACTTTTATACGAAATATAGATTCATTTGAATACATTTTTCTTGAGAAATGCTCTTTGTAGAAATTCAGCGCATAGTACAAAAAACGGATTTTGATAAGATCTACAACTTTTGTTTGAAATACTTTTTGTAAATTAAAGTACACTAAAACAAAATTTGATAATTTTAAATAAATACATTTCTTCGAATTGAAAGACAGAAGAATTTGTTTAATATAAACAACTGTTTTTCGTTAAGAAAAATATATATTTAAATGTATTAACTGATTTAGTTGAAACAATATTTTTAAGTTTAAAAAATATTATAAATTATATAAATAGAATTTAATTAAGTGGCTAAATCAATTTCATTTTCGTAAAAGCATTAAATTGCATTTCATAAGCATATCATTAATTTTCATATTTAGTTAGTGAAAAATAAAGATGTTTCCAAAACTTTTTCGCCAGGTGTATCCAGGGTTTTCATCGCAATGAACGCATGCCTCTAGCGGTTGCTACCTTTATAATGAGATTTTGAACCTTTATAATTAAATATGTAAAGTTTGAACGGTTGAGATTTTGCGTTTCAAATTAAGTTGCGTTGCGCTGCCTACAATACTAATATAATATTATGTGTATATTTATATATATTATATAATACATAAGAAAACAATGTAAATATAATTATTCTTTATTGCAATATAACATATATCATACGTTTACATAGTTATAGATTACGAAAATGACGGTCTAATAAGTTAAGATACTACAGTTCAATTTTATATTTTGTTTCAATTATACAGAATTAAAAATATTTTTTTTAAATATTTCTTTAAAGCAAATAAATATTTTTTAAATTAAGAACCGAATATCTTAAAACAAAATTTTATTTTTCATACATTAAAAATATTTACTCTATTTAAATAAATAATTCAGTATTTTAAATATATAAATTTTTTACTTCCAATAAATGTTCTACTAATGGTATATGTATAAACCATTTGTTTAATTTAAAAAGTATGTATTTAAATGGATTAAATTTTACATTAAAGAAAATCTGCAGAGAAAGTAAATGTAACAATCGATCAATTTCATTATTAATTGAAAATTATAAAAAGAAATTAGATGTCTGGAATAATACTTATTATGCTTAAGAACATAAGAACATCTTATCAGAAACAGAATTAATTGAACGCGTTCTTTGTCTGAAGTGTACAATTAAATATCTTCTATCTTGCAAATATCTAGAACTAAAAAACTGTATATTAGAATTTCTAATTCCTAGAATAGTATATTTATATATTTTGAACGGATTAGTTTGTTTTGTTTTCTTTCATACTTAAAATATTTAACGTATTATATTTAATTCGTAATTTTTTTCTGCTTAACAAAAACAATTATATTGCAACAAAATCACTTTGATAAAATTAACTTAACATTGAGATAATAATAATGACTATTATCAGTAATGTATTTGTATTTATAACTTGAATAGTTCTAGAAATATATTATGCTAATTGTAGACTAAACTTTTTTCAAAACGATTTTCAAAAATTATTTGATTGTTTTTCATATTTTTGAAGCATGCTATAAGTATAATCATATTTGACATATACCAATCATATATAAGAGAAGGCGAGAGAGAGAGAGAGAGAGAGAGAGAGACAGGCAGAAAACTGTTACCTTCTCTCTCCTCTAGAATTGAAAAACGATATTTATATAATTAATAGATAATTTACCTAAATCGAAAAAATTGATTGGTAGATAAGCGGTCGAAGCATAAAATTGGCCAAAATCAGTATTTGTCTGTAAGGGATTCGCGACACCATTCAGATAATCAAACAAAAATTTTTTTATATTGTTGATTATAACAATTAATGTTCAATTACTATATTTTACGTGTAATTGTACGTGTAATTATATAAATAAATACGTGTAAGTCTCTCTCTCTCTCCCTCCGTGTGTGCGTTCGCGCACGCACATTAATTAGTCTTATTATTAACATCAACGTAGTCTTATTATCAAGTTTTAAACTCAAAATTTTAAGAAAATACGTATATATATAAATGCATACATACACACTCACACGCAGACAAGAAAATCTATACACACTTCAAGAATTTCAACACCAGTTAATCCCTTTTATTGCATCTATTGTTTCGGCGTCCCCCCTGCTGAACGCTGTCGATACACTCGATGAACGCTGAACCCCCTCGGATCGTACGAGCTCGAAAACCAACATCTGGAATATCGCACGAACGAAGTACGTTTACCGACGAAACGCTGAGTGTCAAAATTTTACTGCAATGTCTAACATGGGCATTAGCGACCTCCCCTTATTATCTCTGGTGCGGGAAATAGTACATTGATAGCGATGTGTTACTCATGGCTTAGATAGAGTGAACAAGTATAATATCTAAAGGTCCAGATAATACTCGATCCGAAATAAGTTGCCCTAACATAAAATATAATTCGTTGGATTTAAAAAAAAAAATATTATCGGTTTTCTCTTAAGGTTATTCCTGCAATTTACTTGAATTTAATAGCATTAAATTAAATGATTTCCTCTTATTTCCTCTTATAGCGGAGTCCCCCCTTTTCTAAAAATAATTAAGACTAATCAATTGAAGATTATAAGTTTGTTAATAGTCTACTCTCAAATTAAAATTTAAAAATATTTAATAGCATATTAAATAGAATTTAAAATGAAAACTAATTAAAAAAAAGATATAGATCATTTTTATTACTTAAAAAACATTGTAAGAATTTTTATAATAAATTTCACATAAAATATTATTCTTATTTTATTTTAGAATCTCAAATACCTAACTCAAAGTGCAAAAAAAGGTCGAGCCTGCGATCGACTGTCGCATATACTCGTAAGTCAAAAATCGTAAATTCCAGATGTAATGCAGGCATAGAAGACTGAGAATCCTACTTGACTACACGGTTTCAATCATTCACTTTTCCTCCCAAGGGAGGAAAAGTAAAATTCTGCTTTCTGATCGGTCGGGAAGCGACCATAAATACTTTTCCTCCCAGGGAGGAAAAGTAGTTTTTTCCTCCCTCTAGATAGCTGCAGAAAATCGTATTTTGCGCCCCGAGTGCGGGAATAGTATATTTCTTACCGAGTATGGAAAGGCATTATTTATGAAATGAGAGGTTTGCGGCCCGAGGCGAAGCCGAGGGTTGTACGAGGTTCGTAAAAAAGTCTTTTTGTACTAGGTAAGGACTATATTTTTCTTCAAGAGAACCGGAATCAAGCGGTGAAGGTGCGATTTGTAGGTTAGAATGAGGAAAAAAGATTTGTTAGTTGCACTGCGACAGGGCCAGATGCGCCTATGTCCCTGGCAAGCTGGCAATCTCTATTTATCTCTGATATTAAGTCTATGGGATATTCATTCAAATACATGCATTTGAAGAAAAGAGTGTCGGGACTTGAGGTATGCAGTGAGCGTGGAGAGAGGGGAAAGTTAAACCTCTGCTCCCCCACTTTTGCTTCTTTTCTTCCCCTTAGTCGCTTTGGCTTTTGCTTTCTCTCTCTGTTGTACACAGAATCATTGAGGAATTTCTGGCTAATTTTTGATAAGCTTTTTTCATGTAAATCGAAAGTAAAGTTTCCACTCCTTAAGAGTGCTCCTTACGGCGTTTGCAGCGCTACGATAAACTACTAAAACGGAAACAAATTTACTTTTTCAATTTTGTCGTCGTTTCGCATTATTTAGAGAGAAAAAACATTTTAAAAAATTCTTCAGATTATTCTACAAGTGGGAAAACAGAAATATGAATTAATTTATTTTTCTAAATTAGGAAAAAAAAGTTCAAAAAGTTTTGTCTTACGAATCGTCTGCTGCACGCAGTCTAGTGTGTTTCAGATCTTACAAAGAAAACATTTATTGTGAATTCTATGTACTTGTTGAGCATCTAATTCGATTTTTCCCACTTGTAGAATAAAATAATAAACCAAATAAAATTTGTTTTATCGCTCTACATGCCACAAATTTTGAGAAAACAGAAAAAGTAAATTGCTTTCACAATGTAACCATAAATCCAAAAAATAACTATAGTTGTCGGCAAAACAGATAGAAATATAGTTGCTACGTTTTGAAAGAGATAGAGCAGCAAACCACGCTCAATGTCGTACGAATTCAATCAAGTAAAAGGGGCCCTGTGCTTTAAATTTTTATCTATTACTTTAACTATTTTATGTATATACTGGATTAAAAACTATTATAAATTATTATATGTATGTATACTCATTTACTTTATATGTTTTAGTATGAGTTTTAAAAAAAAAGCTATATTATTCTACATTTTCAGACGATCTTATATGCATACTGCATCTATTAGCGGTCGAAGTATTGGACAAAAGTGCGTTCCTATCGTGGTTTCTTATTACAGGATCGAATTTCATTGCCTTGCTCTGTCGCGCGTAGTTGCAAGTAAAATGTAGCTGAAAGTTCAAGCAGAGATAATAAGGAAAGATTGTCGATACCATATACGAAAGGCTCGACGATTTTCGAGCGCCGGGAAAGTGTGCCCTCAACAGGCTCAACTGCTACATTAACGCGCCAACGCGACGTCACAGCTACGTTATCATAAATTAATGTGCGTATTTGCCTACGTCATGAGCTGTGACGTAGGCAATAAATATATATAGATATAGTTATACGCTTTTGTCCAATGTGAAGTTGCTGTTTTCGTTTATATCATTACAGAGGCTAAGCCAAAACATATCTAATATGCGCACGGGTATCAGACAGCAATTCAGACCCAAACTCCAATGCCAGCTTCATATGCAGATGAATTTTTCATTCTACAAAAAATCAAAACGTTCCTTTCTACCATTGTAGAAATTTCAAGTTGAGTCTTATGATTTTGTACTAAGATGGATATTTCATAATTAGTTTAAAAAATTTAATTTTAATATTTAATGCTTATATTATATTGTAGTAAATAACGCGTAGGAACAAAAAGAGAAAATCCATTAATTGTCTCCAATATTAAATATATAAATAATAATATCAATCAAAAATAGAAAATGAAATTTTTGCTATTAAATGCTAAAATAAAATAAAATAAAATAAAAGTATAGAAGTTTTTTAACTTAGTTAAAAAACTAAGTTTAAAAGTTATACGTTATCTAAATTATAACTACAAGATATAAGATCTACATTCTACAACGTTTTACAATAGAATAGAGTTTAAGGTTTTGTATTTTCTACAATATGCATTATCAATAAAAAAATGTATAAGTATTTTAAATAATTATAAGTAATGACATGAGCTTAAACATATTTTTAAAAAATACGAGTATGACGTAGATTTTAATGTTTACGTAGTTGATCTACTAATGTTTCTGATACTACATATTAAATATAATTCATAAATCACATAAATTATTCCTAGTTTCCTTCACGTTCCAACAGCATCCTTTTCATTTATATTTATTATAATCTACTTGGTATTATTACTTATTGATATTTTAAACAATTCGTGTAATTCTGATTTAACACAAAGATTGATCTGAGGAATAGAGTCATTTTCTGTAGAAACTAATAATAAAAAGATAATGTTTGTTTATTTATAATATTGCACTGATTGTGGACATGACCTCACTTATGACAATATTATGTATTGAAGAAATTATTAAAAATAGATTATCTGAATTACTTATGTATATTATAGAGTAATTGCAATAATTTATTTAATTCTGAAAATTATAGTATAAAATTTTTAAGACCATATAATAAATCGTGTATAATCTTAAATATATATTATTTATTATACGTAATTTAATACAGAGCTGTTTCGAAAAAATGTTGAGATGTACGTAAAACTTGATAAAAATTCTAGATAGATAGATTACGTTTAGATTTTGATTCGCTTGATTACAAATATTAATGAAATTGATAACAAAAAAGTTTTTGGTCTAAGGAATAGAGTTATTTTATACATAAACTAATAATGAAATGATTCCGTTTGTTTGTTTATAATATTACAGTGGTTGTGGACATAACCTCGCTTATGATAAAATAATCTATTGAAGAAATTGTTAAAAATAGATTATTTGAATTATTTATGTATATTAAGAGTAATTGCAATAATTTATTCAATTCTGAAAATTATAGTATAAAATTTGAAAAACTATATAATAATTCATTTATAAGATTAAATATATATTATTTAATATATGTAATTGAATACAGAGCTGTCTTGAGAAACTTGTCAAATTTATATAAAAAACTGATAATAATTCTAGATAGATAGATTACATATATATTTTGAATCGCTTAATTATAAATATTATAGTCATTGATAACAAAAAAGTTTTTGGAAATAATTGAATAAAAAATTATAGATGAGATCAAAGTATAACACTTATTTTCCATGAAATTTTTCTCTAAAAGAAAAAAAACCAATACAAAGAGATCGTTTAAAAAAGAAATTGTAGAAAAATAATTGATGAAAAAAAATTTGTGAGATAAAAAAAATTGATTAAAATAAAACCAGATTAAAAAAACATAAGAAAAAAATCGCAGAAAAAAATTAGTTTAAAAAGTTTAAAAAAATGTTTAAATAAAACCGATTTCAAAAAATAGATTGAAATAACATTAGTTTTCAAAAATGTAAAACAAGTACGAAATATCGATGGACTACTGCCGTATAATAAACTGCTTATTATCACTGACTAAACTAAGAGTCTAAAATCTCGTATACATGCTGTTATTTGTGAGGATACATATATAATGTACTCAGCCAATGGTTTTAATGGTCCATTGTTGTTAGCTGTAATTTCGTTACATAATTTATTTTTCATCAAGGTATTTCGGAATATTTCCGAAAAATATTTTATATGAATATTGTTCTTATATACAAACATTTGTTTTTGTTATTTTACAAAAAAGTTTACATATATAAATATTTTTAGTTTACTGATTAAAAATCTATCAATATATTATTATTAGTTAAAATAATAGTAATAAACGGCATTAATTAATAGAGTAAAACTTATATTTTATATAAAATTCTTTGATTCATAGATCTTTTAAAAATAAAATTTTTTATGTACAACTGGTTCCGTTAAATATTTAGAAGCTACGATATTTAGAAACAACGTTCGGAGATCTTTTTGAATCTGCAAGTATTGCCGGACCACTTTGGGGTACAAAAATTTGACAAAAGGAATTTTTTATTACATTTGACATGAGGGTACAATCTTATAGCAAATACTGTTGGGGCATTTTCGCCCATATTATCGGACTAAACCCTTTGTAATCAACTCTACAAACCAAAAGTCATCAACGCCTGAAAAGGAGTTCATTGATATAGTTAAATTGAGATGTGTGGCACTGACTCCGAAAATTCAAATTGATTCGTCAGGTGAGATGTGCTGGATATTGTCACTGAAGCCATTTGCATGTGATAATATCAAAGGTATATTATTTCACGAAAATTTATTTCCCCCCTTTTAGCGTCACAGTAGTAGTCTATCTATATTTCGTATTTTTCTTTTTACCTTTTATTAAACGAATTTTCTTTTTTTGTTAATTTTTTAATTAATTTTACTCTGGATTTTTTCGTACGTTTTTTTAAAATTGTTTGACTTTTATCAAACTTTCGTTTATTTCACAAATTTTTTTACACCAAATGTTTTCCCTGCAATTTCTTTTTTAATCGATATTTTTGTATTCGGTTTTATTTTTTTCTTTTGGAGAAAAATAGCATGGAAAATAAATGTTATATTTTGATCGCATCAATAATTTTTGTTCAATTTTTTCCAAAAACTTTTTTGTTATCAATTTCTTTAATATTTGTAATCAAGCGAATCAAAATCTAAACGTAATCTATCTATCTAGAATTTTTATCAATTTTTACGTACATCTCAACATTTTTTCGAAACAGCTCTGTGTTCAATTACGTATAATAAATAATATATACTTAAGATTATACACGATTTATTATATGGTCTTAAAAATTTTATACTATAATTTTCAGAATTAAATAAATTATTGCAATTACTCTATAATATACATAAGTAATTCAAATAATCTATTTTTAATAATTTCTTCAATACATAATATTTTCATAAGTGAGGTCATGTCCACAATCAATGCAATATTATAAATAAACAAACATTATCATTTTATTATTAGTTTCTACCGAAAATGACTCTATTCCTCAGGTCAATCTTTGTGTTAAATCAGAATTACACGAATTATTTAAAATATCAATAAGTAATAATATCAAGTAGATTATAATAAATATAAATGAAAAGGATGCTGTTGGAACGTGAAGGAAACTAGGAATAATTTATGTGATTTATGAATTATATTTAATATGTAGTATCAGAAACATTGGTAGATCAACTACGTAAACATTAAAATCTACGTCATATTCGTATTTTTTAAAAATATGTTTAAGCTCATGTCATTACTTATAATTATTTAAAATACTTATACATTTTTTTATTGATAATGCATATTGTAGAAAATACAAAACCTTAAACTCTATTCTATTGTAAAACGTTGTAGAATGTAGATCTTATATCTTGTAGTTATAATTTAGATAACGTATAACTTTTAAACTTAGTTTTTTAACTAAGTTAAAAAACTTCTATACTTTTATATTATTTTATTTTATTTTAGCATTTAATAGCAAGAATTTCATTTTCTATTTTTGATTGATATTATTATTTATATATTTAATATTGGAGACAATTAATGGATTTTCTCTTTTTATTCCTACGCGTTATTTACTACAATATAATATAAGCATTAAATATTAAAATTAAATTTTTTAAAGTAATTATGGAATATCCATTTTAGTACAAAATTATAAGACTCAACTTGAAATTTCTACAATGGTAGAAAGGAACGTTTTGATTTTTTATAGAATGAAAAATTCATCTGCATATGAAGCTGGCATTGGAGTTTGGGTTTGAATTGCTTTCTGATACTCGTGCGCATATTAGATATGTTTTGGCTTAGCCTCTGTTGATTCAAAAGAAAACAGCAACGTCGTATTGAACAGAAGCATACAGCTATATCTATATATATTTATTGTCTACTTCACAGCTCGTGACATAGGTAAATGCGCATACTAATTTATGCTGACATAGCTGTGACTCCAGTTGGCGCCTTAGTGTAACAATTGCGCCTATTGAGGGCGCACTTTCCCGGCACTCGAAAATCGTCGAGCTTTTCGTATATGTCATCGGCAATCTCTCCTTATTATCTCTGGCTCAAGCATACGTTACCAGTACGGGCATACGGCACTTTCGTCATTTTTACGAAATTTTCTAATAATAAATATTAATATTCATATATATATATATATATATATATATATATATATATTCCAAATATATATATATATATATATATATATATATATATATATATATATTCCAAAAACATGAAAATCTATCAAATAATTTCTGGAAACAATATTTTGTTTATAATTATCTATTCAAATCTATTCAAATCATAAGCAATGTGTGGGCGATAAGAACGAGAGTCGAAGAGAACTGGAGAGAGCTAAAGAAAACCAGAGAATCTCCAATCTCATTATATATTTTTAGGTAATTTTTAGATATTCACGATATAATATCTTTTTTTTATGTTATTTAACCCTTATGTAAGCAACCAACTTTTTCTTACGTTGATGGGCAACCGGGTATCTGGGTACCCACATCTGGTTTTTTTTATTTATTGAGTATTAGTATAATTGAAATCAATCCAAACCGATTCCATGTAATAAATAAACATAAACAGAAACTATTTGGGCTATATCCTTGACATATAGATCAGTAGAAAAATCTTAAATGGAAATCGGAGCAGAAGTTTCGAGCGCACAGCAGGTACCGCACGGTCACTTTTTATGTTTAATGGGTAGGCAGCTGCTCGCAATCTTAGTAGTGGTGGTAGTAGGATAGCCTACCTGCGTTACTATAGCACTGAGGCCTTTGGAACAGCTGCGGCTCAGTTCGGAGTGTCTAGTCGAAGGGGAAAGACGCGTATAGCAACGAGAGAGGACTGCCGTGGAGCATCAAGCCGCCGCTATGGAGAATATACATCAAGGCCTAACGCCATTTCAGTTTTGAACGTTGTTATAATTAATTCAGTGTTATTGAGTGATTTGTGTAGAAGATATTTATCATCTTTCATCATGCAAAACTATTTATCACGTCATGAATTTTCAAGGTAAGACTTATTTTGAAGCATACTTTCACAGTAGCATTTTCTTCCATTTTTGCCACAGATGTTGATCATGAAATCAATTTTTCACGTGCCAGGAAAATGGCTTATTTGAATAATATACTCCGAGATCCCGAGGACAGTTCGTAATACGATGAGGACAGTGTGGACGACGACTGGCTACCTTCAAAGCACTTTGAATACGGTGTCGGAATCAGACGCCGCAATTGGCAGCGAAGCGTCCGGAGATGAGGGAGCGAGCAGCTCCAGTTCTAATGCAAGTGAAAGCGAGGACGAAGGTGCAGCGTCAGGTATGGCGGCGCGGGGGCAAGAAGCGGGTATGGAAACGCTCCAAGAATACATTGTGAAAGATAAAACGATTTGGAGCAAGACGCCGCCCGATGTTCATCAAGCCGCTTCTCATAATGTTCTCCGCCAAAGAAGCGGTCCGGCTAGATCGACAGAAACATTATCAGTAGTTGACACTTTCAAAAATATTATATCAGTTGAAATAGTAGATCTCATAGTTCGTTATACAAATCAAAAGGCCAATTGTGTGTATAATACTTATAACTCGATGAATCCGAATTCTACTCGGTCGTGGCGGCCCGTGACTACTCAAGAAATATACGCGTTTATTGGGATTTTGATTGCTTCGGGGGCGAATAATTCAAACACCGATCATACAAATGAGATGTGGAAAAGTACTTCTTATCGTCTTTATCGTACAGCGATGGGTTTGAAAAGATTTCGCGCTATATTACGATTTATTCGTTTTGATGATGAAAATACGCGCCAAGCACGAGCACAAAAGGATAAAGCTGCTCCTATTCGTAATATATGGACGATGCTCAATGCAAATTTGGCTAAAATATATAAACCAACAGAGAACTTAACAATCGATGAGCAGCTTTATCCTTTTGAGAACGCGTATCCTTTGTTCGGAATTATTTATACTGGAAAAGTAGACAATGTTCGCGAGAAAAACCAAGAAGAGAGATTCGTGAAGGAACTTGTAGCTCAGTTCAAAAATAGTGGAAGAAATATTACGATGGACAATTTTTTTACTACCTTGCCTCTTGCTAAACATTTGTTATCGTGGAGATTGGCAATCACTGGTACTTTGAAAAAAAATAAGCCTTACATTCCTAAAGAAATGGCTCCTAATAAATCTCGAGAACAATACTCTTCTCTTTTTGGTTTTCATGAACGTAACGAGCTGTTATCTTACTTTCTACTATCCACTCCGATACTGCTGTGAATGAGGACGAGCAAAAGAAGCCACACATGATTACTTATTATAATAAATACAAAGCTGGCGTTGATAGAATGGATCAGATAGTAGACAGATTTAGCGCTCACAGACGCACTCAGAGGTGGCCTCTCGCTTTGTTTTTTAACATTTTAGACATTGCTGCACTTACAGCGTATATGGTTTACTATGAAAACAATAATATGATCAGGAAAAAGACCCATCAGCGTCGTATTTTTTTACGTCAATTAAGTGAAGAACTATGTAAGCCATCGATTGAAGACCGCTCTTCAAACAATCAAATCATGCGCCACCACTCAACGAAGAACGCAGTCGTGGACATACTCGGAGTTCACGTCGATCCTGTGCCTGCTGCTAAAAGAGATGATGAGCCTCGCGATACTACTGGTAAATTGAAAATAACAGGCTCTTGTCATCTTTGCTATAGATTGACAATCAAAAGACGTAGAAAGACCAGATAGAATTGCGTAGAATGTCAGAGACCCGTATGCGATGAATATTCTTCAACAAAAGTATTGTGCTCTGATTGCGTTGACTAAATGTAAAATTATTCATTTTCAACATTGGAATTAATAAATTACGTTTATTAATAAATCAATTATGTTTAACTTAATAACTATTTTAATTATTTATTTATAAACCTGTATTATACAATTATCATATTTTTAATTAACATTGCTCATTTCCAAGTTAATACGTCACTTATTTTCTAGTGGGTACCCGGGTACCCGGTTGTCCCCCAGAGCTACTTTTTTTCAACAGCTGAATTTTCATTAACAACAAATTTTTTTATACATCTAATATAGTCAACAGCTTCTGAAAACGTTAAATCGTGGGGATATGAAGCCTCAGATCGTAAAAAAAATTTCAAAGAGTAATCGATAAAAATGTAACGCGATGGGTACCTGGGTACCCGGTTGCTCACATAAGGGTTAACGTCGCTCTATTTATGCTTCCAAATATTGGTACTAATCAGCGACGGTGGTCTACAATGTGTTTGTAAACAAAGCACATGTAAATTATTAGAGCGGTGCTTGTGTTAATCGGCCGAGACCTTTTAATAAATTCTATTGCGCGCAGGTGAGGACCGCGGGAAATTTGATTAAAATTTACTTTTCATAATAATTTAATTTTTTTATTTAAATTTTATATTATCTTGGAAAACAATCTTGAGATTAAAAAATGAAAAGAGTAACTTTCGTTTTATAATTTAATTTGTCATAAGAATTACATATTTGAGACACCAAAAAGTTGATATGTGCTTTTTGGTTCTCACTGAGCCCTCGCCGGCTCTCACAGAGCTTTCCCCGTCTCTCTTCTACTTTCAAAGTAGTTCTCTTGTTCCCTTTACAAATAAGTGGTACGTTGTTTATAGATGATAACAATCAACATTATAATATAAATGAATAGATAAATATTGTCCCTGGTGGGAATGCACCACATTGTCTTGTTTGAACCGATTAGTATTATGTAAGTGGTAAAAAGTATCAATGACTATTGTTTATTGCTTAGTCAATGATAAAAAACTTATTTAAACAGCTTTTTAGCATTTTATGAAGAAACTCCAAAAATCTGTTTTTAAACCAAACTTGTGACATTTTTATAGTGAAGCATAGATTGTAATTTAACTGTCCATTATAGCATAAAAAATGACTAGAAAATGTCTAAAATAAATAAATAAATAAAAATATCTAAAAATTACCTAAAAATATATCATGAGATTGGGCGTTCTCTGGTTTTCTTTAGCTCTCTCCAGTTCTCTTCGACTCTCGTTCTTATCGCCCATACAATCTTATAGATGAACTTTAATGTACTGTGTACTTGGCGTTGTATTACAGAAGAGAAGCAAGAGAGATTGGCGAGAGCCGAATGAGAACTTTTGGAGAACTTGACTCTCAATCGGAGTAGCCACTCATCTATCAATGTATAAATGTATGAATTGCATTAATTCGCCATTATAAATCGCTTTCGATTTATAGGTGTGAAACGATATTTGCACAAAAATTAGCAAATTAATAAGAATTATAATCAGTAAAATATCTTTAGAAGTATTAAAAATAAGGAAATAATATAAATATCAAGTTTTGACATTTTAGAGGATATTTTATTTATTACAATTACTGAAAATATAATGTATTCCATTAATAATTATTATTAAATTAATAATAATATTAAATTAAAATTTTATAAAAGAAAAATAATCCCGATAAAAAATTATTTATTCAATTTCATAAGATTTAATTTAAATACATAAATTTATTCTCCTTTGATATATTTATTTATTCAAAAATGTGGATTTCTAATCAGCATTTTTAACACTCATTGCATTCGGTTTAAATTAATTTTAATTGTTAATTAAAATTATATAGATATAATTGTACAATTTCATGGTTTTGATTTCTTTGAAGAATAGGTTGAAAACTATTTTTACCTAATCGGTTCTCTAAGAGTCAATCCAAAGGTTACGTTCTGATTCTCAGTTTAAAGCCTTAGCCACTAATGTACTATATATTGTTCGTGATATAGCTAAACTCCCTTCTGAATCATTTGTAACAATAATTGTTAATCCTATAAGCTTCAATGTTATGCTGCCTTTAACTATCTCTATTAATTCGTTTCGGGTATTACAATTCTATTTTTTGAACGAATATATAAACAACTGAATTTTAGAATAATTTTATTGTGTTATATGCCAACACATAGACCCCCTAGAGTCTTGCGCGCGCGTTTTCGCTTAAATACGGAAAACATTCTCGAAACCCCCTCTCTCCGTCGCGGCGATTCCAGGCCAATCAGCGCTTGCGACCACCAGCGGAGCCTTACGGCGTCACCGGAGTCGCAAGCGTAGTAGAAATAAAAGAGAGGGGTTTCGGAATGAAAAAGACAGAAAGGATGCGGGAGAGATAGAGATCCGCACCTCCCGGGATCTCACACGGCCCATCCCGAATTAATAAATAGCTTTGAACACTCATCCAACGCCTTATTACTATTCACTCTCCAAAACCCATCCCAGGCTCCATAACATCAGGAGAGCGGCGCTCCCTATCTACTGATCCAGCGAGAGAGCGAACTAACGCCGCCGCGCCAATAACAGCTGAGCGTGTCGCCCCCGCCGCGCACTGCCTGCGGCGGCTCAAGAGAGCGTTGATCGAGCCGCCGCCGCCGCCGCCGCAGCAACGAGCGCCGCCGCAGCTGATCAAGTGCAAGGCCAAAGGCCCAAGCTGACCTTACCCCTTCCCTCCTTCCTCCTTCCCCGGTGGCCTCTACCTCATCGGTCCTTCTCAGGACCATATCGTGCGTAGGAGACGAGGTGAGCCACCCACTCTCCCTTCTTCTCCTCCACCTGCGGGTGGTGTCTCGCCTCATAGGCCCTTCTCAGGGCTGTCCTATTTGTAGGGGACAGGGCGAGCCACCCACTTCCCCCCTGGACCTTCCGTCCACGGGCAACGTCTCAGTTCGATGCGGAAACCCGGATCAGACGGACGGTGTCCGCGGTGTGGACCCCGGGTAAAGTACCCCTCCGAAGAGAGTTACGGGCTTGGCGCCCAGTAGCTCCGAATAAGAGGGGTGACCAAGGTCTCCGGAGACCCACGCTCGACAGACGCGCTTGGGGATTGTCGGAGGTCGAGTTCCTCTGGGGCACGTGTTCGGGGCCTTGCCTAATTCCCCCTCCCAACGGGCCGGCGGTCGTATCCGGTTTCAGAGATCGGGGTCGAGGCCGCTCCGGCCTTAAATGGTGTAAAAAACTTTTTTATAAATTTTAATATACTAATTGATTTTATTTAAAATTATATTGCAAATTGAAAAAAATATCTATTGTATACATATCTAAATAATTTTTTTATATCAATGTATCTAATATTTTTCATAGGTGAAAATCATTGCATTGAAGATTTTGAAAATACCGCAGCATTCAGTCGTGACTATCAAAGTGCTGAAGATTGCATGTGTGATATTGAACATATGCTTGATTGTCCAAACTCTGCCGATATAGAGAATAACATTATTCCTGGAATACCAATGACAAATGCTGATTTTGACCAAATAGTAGACAGATTTCAGGTAATGTATATAGCATTGATTTTTTTTATTTTATTTAACATCATTCTATTTATGCTTCTAAATATTGATGGTATTCAGTAACCAAGGTCTATAATGTATTTGTAAACAAAGAACATGTAAATTATTAAGGTCGTGCATGTATCAATCAGCTGAAACTAAGATTTGAACTGGAATCACCCAGTATATAGCATACTGTATAACAAAAGTTAAAACTTAAATAGAAATTATATACGTAAATTAATAAATATTTTTATCAGTCTTACAATCTTTATACAATAATATACTCTACTAATATAATGACAATTCGACATTTTTTTATTCATAATTACCCCCGTAGAATGTCTAATGGAAATTATTACAAAAAAATAGAATAAAAATTTAATCCAATTTCAAAAAAGAAATTTTATGCAATTGTTAGTAGTCCTAATGTTAATCTTGAAATTTATTTGGAGATAAAATTTTGAGTAGTTGATAATGCTCATGCAAATTTTGTATACTGCTTATATTTTTAAATAAATCTTTAAAGAGTACAAACAATATAACTTTCAAAATTTTGCACAAGCATCTTATTTCTGCAATAAATAATTTGCCCTGAAAAAGAATGTTATCAGATCTTATATTGTAAAAATAGTAAATCAAAAATTATTTGCTGAATTATTGTGCTTACATATATTTATACTTGCTAAAATATAAATATATCATTCATATTTATTTATTTTTTTTAGGAGGAAAATCCATTTTTCCATGGTGCAAAGCTGCCCATTGCAGCAAAGAAGGGTGTCAATATCAATTATTAATTATTAATGTCCGTATAATTATTTGTCTATAATTCAACATGTTTAATGTGAGATTACATAAGAATTCATAAAACTATATATAAACAGAAATAAACAATCTATTTTAAACATATTTTGAAATCCTTTGTGATACGCAGATAAGAAAAATCTATAAAATTTCTTGAGTTTCATTTGTCAATTGAATTTAATTTTTATAGATTATAATAATAATATATCAATAAATGAACATTGTAGTATTGCAGAAAAAACATAATTTTAAGAAATACAATAAAATGTTTTCATTAAGAGAATTATGATTATTTATTTCATTAAAACATGTATTATTATATGTGATTCCGCATCAAAGAAATCTAAATATAATTATATTATTCAAAATTATATAAACTCAATAAATATTCTCAGTATTACTGTTTTCGAAAACTTTTGAGAATTGGATATATATTAGATAACGCTTCTTTTAGTTCCTGTCGGTTTTTTGCACCTGTAATATGTCCAAAATAATTGACATCTTAAAACATAAAAATACTAAGAGTACTAAAATTGAAATTAAGTACTTTTGCTTTACCTGTTAAAACTATTTTTCCATTGACAAAAATAAGTAATACTACTCGGGGTAATACCATTCGATATATCAAACCTGGGTATAATTCAGGCTCATAGCTAGAGAACTGTCCATGCATATGATTTAAGTTTTCCAGCTTAATAGGAAATTTTAAATCTGCAGTTGCCACAATATTTTGTACTTTAAAATCTGTAAATTTGACCTTGTGAAATAAAATAACATTAAAATATAGATGTTAGAACCTACTATGTGTATTTTGAGTTATAAAAAATATATTAACTATTTTCAAATTTAAAGCACTTTTAAAAGTTTAAAATTTTATATATTATATATTTCAATTAACTTTCCAAAATTATCAATATTTCAACTTACTGAAAAACCAAGTTTCTGTATAATTCTAGCAAATTTCTTTGAAGCTAAAAATGAGTCTTCTTCACATCTAGCTCCAGTACAAACCAATTTTCCTGATCTGAATATTAAAGCAGTTGCTCTTGGATTACGTATTCTCATGATGAGACCAGTAAATCTAGCAGGATTATATTCAGAATTTCTAGTCCTTGTGTTAATATACATTAATTTCAATTCTACGCTTAAATTCACAGTTGATACAACATTTCTGAAAAATTAGAACAATCAAATTTGCTGAAAATACATAAGATACTACTGACATCATCTGTAAGAACTTACTGTAAACAAGGTTCTGATAATTCTTTACCACCGCTCATTGCAACCATAGCTGTCATTGTTACCTGAGGAGTCATTTGGGAAGTACTAGGTCTTGGCACATTAGTCTGAAAAGTAAAAAGAAAATAAACAAATAATAATATTTTATATGCAAATGCGTAAACAATTTCGAACAATAATTTTAAACACAACCAAAAATCAAAGAGTATTTTTCTCACCGTGGGTGGTGGTGCCATAGAGCCTTCCTCGCTACTACATCTCGCAGGGCTCGCAAGAAGACGCTTCAACTCATTATCACTGTGCGATGTCATTGTATTTATCATAATTAAGTCTTGAATGTAATAATTTTCAACATTATCTCTGTTACTAACGAATCATTTTATGAAAAAAAAATAACAAAACCAATATTAATAGGCGATGCGATTCTTATGACGTTGCTTTGAAAACCATATTAAAATTTGAATATTATTATAGCCGCATTCTAGAAAACTATACAAGCATCGATTAATCTACCAGGACTTCAGGACAAAATTGACCGCAATCGCAAGTCGGCGACAAGCAGTGAGGTTGCTCAAGAGTTGCTTTATGCACTAAGCGAAAGGAAACGTTAACATTGCTTGAGTAACTTTTGTAAAATTACAATACAATAATTGGCCGTTACAGAGAATGTGCCCGATCCTCAAAAGATTCTGGAGTGAGAGGGCGGTTCGGCGAGAGGCGAAATCTCGCGTTAAATAGAAGCGGCAGTATTGACGCAGGAATTGAACGAAACCTCGCTAAATTAAAATTTAATGTTATAAAGATTGAAATTAACAAACACAAAAAACAAACAGTGGCAGGCAGCGATATGCGAGCCCCTGCTTTGAACGCAGCTACGCAGGTCTAGAGCCGCCGCAACGATGACGCGCGCCAGGATGGGGAAGAGAGAGAGACAAACGACCTTTTACAAACTCAATTTGCCTAGATGGCCTCTCGTCAGCAAGAACTCTAAACCAGGCTAAACTGGAAGCGATGCAGAGCGAGAACCTACTCTCTAGTTTCAACTCTCTACCCGTTAATTCTCCTCCCGTTTCTCCTTCTGGTGGATGAACAGTGAACAGCTATTCTGCCAATTCCATATATCAGCATGTGCTAGCTGGTGCTGTCACGGTTTGGCTCCTGTGCGCACCCACTCAGCCCACCCCATACCCATCAGCCCACCCATCAGATCGCAGCGCCGTTCCATAGTAGTGTTAGATTGCTGTTACGCGTGATACACGCATGTTGCGGTTCTGAAATTGAAATCCGGTCACGCATCAACATATTAGCAGAGATATATTAGCAATATTAGTAGAGACTGGTAGAGATAATATTAGAATCATGCCTGACTGTAGCAGAGATGAACCGAGATTGCCAGGGTCCATGTAAATCAATGGTTCCAAAATTGGCGCCACAGCCTGCAGTGATAGCTGCCCGAACAAGATCCGTCTGCAATGTCGATTATCGGTAATTGCAGTGCACTGCTGAAAAATGTCCGAATAGAAAATAACCCAGATAGCAGCGTATGCCAGGCATGATCATGCACGACATCTGATGCGTATTCAATCGTAATCTGCGCGTATATTGCGAGATTTGTTCTGCTGCGCAAGATTGCGGGTAATGTGAACGTACGTGTTTGCGCAAAATCTGGAGCAAAAGAATGGACTTATTGCCAGCTATGTGCGAGATCAAATTTTTAATATACTAAAAATATTTTTAGGTTCAAAGTATATATATATATATATATATATATATATATATATATATATATATATATATTACATCCTCGCGAATAAGTCAGCTGTTGGAACGCTGTATATATCAGTATATAGTATACGAGTGCCATGTGGATGTGTCAGTATTTCAAGTTTGTTTTGAAATAACTTCAGAAATTCTATGAAAATTATACATATTATGTGACATTACAATATTATCGATGAAATATAATGTAATGTTAAAAAAAGTATGCATTTAAAATTCTTCCATTTTTAAAATATCTTATATAATATTGCATTTCTTTTCTATTTAGATTCCATCAGATATATGGACTTATTCTCTATTTTGACGATTATTCGAGAAATAATTAATTGATTTATATAAAATATATCTTATTTTGTTGATGATTCCGACAAACCAGATTAATGAGTTTTTAGGACTAGATTATATAAATATAAAGATTTATACCATACATTTTATTATGTTCATTCATATGTAACTGTTATATTTTTATTTATTTGTGTAATTTAGTATAATTAATTACATATAATTGCATTAGTTTAATTTTATGTGTAAAATAAAAGTATTTTGAAAATTAAACTTTTAATTTCTTAATAGATGAAAATATTATCTATTATAATGTTTTGAATAATATTTATTTATTTATTATTAATGTTTTTACGACCTATATGTACACGAATATATATTTAATATGTAACATATTCTTGCATATTTGAATTTTTATATTTTCCCGCCTCGGTACTACGCAAGCAAGTCCGCGTTTTTTACCGTTACATTTTAAACGTTCCACGAACTTTTTGAAATCTAAATTCAATTTTGGTTGTACTTATAAGTATATGTACAAGTTTTTTCCTATAATAAATATAATTTATTGTTTAAACAAAAAGAAAAAGAAAGACTTAAATTTATATTGAGAAATTTCAACATTTTGAGATTTAAGAATTCTCTGATTTTTAAATTATACAAGGTAAGTTTCTTTAATTATTAAATAACATAGGACTGAATGTAATTCTTAAAAAAGGCCACTGAAAGTAGAGTATACACATTTTTCATTTAGCATTACAATTTTCTGAGAAGTTTAATATTGTTACTCATTAAAATTTTGAAATTATTTAATTTGAGTGTTATTTAGATAACTAACATGATTAAATTTTTTGTAATTATTTCTTTGTTGATTTATTTTTTTATATTTTGAATAATTATAATCAGTTACATAACTAATTAATAATCATATCTGTTCTAGTTCATCATCGCAATTATGCTACTCATACTAAAAGGAATTTCTCTTCCTTCTTATGCAAAAGAAGAAGATGCTTGACATTAATTCCAATATTTTCACTTTACTTTTTATTATGCCGTATTGTGGATACCATAAAAAAAGGTACAGTAAAGAATAAATAGTATAAATAAAAATTTTTAAATAATTAGTAATAAATTGTAATATATTGTAATATTTTAATATATGTCTAAATTTTATATTTAATTGTAAATAAAATCTGTTTTGTATAAAATATAATTCTTCAAAGTTTTATATAATTTGATTGTTTCAGAGGCCTAGAGGATTGGAAAAAAAGATATGCAAAACAAAGAATGTACTGAAACAGGTTTGTTTGAATTTATAGTTTTTCTTATTGTAAAAGAAATTAGGATAAATTATATACAAAAAGTACAAAATATTTTGTATACCACTGAAATTTTTCAATTAAGTTTTTCAGGTTATTGTGATTAATTGAATATCAAATAATATTTTTTCAAACTCACAAAATGAGATTGTCTTAATATTTTTTCAAAAGTTAAATATTGTTGTTCGCTAATATTTTGATGTTATTTAATGTAAATTTCATTTTAATAACTTGCAGGATTAAATTTTTCTTATTTATATCACTGTAGATTTTTTTTATATTTAGAATAATTTTAATCAGTTACATCACTAATTATAATAATCATATTTGTTTCAGTTGATCATCACAATTATGCTGCCCAAACTAAAAGGAATTTTTCTTCATTCATATGCAGAAGAAGAAGATGAAGATTCTTATGAATTCAAATAGTTTCACTTTACTTTTTATTATGTCGTATTGTGAATAGCATAATAAAAAAGGTACAGTGAATAATGAATAGTATAAATAAAAATTTAGAAATAATTTCTATGAAATTGTAATATATTGCAACATTTTAATATATGTATCAATTTTAAATATATGTATCAATTTTAATATATGTATCAATTGTAAATAAAAACTCTTGTATAACATATAATGGTTTATTTATTTCACAAAAAAAAAATAAAAATAAATTTAATTTACCTACTGAGCCTAGCAACGTTACCTGCACGCGCACGATCATGCCTGTAATATATCGGCAATGTACGCACAATATACGCGCAGATTTCACGCTTTTTACGCCGGCGCAATTTTGCGCGAAATCTACGCGCTTATTGTACGGTACCTGGCAAGCAGAAACAGCGATTTCAAGCCGCTTGCAAGCGCGCAATCTGTCGATAATCTGCGCACTCAATGTTATCTGGGTTATTTTCTATTCGGACATTTTTCAGCAGTGCACTGCAATTACCGATAATCGACATTGCAGACGGATCTTGTTCGGGCAGCTATCACTGTATAGGCTCTGGCGCCAATTTTGGAACCATTGATTTACATGGACCCTGGCAATCTCGGTTCATCTCTGCTGTAGCCAACCGTGGAACTAATGCGAACGTATAATGTTCATGATTATGATAACATTATACAACCACGAATAGCACGCGTGCATATACTATGATGTATTTCTGTGCATTCACGTGTTTATATATTTAAAGGTTATATTTATATTTTTTTAAAATTACAAACATTCCATTAAATAAACAATTTGATTTTATTAAAAACTTAATTGAAACATACATTAAATATACATTAAATACATAATTTAAACTTAATTTCAGAATAGCTTTTGAAACTTTTTGATCCTTCTGATAAATAGAAAAAAGATTTATCATTACTTTTAAGTACAACTCACTCCTATAAAAAATATAAGTTCGTTGTTTTGTATAAATTCATGTAGTATATTTACATTTGATAAAATAATATATACCTCAGTAACTTCTGCAATATCATTTGTATACATTGAACTTAATTTTTTACAATTGTCATCATTCATCTGCATTGGTATAATTTCCACAAATTTCACTTAACTCCAATATTTTTATTACGTTTCTCTTGAGCATTACTCTAAGAAATCTACATGAAATATTCACTTTTTGCACATCATTTTTGATAGTTCATCTTTTGGCACCTAAAATAATCAAAACATTTGGAGTTTAAATTTCATATATATTAAAAGAGATATAACTTGAACATTTTTAGTGAACCTAAGTAACATAAACTGAAAACTAATTTCTTGATCTTAAACTGTCTTTTAATAAAGCACAATTTACTGCTATACAATAAAAGAAAAAAACTTAAAATGATATTGTTTATAAATATATAAGCAATGAAAATAAAATTACTAATATTTCAAAAATGCTTTCACTGATAGTAAATGTTATATAATTATGTATTAATTATATAGTTCAAATTTAAATATATTTTGCACAAGAATCTAATAAAATGAAGTAAACATTTACAGTAATACAAATTTACTGACATATTTACAATAAATGTAGAATAATAAAAAATGTGAGACATATATCAATCATACTTTTAATTGTATTTCTAAAATATTCTTAAATATTTTACGTAATAAAACTGTTTTTAATTTCTAACCTCAATTCTGATCGTGTGGAATAGTTTTGCAGGTAAATTGAGCACATAATAATCTTCCAAGAAAATTGGAACTAATTCACCACAAGTAGCTAGACACGTTCTACGCATTTGAATAAATTCAATTGTGATTCAATTGTCATTCATCAATGACAATGAAATTGTGTATTTTGTTATAACCTATTTTTTTCAATGTATATATATTTATTTTGTACTATATTAAATTGTACATACCACAAACTGTTTATATGGTTACAACATCAGATATTTGTCATATTGAGAATTTGACAATAGCTTTCAATACATGGTTTTCATTAAATTAGATTGAGACTTGTTATATTTTGTAAAAAAGTTTCTACAATATTAAAAATAAGTTATATAATGTAAGTTATACAATGTTATACATATACAAATAAGCTATATGCTTTATTGTTTTCTCAAGTATTTTTCATAGAGTATGCAAATCTTAAATTACAATGCTTCACATATATGTCACTTAGGATCATTTTATTGTTACATCTAAAATTTATATAGAGTGGAGCTTTTTTCAGAGGCATATTAATTTAAATACAATTAATATTATATTTGAATTATTAATTTTAATATGATAGACATTCAGTATTAAGTTAAGATTCCTGTATATAGTACACATTCTGTAATATTACTAAACAGGCCTACGCTTCAATGAGCTGTTTTATTGTTTTCATTTTTTACCTTATTGCAAAAGTTGATACATTCATATACACTTTTGATTATTTACTAAATTTTTGATTTCTAACATTAATTGTGACATATGAAAGTATGAGATTATATTATGTAGTTTTCATTAAATTTAAGCAATACTATATATATTGCATTTTATACAATACTTTCTTTACTATCACAAATAAGTTATATGCATTGAATGATTTGCTTTATTATTTTCACAAATATTTTTCATAAGTTCACAAATTTAAATTAAAGTGCTTTTCATATAATAAATAACAAATAGATATCATTTTTTTGTAATCATACAAAAATTGGACTATTTATAAAAATGCTAACTTAAGGTTTAATGTAAAGTATAGTATTTTATTGGTTACTAAAACGCCAATAGAGAAGTTTCATTTGTTATGACACGGTTGCTATTAGTTACAATCAAAAATACTAAATGAAGTTTTAAACTCAGTAAGATTGTTTATTACTGGTAATATAATTTGAAAGACAAAGTTTTGTTTTAACAAACAACTACAGGGCAATGATAATGAATTTATTACTACTAGGAACTGAAAGTAGTTCGAATGTCATAATTTTTGACATTTCAAAAAACGAGAAGAAATTAAATGAGGAATATAAAGTACTGCAACGAAAATTAAAATCAAAATGGAAATTCATTGAGTAAGCTTACATATAGCATTAACAAATATATTTTTTATTTAATACATGTCTATTATAACACAAGCTTTTTAAATATATACATTAGAAACGCCGAAGTAATAACTCAAGAAATTCTTTCTACTGGCAAAATTTTAGTATTGGCAGGTCCAAAAAGTAAATTTACAGAAATAGAAATGAATGCTATAAGGGCGTTTATTAATGCGGGTGGCAATTCATTAGTCATGCTTGGAGATGGTGGTGAAAAAAAATTTAATACAAATATAAATTTTTTGTTGGAGGAATTCGGCGTAATGATAAATAACGGTTAATTTTCAAATTGTACTTTGAAGATATTGCTGTTACATAATCTTTTTATAACTTAAGAATTTTTTGTAGATTGTGTTATTCGAATGAATTATGATCAAACTTTACATCCAAAAGAAAGCACAATTTCTAAAGGATTATCTAATAAATCTGTATTTTTAAAAAATCGAGTGCACAAAGAGTAAGGCTTATAATCCTATATTAATTAAAAAAATTTCTTTTTAAATAGCTATTAAACAATCATATATCTCTTATTTATAGATTAAAGTTCTTATACCCATACGGTGCGACGCTAAACGTTGTAAGACCATCAGTAGTTGCGCTCTCAAGTGGATCAATTACAATCCCTACCAATCGACCTATTTGCGCGTACTACTCTTCAAAATCAACATTAGGAAAACTAGTAGTTTTAGGTTCTTATAAAATATTAACTGATAACTACATCGATAAGGAAAAAAATGATACGCTTAGAGAAATGATTTTTGACTTTTTCGATTCTGAAGCAATTGAGACGGCCGAAATACAAGGCGACGATGCTGATGTAATTATAATCATTTTTAGCGTTTATTTACAAAATTAAATTTAAAGTATTAATTACAATATTTATTTAATCTTATATACTTTAATAATTATAACAATTATAAATTTATCCATTGTTTTATTTTTTTTATAATAAAATATTTCATTTATTATTCCTAAAATTTGATTTCCAGTATTGGGAGTATAATTTTGTGCCTGACATTACTCAACAAGCCGATAAACCAAAAGTATGTACTCAAGACTTGAATAGTGTCAATATGCCACAAGAATATACAAAACTCTTCAAACATGATTTATATGCCATAAATCTCGACATGATTCCTGCAAGTTTAAAAGCTTATGATGATCTCGACATAAAACATGAGATATTAAGTTTAATTGTACCTAACTTTGAAACTCCATTGCCGATAACACAAGCATCCGTACGTTTTTAATAATATTATATTTTTTACTTGTTGCTTCCTTTTTCATTTATATTTTTCTTTTATATCATTGGTCAAGTATAAATGTTTGTTTTATTTAGTTATTTTTACAAAATGTCATATTTTATATTCATTCGAAATGCCACAAGTTTCTTATAACGCGGTCTTAAAGTCGTCGGATTACATGTAGCTGTTCAGTAGCAGTTTGCGTGAAATTATCAAAGTGGTCGCTGTTATTGTTTAAAATGAATAAAAATATCGAACAACGTATTACAATTAAATTTTACTTTAGATTTGGTAAGTGCAAAGAAAACGAAGGAAATGTTAAAAGTGTCTTATGGTAAATGTGTTATTTCTCGTGCTACTATTTTTCGGTGGTATAACATATTTGCGGCGGGTAGAAAGTCGGTTGAAAATGATAAAAGGAGTAGGTGTCCGTGCGCCATGAAGGGTGAAAAGTACATCGACAAAGTCGCAGCTACATTAAAGCATAACCGTAACTCTAGTTGTAGATGGATTGAAGAACTTACTGGAATACCAAAATCCACCGTTTAACGCATTATAAAGAATGTCGTGAAAGAAAAGAAGGTGTGCACGCATTTCATTTAGCACGCGGTAACTGTCAAACAGCAAGAGCAACGAGTTTCTCATGCATGTGACTTGTTTGGAAAGGATTGAAACGCAGCCCAATTTTCTTGAAACTATTATTACGGGTGATGAAAATTGATGTTTTGCATATAACCCTGTAACGAAACGCCAACGTGCTGAGTGGGGTGGCGAAAACTCGTTGCAACCAACAAATGGACGCTGTAAAAATCAAAAGATAAGACAATATTAATCTTTTTTATTCTAAAAGTATCATCCACAACGAATTTATTCCTCAAGGTACTACTGTGAATCCTGCATTCTGCCAACAACTGCATGATCTCTTGCGTAATAGAATTTCGCGTGTTAGACCACAACTAGCATCCTCCGTCTTGGCTTCGCCCAAGATATTGATTTAATCAAATTCATAAAGAATTCAATAATATCTAAGTAAAAAATACTTTATATAGAAAAATCTATGTTTCTATGAATAATTGACCGTAATGTACCTATCGTCACTTCTGTATAAAAAGCTGCTTCAATGTAGCGTCCATTTAAAAAATAATGCTTCGATGGAGAAAATTGTACTTTCGAGTTCGAGCGGTAGAAAAATATGTGCAGATGTTTCGAGACAACGTTTACAGAGAGTATCATATTTAGACTATAGGAAATGCCTCGGAACGACTGCTATAGAGAGTTTTGTGTTGGGGTGGTAGAATACAATGTTCAGTTATCCCGGGACGACTCTTACTGATAGTGTAGGTGTTCGAATGATAGAACACTCATCTCTTGATAGAAGTCGTACTGGCATACCTGGATTTTGTTTCCTACCAACTAAACATGACACTCCCCGTAGAAGTCGTTCCAAATCATCTGGAAATCGAATTCTATCATCCGAACATGAAACTCCCCGTAAAAGTTGTCCGGACATACCTAAACAGCGTTTCCTACCAACTAAACACGATAGTTCCAGCAAAAGTCGTCCCAAGAAAGCTAGCATCGCTTTCTGACGACTAAACACAATACTTCCCGTAGAAGTCGTTCGCAAAAACCTAGATATCGTATTTTACCGTCTCAACACGAATCTTCCCATAGAACTTGATTTTCTCATACCTGGACATCGTTTTCTATTAATTAAATACAATATTCCCCATACAAATCGCCCAGAGACACCTGGACATCGCATTGTATCATCCGAACACACAGCTGCTCATATAAATTGTCTTGAGGCAACGGGATATCGTAATCAACCGCCCGTACATGCTAATACAATATTTCTCAGTAGAAACCGTATTTAAAATGTGTCTATATAATATGTACAATTAATATACAAACAATATATATTACATATTGCGTATATTTTCGTATTTTCAATTAATACCGTGAATATTTTCGTAGTCATGCCAACTGAAATTCCAGCAAAATTGTATGGCGAATAGCATATTTTCTAAGCAGACGATGGATATCGGCTTTTTTATGCAGAAGTGACGATATATTTTATATATACATATATATATATATATATATATATATATATATATATATATAAATATCTATAGTGACCGGCCAAATCGCCGGTCTGTGGTTGCGAAACCGAATGTTCGCGCGTGAAGGCGAAAATACGTGAAGCGCCAGCCGCGAGAGTGCGCGACGTACATGCACGAAGGAGGAAATCGAGAGAAGAATCCTTCTTCTCCTCTTCCGAGCTACCAGAGATGACAGTTGCGTTGGGAAGAGAAACACCCGAAATAGTATAACTCTCTCTCTCTCTCTCGAGCCGGTCACCCACTGACGCCATCCGCATCCCGATCATCCCGACGTCCACATCTGCGTCTACATCGACAAATCCCGAGCAGCCACGCCAGATCGAGCGACCGTCCTCACGGTCGTCGTGACTTGAGTTCCGAAAGTTTACTGAGAGTACGAGACAGAAGGAAGGAAGGAAGCTCTAGCGAAAGAGAAAGAAAGGGAGAGAGCAAGAAGATCACAAATCGAGAGAAGGACAAAAGGAGGTTCAGCAGGAGAGGGAGCAGCGGCGATGAGGACAGATCGGCAAGTAGCTTCTTTGATGATATTAGTATGTGAATTGCGCGTCTCGGTAAAGCGCGCGCCAACGTTATGCGGCCACGCGCGAGAGCGCGTCGTGCTGAAGCCACTACGCGTCGCGTTCCCCCTTTCCCCTCTCTACCGTGTCCATCCATGTCCGCGGAACCCGCTTCGTGGTGATTGTCGTCGTCACGCGGAAAACCGATATATGTAACTCGCAAGATTGTGATGTAGTATTCGATGTATTTCGAGTAAGTTCATATTTTCTATTCGCGAGTAGTTGAAAAGAAATTGTTAATGGTTTCGAAGGACATCAATTATAGTTATTTCAGTTCTCCGTTTCCCGTTTTCCAGTTCCAGCGATGCCGACGCCACCAGAGATCTCGAAAGTAAGCGCCCGCAAAAGTCGGATTCCAATATATATATAGTCTCTAGGTTGGTAAAAAACTCGGTTTTGCCATCATTTCTATTGTTCAAACTAAAAAAAACGTAGTCTCTATCACAATTCTGAAGTTAATATAATGTATAAAAACAAAAATATAATTTGTCGTCACAAACTATATTCAGTATGATTTGGCATACAGAACCAATTTAGAAGAGAAGGAGAAAGAAAGACACACAGAGAAAGAGAGAGAGAGAGAGAGAGAGAGAGAGAGAATAAAATTTACAAAAATCAAAAGATATCTATCAGGTGTGAGTGTAGTGTCAGATTAACCTGAAGACCAAAAAAGGTAATACCGACCAACGTCACACCTCCTTTAGGATACGAATCACAAAGTTGGATATGAACATTCGTTTGAGCTGGCCTGGTATTAATACTTAAAGGGGACTACTTTGAGTTGATGTTCGTGATTCTAGACGCCATCTAGTAGCCGCTGGTCGAACTGATTGTTAAAACCATTAACTTAATTTCCTGATAAAAGTAAAATGATTTTCAATAAAAAACGTAGCCTACGTCCTTCCCAAGATAATATAGAATTTATACGCCAAATTTCAGAACAATCGGTTCTGTAGTTTTTTCGGTTATCGTGTACAAACAAAAACACGCTTTGCCTTTATAAATTAGTATGATATGATATGATATGATATGATTATTATCTGATATTAAAATAACTATTATTGTTTATTATTAGGATAATTATTAGTATTATAACTATTATTATTTTCGAATAATAATTACTATTAGCGTTAATTTGCATTAATTAAATTAATTTGTTATTATAATAATTATCATCCTAGGTATTTTAATGATGAAATATCATTTAAATACAAGCGTTGCCAAGGACGCAAATATCAACTCAATTATTATTCTAACAATTATTATTATTATTATTATTATTATTATTATTATTATTATTATAATTTGTTATAATAATAATTATTCTTAGTATTTTAATAAGCAAATACCCGAGAGAACTAAATTACGCCGAAATGATTATAACAATACGAGCACTCTAAAGGGAAAAGTCGCAAATTAGCCGTATAGTTAATATAATTTTAATGCGATTATTATTTTTTTTTTTTTTCGGCGACTCGATACGAAATTAGTCGAACGGTCGCGTAAACACCTGATCTTCTAATTTTTCGTGTATAAAAGGGCGAGTTTTCCACCCTAAAAGGAGTTCTCTTTTGCGATTCTCTTCTCCGGTTGCGCGGCACTCCGTTAAGAACCAGCGGCTTCACTAAAAACTCCTCTCTTTCCTGGCGAGACTTGATCCTGGATGCGCGCCGCTCCGTTAAAGACCAGCGGTGTCAGCAAAAATCCCTCCTGCAACTTAGTGAGGTTTGATCCTGGTTGCGTGACGCTCCATTAAAGTCTAGCGGCCTTACTATCCCTCAAAAAGACTTAATCCTAGGTGCGTGGCGCTCCCTTAAAGCCCAGCGGTCTCACTCCTATCCCCGAACAAAGCCCTGATCCTGGGTGTAATAGACCAGCAGGCTACGTTCTTCCCCCAAACTCTCCCCAGCCCCAGTAAAAGTTTGTATAAATATAGTGTGCAACGTTAGTGAATTAAGTACGTTTAAAGAGAAAATTATCGGAGGGCTCGAAGCCAGAAAAAATTATTACTATTTACTTATATATATTTTATTCTTTGTGTGTTCTTTTAGTATAAGATATTTTGTTCTTATTCAAGTTGCTAATTTTCTTCATAACAAAGATACTGGTATGTATGGAACCATGAAGAAAAACAGAAAAGGAATGCCCGAGCTTGTCAGTAAATTGAACCGAGGTGAACTTGAAGTAGTCCATACCGATTCTTGGTTAGCAATACAGTTTTTTGCACAAGAAAGAAGTTTACATAATAACAACAGTTCATGAAGTTGGTTACGCAAGTACAGAGAAGAAACATTGGAGTACTAATAAAGATATTATAAAACCAATATATATAGTGGACTATATAAATAGTATAAACTTACTTCATTTTGTTCTGGTAATTCCCATGCATTTCATAAAATGCAAAGTACCACTAAGAAAAAGATTTCTTATCCTGATTTTCGTTTAAAAGTGGTGAGAGGCTTACTGGTGATAAACTCTGATGATTTGCGTCATTCATGTCAGATGAATGATTCTCGACTTACTGGGAAACACTTTCCTAAGAAAATTGATCAAGGGAAAAAGAAAGAAAGCAATTGCTGTTTATGTCTCATGAATAAACCAGATATCGAAGCACTTATGAATGTTAAACTTGTCAAGTGTTTCTATCTATAGATCCGTGTTTTGAAACTTGTCACACCAATGGAGTCTTAGCTTGATCAAATTGGAAAAATTATAAAAAGTAAAAGAAAGTCATAAAGTCAGATATTATCAATAGATTCATATAGATCTTAGAAGAGCAATGTGAGAAAAATACAAAATCGACTTCTGACAAAATGGAAAAATGTATAAAACAAATAGGAAAATATTAAAATTAAAAAAATTAAAAAAGGAGCTACATTACTCTCTACGCCCCCGTTGTTAGTTCCGGGTAAAGCAGAAGGAGAGTAGAAGGCCTAAAACTCCACATTTCTAAAAAATAAGCACGCATCAAAACAAATAAACCCCGAGATGGCCATATACCCAGAAGAATGAGTATAATTATGTCTATTCACAATCAAATAAGTGTCAGATTCAGATGTAGCACCTCGGGATACTCTTAGATGTCATTTTTGTTCGATTATATATGATACTTTCTGCATTTGACCTTGAAGTGACCTTGTTTGATCTCGAATGACCGTGATTATGAACAGTTATGACCGATCAAACTCCAGATTTGATAATTTGCACATTTCAAAACCTGCGAATATGATTTTATTCCTATTTTAAATTAAAAAATATTTTTATCGGTCTTACAGTCTTTATAATATCATATATTAGTTAAAATAATGACAGTCAGACTGTCCTTGTTTATGATCACCCCCGTAGCATCTGAAATAAAACTTATTACGATAATAAATTATATCAGAAATTTAAAAGTAGAAATAAAAAAATAATAAAAGTACTTATTCTATGTTAGTAAATGACAACCTGACTGCCCTCACTACCTTAAATTTAGGATTAACTTCTTATCCGACGTTTCAAACCGCTACGGTTCATTCTCAGAAATTCTAGAATAAGTATTTTTATTATTTTTTTATTTTTATTTTACTTATTACTGTAATTTTATTTTTATTTTCTATTTATTATTAATTTTATTTTATTTTTATTTTTAATTTTCTGATATAATTTATGATAATAATAAGTTTTATTTCAGATTCTACGGGGATGATCATAAACAAGGACAGTCTGACTTCCATTATTTTAACTAATATATGATATTATAAAGACTGAAAGACCGATAAAAATTTTTATTAATTTAATTCAGAACAGTCGAATTAAGTACAATTTTTAATTCTAATTTATTCCTATTTTACCGAACTAAAAATTTTTCATGACCCTCCAGGGCGGGAGAGCCGAAATATCGGCTGGGTCCATGATAGGGTTATTGTAGATAGTTGATGGGTGATACAAGATATGATTTTGGGTGCTTTCAAAGGAGATTTCAAAACCTCAAAACGCGGCCGTTTAAAGGTTAACATCTTTCGGTCAATTGTCAAATACCATTCCGAAAAAAACTGTGCGAATTTTGAAACAATCTATGAATAGATTCATTATTTGACTTCTTCATAAGATTGAAAACGTTTGCAAGCTAGGCCAAGTGCCATCGAATCAGAACAAATGGTAGTTGGAAGAAACAATGTCTGGCGAGTATGGTGAGTACAGTAAGACTTCTCATTTTAGGATTTCGAAGTATATCTTGACGGATTTTGCGACTTATGTGCGAGCATTCTCGTGCTGCAGGATAACATTATCGTGTCTCTCTTAGTACTGTGGCCATTTCTCCTTCAATGCTTGCGTCAAAAGCATCAATTATGTTCGATACCCATCCCCTGTAATTGTTATTATCTGGTTTCAATAAATCATAATACAGCATACTGAGCTGTCTTACCAAATGCATTGATACGGTGACTATTCGGTCCGCACATCGATGTGTAAGTATGTTCGGGAATTTCCCAGGATTTTCTCTTCTTGGGATTATCGTAGTGGATCAATTTTTCGTCGCTAGTTATAATGCAATGTAAAAATCGCTTCTGATTTTGTCTTTGAAGTAGCTGTTTCAAAGAAAAAAACGTTGTGGAACATCTCTTGGCTTCAATTTGTACGAAACTCAATTTCCTTGGTTCTAAATCATTCCCGCGGCTATGTAGGCGTTTTAAAATGACTTGTCGCGTAACTCTCAATGATTCTATTAATTTTTCTTGGGTTTTGCATGAGTCTTCAGCATGTAATGCATTCAGTTTGGAAACGTCGCAAATTTTTCTTTTTTGTTACCATGCCGGTCCTTGTCATCAAAAACATCGCTTTTAAAGCGTTGAAATACTTCCCGAAAACGATGAGAATTTAGCTCGGAATCTGACATCTTTGATCGAGAATACACTTCTGATGTAAACACTAATTCACAAAGTTGTGCTGTATTAATTTAGCAAATGTCAAACCTTACTGTATGAAATTTTTAACCTATCTATTTCAACCAGCTGTTATGACTGCAGCTCTCGATCGAAAAATGGGGGCAGCCAGGTTACGAATCTAATATAAGAGAAAATACATAAACAGAATAAAATTGAAATTAATAAAAATCTTTAGATTTAATATCACTTTTATTTAAAGACCAATGATTCAAAATCAATTAAATAAAATATACAAAAGGATTTTTAGGTGTTCCCGCCAACGTTTCAAGAGCTCTCGCCTCCGGATTTGGAATTATATGATTTAGACGACGCTTTCAGTTCGAATTTTCTGAAACTTTCACAATTAACTAATAAATATACGACTGATGCTGATTCTGCAAGTGAGCAAGAGTTAGAAAATTACATACGTGAATTCGGTGCTATTATACGAATACATAATCATGGAAATTTAACAGCTAAAGGTATTTTAAATGACGTATTTTTTAAAATCAGCAGTTATAAATCTGCTCGTAATTAACAAAAGTTTAAGATAATATATATATATATATATATTAGCTTATAATTTTTATACATAAATTAAAATACAAAATTAATCCAGATTGTAGTAGTTTATCAATTTTCTTAAACTTACATAACATAGAAACTACCGATTCATACTGTCAAATATAAGTTTATTGGAAAAAGACGACACAACGTTTCGTACTTAAAAAATTTCTCTTACAACAAAAAAGTTAGCAAACGGTGACTTACGTCGTTTTTTTTATCTTTTTATTTACTTTTTTACCTGAAGAGGATTTTTTTAAGTCTGAAACGTTGTGCCGACGTTTGCTAATAAATATATATTTAACTGTATAAACTGACAGTTTCTATTCATTGTATTTATATACATATACTGCCGTAGAAGTAGCATACTATTAATCATTAAACTTATTACAAAAGTTTAATAAAAGCTAAAATGTTTGAAATTTTTTAAATGAAATTCTGCCATAAATTAAGGAAATACTGATACTACTGGTTAATAAATATTCTTTAAAAAATAATAATAGAGCAATATTTTGAAATTGTAAAAATTGTACCAAATATATATAATTATTATTAGAATGTTTAAATGTCTATAAACTTTGTAATGATAACATATTGAAATAAAAACCATGTAATTTGATCGAAACAACTTTAGAAAAAAACACTATTATATTTGAAATAATGTAATATCCTAGTGATCATCCTACTATATAATTTTATTTATTATATTTATAATGTTTTTTCATTGAGAAGGCTGTGGCACATGTTATTTGAATACTGTATATTTTAAATGACCCATTTCTGCTTCAGATGATGCGAGCGAAGAAGAATCTCTATCTTAGTTTGGGGGTCCAGCAAATGTAAGAAGTAAATAGAGTGTTCTAAAGTATTTCTATTGCTCTAAGCTATTGGTTTTTCCTTCATTTTTCTTCAAACAGACGTAGCAACTGTTACTAACTATAGGATTTGTTCGTACTTCCCGAATAACGCTACAAGCATGTTTCTTGTAATAACTTTGTTCTCATTGTTAATAATTTTTTTTATCCATATTCGTAACAAAGAGTAGATAATTAGGCCTATAAAATCTCTACATTCTGATTCTGCCGTTTTTTCAGAAGCGCTGTCTCTTTTACTTAACGTAGGTCAGTTAGCGAACAGTAGCAAAGATAATAGTGACGAAACACATTCTGTACGTTTTGATTCTTGGTGGGTCGAGGTATATTCAGTCTCATCTCTTCCCCTCTCTGACAGTATGCAAGATTCTGCTAATTGGCGTAACGGGCTATTTGAGCATCGTAGTGAGTCACTGCAGGGGTCGAGGTGTAGTGTGATATATTAAAAGTCTAACGAACTTACAAAGGATTTGGAGTATGATAAAATCAATCACATAGCAATTTAACGTGGAAAGTGTAAGAAAAACAAATTTATTAAAGGTTTGAACAACTAGTTTCTATAAATTCTACAGTAATACGCGCTGACAAATGATTAGTATATCGAATAACACTGACCGTACGTCTCGAAGACGCAGTTGCAACTTCCTTTCAAACAGCAAGGAAGCGCTGCAGAACCTCTAAAGCGCCCCCCTTTGAGGGTCTTCTTACGCTTCTTTTACAATTATATAAGCTTCAAATATCAGAAAATAAACGTTGAAAATTCCTCACTCGGATAGCCATCTTATGGATTAGGCCCGCCCACTTCATGATCTTCTTAAGACCAACCTGAAGGACCGTGATAAAACCACCCCAATTACTTTGCAATGCATATGCGGTGCATCTGGGTTTTATTATTAGAATTCTCATTGATTCCTGTACAAAACTTACAAAGAGGCGTATAAAGAAATTTGTCCTTTCAAAGTCATACACGTGATACACATCCGTACACTACGCTATTTTCAGTCAAAATGCATTATATACTATCCACAGCTTTATGTGTATATAGGACATAGTGAACCGAGGTTATGCCCCTCCGAGGAAAGTCGCCAAGTTACAAAACTCATTATCGTTTAGTACACTATGAGTACTATATATTTTTTATGTTTTTTTTTATAAAGTAAACTGTATTGCATTTGCGAATAACAAGCTGAAAAATGATCCTGATGGTTCAACAGACGTTTTATTTTTCTCAATGTATATCAGATATACTGGTACATCGTGAGTGTTAAGATACAAATCTTTGGACTAGGAACTCTTGTTGTCATCGATCCTTAATTTCTTTTGTTTTTGATTGCTATGATAACTATTAAGCATATTTAGTATACATCAAGTAATTGAACAAACAACATCACATTTTTTGTTTTCCTTTGAGGAAAAAAAACTGCAGAATCGCATCGAAGACTTGTCGAGGCATACTGTAATCATGCCCTATTAGAAGCAATATGCAAAAGATGGTTTCAGCGGTTAGACATAATATTTTGATGCCAGAATGACCGTGCAAGACGATCAAAAAAGTTTGAAGGCTCTGAATTGCAAATAATATTCGATGACACTTTGAGTCAAAAACAAATGATAGAAATGGTCAATGTTGAACGACAAATAATTTTTGACGTTCAATAGCTATGGCAAATATCAAAAAGTGTGAAAAACGAGTACCACGTGAATTGAATGAAAAGCAGATAGAAAAATGAAGAAACACATGTGAAATTGTAAAGAGACTAAGAAATATTTTTTGCATTGATGTGCCACTCGCGATGAAAAATGCATCAATTTAAATAATCCTGAACGGAAAAAATCATGGATTAACCCGGTACAACCTTCAATGTCGACTACAAAACCAGGTGGATTCAACAAGAAGACAATGCTATATGTTTGGTGGGAATAGAGTAGCGTGATGTATTACGAGTTGTTAAGACCCGGTGAAAGAGTTAATATTGATCGGTGATGAAAAATTAGAAATTGATGGGTAAATAAAATAATTTCTTTGCTTCGTACGCGAATGAAGCTAATTGAAGAAAAAATGGTCTGCGAAATAGCACTTTTTTAACGCGAATCATGCAACACCATCGTTTTAAATCAAAATATGAGATAACGCTTTTTTACGGAAGTGGTGAGCATGCGCGCTTAAATTTATGTGTGTAACTATCTCGTCGGATGTTTATATATATATATATATATATATATATATATATATATATATATATATCATATAATTTCTCTTCTCATTTTTTCAATAAGTGCAGTGATTACTTTTTAAGAATGTCACCATTTATTTTGCGTTATTTTTAATTAGAAAAGTTAAAATGTTTAATTTTATTAATCTTGTATTTATCATTTTCATCCGCAATAATTTAAAATTAATTATAATATAAGTATTTTCTATCATTAAAATACATAATTAAATTTATCAAATTAGTCACATAAACACAATTTAGCCAGGTTATCAAATGCATCCGATTATAAGGAAAATTTATACTGGCTTTAGCTATACAAAGAAATAGCGACACCCGGTAGCGTGTCTGGTTGCTGAAAAAACCTAATTACAGCTGGAATTTATCTATAAAATTTGAAGGGTAACGACATTTTTCGAATCAAAGAAAACCACACTTTTTAATGACAAACCCGCCGTTACTTTAACGACCAAAAATATGGGCAGCCACCACGCCCAACGGTATCTGTGTAAAGTAGTGTATTAGTACTAAGTTGAGGATGGGCATGCCGTTTGTTTGCACCGTGGTTGGAACTTAAAGGTGATAAGCATACTTCAGATATTTTTTCCTATTAAATTTTATATTACGCAGGACTCCGTATTCGGCAGTTTTGTTATCCAAAAAACGAATAGATATAAAAAAATGTGTATTAAATGAAAACAAGCTAAATTAGAAAATAATTAATATTTTCTCTCTTCAATTCAGACCGCCTCGCACACAAAAGCTGCCTACGACCTCGCATCGTGCGAGCACATGATTTACTAATACACGAGCGCATTTATTTCGCGATATTTTTATGTGAATAAATCTGTCTTCTTTCTATTGTACATTGAGGCTTTTTGAATCTTCTACGCGTAATTTTGCATATAAATGTAATATATTAAAAAAATATAGCACAGAAACTTAAATTTCAAAATTGTCCTTTCCTCAAATATTTTATTAAAACCTATAATATACAATATAATATTCACGGAATTGAGTAATAGTTGAGTTTTCGTTTACGCACTGGATTACGACTCGTAAAATAAACAAAGCGCAGGTCTGCGCATAACTTTGACTTTCAGGAATTTTACTACTAGTCAAAACTTCTTTTTGTTACATTTAAAATCACAACATTATTTACTGTGACTACATAAATTTATGTATAAATATATACAGAGCTAAATATAAACTAAATAAAATTTTTTTCTCAGCTACATATAAATTTTTTTGCTGATAATTAGAAATAGGAGGAAGTTAAATATCGTATATAATATTAAAAACTGTTCATAATTGCAGAAGCTCTCTTTAGAGAAGTGTTGGTATAACAAGACTATTTTTTTCAAAATTAAAATTTTATCGACATTATTTTTTTTTCAATTTAATGCGCATTTCAACATTGTATTAAATTCTACCGTCGTTATAAAATAAAATTTTAAGCGTTTTTAGATACACAGTATATTCACAGTTGCAGTGTTTACAATTAGATCATCGCATGAATAAATAAGCGATCTAAGCAAAATTTTCTTACGCATTAAATAAATTTTTAGGAAAATAATATTTAGACTTATATTTTTCCCCACTTTATTTGAAAAATGTGTTTTATTATATTTTCCCAAAGACCTGTAAAACCTGTATTGATTTTTTTCTATTTCTCATATTTCGCAACTTTTGTTTAAGATTAGATATGAAAAGCGACATTGATGTATATTTTGATTATTTGAATCGACTTTTGAATAATCAATACAGATATAAAAAAATAATTTTGACAGAACAAAGTTTAAAATTTATCATATTTGAAGCAACATTTATATTTAATATATGGAAACATATATATTTATAACATTAGACAATTTTTCGTGAACGATTAAGCGAAAGCGAGCGGCGCGCTGAAGATGGAATCACCTTTTGAAATATCACACGGCGAGCGGGTATATTTGAAACATCGCACTCAATTTGAATAATTTGTAGGCGACTGAGTCTGTTAATAAATATTTATTATTTGCGTGAAATATTTTTCCTATTTGGCGTAAATAAAATTTTTTCTTTTCCCTGGAGTAAAACATAAAAATTATAGCTTTTTCTTTCTTTGACGGAAATAAAAATTTATTCTATTCCGTACATTCAAAATTATTGTATTCGTCTTTTCGAGCATATAGTAAATTATTGTCTTAATATAAAATTTCATAATTTTAAATATTATTTTAATTATAATTATTAACATTTGTTTTCATTTTCAGAAAAAACAAATTTAACTCATTTGATTTTTTGGTTTCATAGTTCACAAAAATTTGATTTGTAATATTTTCAGATAGTTTTGTTTCTTTTCTTTCATATTTATGAAAATTTCAGAAAATTCGTAAAAGTACATATCAGAAACTATATTGGAAAATTATTTTAGATTCAATAATTGAATTAATTTTTTTATTTTACAGTGCAGAAAATTAAATTAGGTAGTAAAAGATTGTAATTTTACTGAATTATTGTGAAATTTAGATTTATTTGCGTAAATTACAGATATTTTTTGACAGTTATATTTATATATTATTATACGCAAATACGGTCTCGGACGATAAGCGCATCTTATCTAATATTACAAAGATTTAGATGAACTAAGGGCACATAATATTTTGCAACACTTAGAGAAGAGTCTAAATAGAAATAATAGAAATGAAGTGCAAATGGCTCAAGAAAATTCAGCATATATTCAGAGCATGGCGCTTGCAGATTCTCTTGCGAATCAAACTTCTAGAAGTTTCCTCGCAGGAAGTTCCCTTCCCCTGGAGAAGGGGTAGTGCTGTGGAGGAATAAAAGACAGGCTTGCCCGGCTGGACCAAGTCAATCTCACCTGTATCGAACTGGAGCCGTAAGAGACCGCAACCATCAAGGAGCGAGCTACAGGAGTTTATGCTAAACGCCTCCGAAGAAGGAAACGGGAGCTCTGAGATGGCAAAGGGAACTACGGCATCTAAACGAACGAGCGCCAAAATGTCAGTCGCCAGGCCCAACGTTGGTTTCGCGCCAATGCTGATTAGAAAGGAGTTTAGAAAGCAGTGAGAGGCGGACTAGGCAAAGGATCCAGGCTTTCTATGAGTAATGCTCGTGGAGGATGCATTAATTGACTAAGGGCATGGTGAAAAGCAATTTACCCTTGGCCTTCTACGAGGTCACAGCGGAGCAAAAAATGGCAAAGGCCGGAAGCGCTCTGGCAAAATTTCGCCTAACGTCAACGGAGTAGGCGAATGTCCTGCAATGTATCCACTGCCGACTCCAGAAAGTTGAATGCAGACGGAATTTCCTGAATCGGCATGACTATTCTGATTTAGAAGGATCTGTCCCCTCGTGTCGGGGACGATAAGCAATAGTCGCACCTGCCAGATCCACCTTTTTCTATCACGGAAGTCCTATCTCCTAGAGCCCTACTTGACTATACAGTTAACTAAAGAAGATTTAATAACTAAAAAACGAGGAAAAATAAGTTGCATAATTTTCTAATATTAGCCTGCCTTCGCCTCTCCCTAGTATAATAAGATGTATAAATTTTTTTTCTTGTGATTCTTTTCTCTCTGATATGATCCGAGTGACGCGCTAGTTCACACCGCCTAGCGCTCACTATTGTTCATGTAAGTTCTAGTTCTGCTTACATTTCTCTCTCTCTCTCTCTCTCTCTCTCTCTCTCTCTCTCTCTCTCTCTCTCTCTCTCTCTCTCTCTCTCTCTCGCTCTCCCATCAATTCAGAACACCCCGCACGAAAAAGCTACCTACGACCATGCATCGTGCCAGTGCCCGATTTTGCATGTAGCTTACGATATTTTTATGTGATTAAACCTGTTTTGTTTCTATTTTATATTCAGGCTTTTTGAAGACGACGTTACTGAGAAGAAACGCCGGCCCGCAGTACAGTTAAAAAAAACTGTGAGTCACAGACAGCGAGTGCGGCTCCACGGCCCCTCCGCTATCTTGGGCGCCAGACGCTACAGAGGTAATAACACGCCTTTGCCATATACGAGCGCCGGCGACAGCGAGCATCTGCGACGGCTAGGAGGTCCACATTACGGCGAATACCGTGTTTATTATATTAGAAGGGCGTCTTCCCGAACGCACTCGTCTCCACCGCGTTTATTTCTTTGATACCGAATGGAGAGCATAAAGTCACGCCCCCTTTCGCGTACGCGATACCACCGCGTAAGATCTAGTTGAGCCCGCTCGGGATCTTGAGTTTCTAGCCACCACTAGAGTGATTGTTATAATAAATCTTCTGGAAATTATAATTGACTTGTGTTCGACCCGTATTCTTTTCCTCTCCTGTCTCCTTCCCTTTGCATCTTTCTCTCTTAACTTTCACCGAGGCAGCTAGACGATTACGACGAGTGCATAGCAGCGTATACCCAGACGCGGTTAGAAAATGGCGTCCACAACGTGGAGCTCGACAGCACACGCTAAATATATGCTTGCGCAAAAACTTACAGGCAATGTGACAGCTAGAGAGAGAGACACTTCATTGAAGAAAGTTATGTCGCCCAAATATGCTCTCTATTTAACGTAATTGCCGAATCGATGTACGTAAGTCGAGATTTCCAGAACCCGCACTAAATATCACGACCTTCAAAATATAAATAATAGCATATGTTAAGTAATAGCAACTTTTATATATATATATATATATATATATATATACGCTGGTGCTATAAGCATGTATACAGTACAAGCTGGCCATAAGTAAGCAAATGTTTACACTGAGTCTCCTGCAAAGTCAATATATCAAGTAACTAAATAATAGGTACAAAGGATATATTATTTCCAATGTACGTATGTTTATAATAGACGAATATAATAGTTATATCTAATAGTAATATATGTGTTAGAATAATGATAGACTCCGTGCAAGCACTTGCTTTCTAGGTACTAATATAACACTTACAAAATAATATATGCGACATAGTATAGTCTAAAATAATGTAGCACAATATTAGAAACATTAAAACATTGTTGCTGATAGAAATATATCTGTAACAAGACTGACATATAATTATATGAATTTTACATGTAAAGTATTGCTAATTAATTACAAAATACCCATACTATCTTTTTGCTGCATGTATATAGTTATTTGAAATTATACCAGGCTATACTTATGTACAATCTTATTGATTTTATATACTACCATGATTTATATTCATAATATATATGGGTGTGTGAATTGGCCCCTTGCCCCTCACGGTCACACCAGTAAAGAATTAACTTTTCTGATCACCTAATAATCTAACATATAGAATCTTTTTCCTTTCTTTTTGCATTAAAATAGCATATCCCTTCCCCCTCATGCAATATAACCTACACATGTACCCGTATGCACTACATATAAAATAGTAAGCAGCAACGATCGACAGAAATAGCCAGCTGAAACTGTATTGGCATGCATAAGAGGAACGTAAGATACGTTAATAATATAAATAAATAATAATAATATAAATAAGTTTTTTAACTAATTATTAATTTGGAAATTTAGACCCTTTTGGATTTTTGAAATATTAAAAGAATTTTCTTGAACAAAAGAGAACATAATCAACATTTGGAATTGAAAAATTTTTCTTTTTCGACTTCAATTTTATTTTTAATTAACCTTTAGACTGTCGGCATTTTTGCCTTATAAATTGATATTTTTGATGTGCAAAATTTATACATAAAAACACCTCATATCTCTAGAGTAGCTGTCAAAGTCACAGGTGGCTCATATATGAGCCAGTCCGGCAGTCTAAAGGTTAAACCGACAAGGTCGTTACGCTTTAGAGTATTTTGAACTAATTTCAACGATTGGAAAGCATCGCCCGTTAAAGATTATATGCCAAAACCACCACAGCACATTGTTTGCTTACATCCATAATTCTTCTCGCCTTTTCCCCTCTTGCGCAATAATAGCTCACGTGCCGAACATGAGGAAGGCCATAAAAGACGACAAAGAACAGCTAAACAGTTTGTTCACAGAATTGAGCAGGTAGGATTTCATAAAAGAAGCGAAGAACCTGCAAGTAAAACTAGATGAAGCAGCTGATGTACTTTGCGACCTACTGGTACGCTTTGAGCTGCGCCGACTATTAGGCAAGGGGGCAGCCGAATGGAACATAACGGACAAAGCCAACATTTCAGATAAAGGCATATAGGAAATGTGCGATATTTCGGAATTATTCAACCTGACGGAGCTCGAGACCAAGGATATCGGAGCTATCTGAAAAATCCGAACAGACTGCTACGTCCTGAAGCCGGATCCAACACAAGTGGAAATAAATCGAAGCGTACCCAAGAACCATACCACCACACCGCCTTTCTGGCCAAATACTTGCGGTTTTCCAACACAGATAGGAAACCAGATGCAATGGCATAGTTCGTCGGCACAAGGCACAGGCATAATCGGAAACAACGAATAACCTATATACGTCGCAGGAATGATCGGCACTAGACCTAACCCCTAGCAAAATCCCAGCATATTAGCTGCAGCGATGCAACAGTACGCCAGCTTGATGAGCGTTCAGACTCCAGTTGTAACACCAGGAACAGTACATCAACGATGCATACGACTGACAGTACCTATATCAGGGAGACTAAAGCCGATCAACGCCTGCATTAATGGAACGTATGGCTTTCTGGAATGTCGAGTGAAAACGTCGATGAGCTTATCCAGCGCCTCGAAGAGACGGTGGAAAGTCTGAATCTCCCAGTTACGGATACACTGAATAAACTGGCGTCTTACATGGAGCAGCACGTATATCGATCAGATCTATATATAAGAAACGGCGAACCATGGAAGAAATTAAAACAGCGCTCGCTCGCCAGTTTCGCCCCATCTAAAATGCGTTAAGCTTAGAAGACGAGATCTGCGATAGGACTCAAGGACCGAATGAACCGATCGGATTCTACATAATCGGAAACAGGGGTTTTTAGCAAAGATGTCACCACCCCTACCGCTCCAAACCCTGCTAAACCAAATATATAGAAATAAACCGGTATGATTTCCGATCCATCGAGGAGCTACAAGCGCTTGTCCAATAAGTTGAGCAAAAGAAGGAACTGACTGAACAATACACTGAGCACCACCTCCTACGGATAGGTGTTTGTGTATCTCGGCTGCTTGCTCTCCTTCAGGGCGGTCAACCAATAACCAGCGATCTAGAGTAGCTGCCTGATAGAGCCCTTCGCCATCATACTAACTTAGCGAGAGGAAAGATAATGAGACTCGTCTCCTAGAAACAGGCCTAGCATGATTACAGAAGACGATCACCGGACTGATCGAAACGTAGCGATGACAGTAGAAAACTATCAGCAAGCCCACAATACCGACTACCCTCTCGACCCATCTACGACACACCACACCTCTCACCGTTCAGAAATAGTAGCCCGTCACTGGGTTGCACCAGATATTCTCACCGAAGTCCCGAACGTCCCCATACATCGTACAGTGATCCCGAGAGAAATGCCCACCTGGCATACGCTCCTGAAGATACTGCGGCAATTCACCAGCCAGCAGGGAGGCGATCTGCAGGCTATCACTGCATTAGCAACAGTCACGGGCAGGGCTATGCTAAGCCAGAACGACAGAGAATCTCTCGAAAAAGCCTTGAAGGGACTATTGCCAAAGCTTAAAGGAAAACTTCCCCCGTAAACTGTATCGCCACACCACATCGACGTGCAAAGGCATCGACACATTCAACAACGGTTGCATCGTATTTCGAATAAATTACTACGACAAACACACGCTGAGATCGACAGACTACTGGCCGAAGAAATAATAGAGCCTTCCGAGAGTTTGTGGAGTAGTTGTTTGGTTATCGTCTCAAAAAAGGATAAGAAAATCCGCTTCTGCATCGACTACAGCGCGGTCAACCAAATCACAAAGAAAGATGCACACCCTCTTCCGCACATGGACGTCCTCTTCGATAACCTCAGAGATGCATGATATCTATCCAAAATCGACCTTAGCCAAGCTTCCCATCAGATCCCACTAGGCGAACCAAGCAAGGAGATTACAGTATTCGTTGTACCCCAGAAAGAGCTATAGCAATACAGCCAAATACCCTATGGACTCACCAATGCCCCTATAAATTTTTAACGCGGTATGAACGTCATTTTTGGATCAAAATGGCAACCATCGATTTTCGTTTATATGGATGACATCATCGATACCACAAACTCATTCAAAGAACACACTCAAAAATTAATGGCAGTGCTACAGTGCTTCATGGAAGTAGGCTTACAAGTGAATATCGAAAAGTCAGAATTTTGTTGCCCGGAGGTGAAATACCTAGGATATATCGTAGATAAAAATGGCTTACGCACCGATTCGGAGAAGATCAAACCGGCGGGCGAATATAGAGCTCCAAAGAACATCAGATAATGACGAGCATTTTTGGGGATGGTTGGATGGTGTGCCCGTTTTATAGAAAACCTGGCGGACATTACCCTTGACAAAACTACTAAAAAAGAACGTAACATGGACGTTGGGAATCGAACAATAAGACGCTTTCGATAAATTAAAGATTCTGATAGCGCAAACATCACTACTGGCAAGGCACGAGCTCATTGATACTGCAAACAGATGTCTGTAGCTACACTTTAGGAGCTGTACTCAGCCAAGTAATTCAAGGAGAGGAAGACCGCATAGCATACTCCAGTAGAACACTAACTGTGCCTGAAATTAACTATACCGTCACAGAAAAGGAATGTCTAGCAATGATATAGGGCGCAGAGAAATTTCGCGGTTATTTTTTAGGCGAAGCATTGTCCCGTGCATGGATTGGAAGATCGTAAATGGTCTTTTATACAGGGTATACCATTTTAATTGTCCCACGCGAATCACTCTGAAAATATGAATTTTAGAAAAATAAGTTTTAAATAAAAGATATAGCGACTCAAGGGGAACTCCCAATGGTGATCTTTACCGTGACCGTGACCATGACTTTCAAGATCATTTGAAGGTTAAGTTATTTTTTACAAATAGAAACGGCTACTTTTGACCATGGAAATGGAAAGAGTGGGAAATTTTACGTCCGAATACGTCTTTGACCATTACCATGACCATGACCTTCCAGGTCATTTTAAGGTCAACTTAGTTTTTTTCAAACGGAAAACCCTACCTTTGACCGCGGAGATAGAAAGAGCGAAAAATTGTACAACGGGTTATGACTTTTATCTCGTGGTGAAAATCTTTGTTGTGTAAGCTCGGATAAATAACGAGACACTGTTTTAAAGTTTAATTTTCTAAGCACATATGTATAATATTTATTCAATTATAATTACAATCAATATGGATCGAAGATTTACAATCATCTGGATTCTCGTAGACTGCATGACGTTGGATCATTCACTGGAAACATAATTGAAACAGACTGGCTAGACCATATGAAATGGCGACCAGCCATACACGATTTGGTTAGTCAATACCTGCCTAAAGCAAATAAAAAATAAGCGAAACAATACAAGAAAGGAGGTAGGAAGACTTCGAAGTTAACGACTTGGTATGCCGAAGGAACTACGTTTTATCGTCGGGGTCCATCCATTTTTCAGCCAAATTGGCACCAAAGTTTATAGCTACCTGTCGCGTGATCAAAAGAATTTCCCCCATAATGTGACAGCGAAGAAAGAGTGCGCGTGCCTACAAAATATAATGTAATAGATCAGAACCCCCGCGACAAAGATGTCTTGGACGGCCAACAATAGAGAGCCACCGTACCGCGCGCCGTGCACGAATCGCCGACATTAAATATAAAAAGTGTCTCCCTCATCACCCTCGCACAAGGCCCTACCTTATTTTACCTTTTTCCCCTTCTCCCTTTCGTATGACCAGAACTGACCTAAGACTAGGACTAACGCCACCCCGAATCCTCCTTTATCATATCGCAATTTGTGATGGTACGAGTGCGAATGGAAGGCGCGTCGGAGACTTATCCATGTTGAAAGAGAGCGTAAAATGGCTCAATAGAACTCAACAGTAATTGCCGTAAAATCTACGCTGCTGATTCAGCCAGCTCCAGGTTCAAGGGATGGAAAAATAGTCACACTATTGTATTCCTTATTTTCAAAACATACGAAGTAGCGCGCCAATTTCCGGCCAAACCTAAAAAACCGATGACAGCCCGAGCATTAACTACCGTGATTCTGAGAGCCGCAGTGGATCCTGGAATTTAAAACAAACGATCACAAAAGGCAAATACCCAAAGATTGAAGGCAGAAGAAGAAGGAGACGTACAAAAGCGAAGGTGGAAGAACGAAGAAAACCAGAGAATGAGAAGCCACACAGATTTAATTTTAATAAATATCATTGTCAAAAATATAATTCTTTAGACCTAATATTGTTAGAGAGAAGTTTAGCGTAAATATTAGTTCAGTAGATTATAAGTCCTTTGCGAAATATTCTTTTCGTGTTCTCTAGGTACAAACATTTATTCTTTTCTTTCATTCTATTTTTTCTATATTTCTTGTCCTTTTGAAGACATAGAGAGTAAGTAGTTAGGATAGTGAGGATAGTCATTTGGAGAATCAACTCTTCAAGCTCATAATAATAGAAAAATTGTTCTTTCTTTTTCTCTTGGAGAATGTAACTTGTTTTTATTTAGTCATCATAACAGCGACATTTAGTTTTTGTTCTACGTAATTACATTTGTATGCTAGCAAGAAGGAGGTTGGTTAGAAAAATTAGTCCACATAATCAAAATTCCGAACTGGCAAAGCTGATCTAACAGATTTCCCCCTCGATTCCCCTTTAATCATGCCGCTAACCAACGCATCAACATACCGCATATGGAACGGCACGGAGTTCAGTAGGCTTTCACCCCACTTCGGTTTTGTAGGGGGAGTTTGTAATGATCGTTTTGCGACGTTACAATTAAGATTCGGAATATCTATCGATATATCAATCGATTTCGACTTGTGATTGATGCAACGCAATGTCAGTATGCGCGGCAAGTGCCGAGCATGTGAAGAGACGCCACCGTGCAGTCTAGCAGTGTGGACGCTCTTTTAGTGCTCAACTTATATCGCATTATCGGTTTTTCGTTACAAACACAATATGGCATATCTATCGACCTGAGAGCCATCTATAAGAGAGTGCTATAAAGACGATCTGTGACCGAGAAGCAACGCTGGCCCGCAGCACAGTGAGAGTGGGGACCACAGGCAGCGAGCGCGGCGTTACGGTCCCGTCATCTTAAATGTCGGCCGCGACAGGTCTCCATCTCCGCCTTCAACCAGCGCAGTATCCGACTTTTCGTATTAGTGCTGCGTCTTTCCTGACCCACTCGTACACGGTGCAAAGCCACCGGAATGAAAGTAGTAGAACCGGCTCGGGATTTTGAGTGTTAGGCTATCGCATGAAATGTTATAATGACTGTTCGTCTAATTAACTTGCAATCTAATTTGAAACGGGATTCTCACCTCACACATTACAAGAAAAATAACTTTTCATATACATATTATGAAAGCCATATCCACCATAAAATGGAAGGCATATACACACAAAATCTTTCGAACGTATATAAAGGTCTTATTAGAGTCACTTAAGTATGGAACGCAGCATTAAAAATTATATTTGGAAGCATAGTAACTAGCCCAACCAATATCTTCTTAGACCTGGTTAATGAAACTTCTATGAGACTGAGAGGAAAAAATTTCCAACTAATCTATCTTTCAAAAAGTCTTCCATACAAAAATCATATTCTTGCAACATAAATCAGATATCTTAAAAACAAAGCAAAAGACTCCATAAAAATAAACAGCATTATCTCTAGCAAAACTCTTATATCTAATTATAGAACATTGAAAGAACTTAAATATACCTTAAGAACAATCAATATCCCAGTCAATTACAATATCCTTTAGAAATCTATAATGATGACCTACAAATCAACATCACTTTTGCACAAGAATTTCGAAAATCAAGACACTCAAATGGAGCATTCCAAAAAACTTTACTAGACAAATGGCTAAAAAAGCAATAAAGTTAACTTTCTTGTACTTTACCCAAAACCCAAATATGTATTCAAAAAAAGATGCTATAGTTTTAATTCAATATTGGAAACAGAATTAGCTGCCACTCACCAAGCAAATTTAAAAATAGAAAAAAACATGAAAAGGCAATTATCATCAGATGTAAAAAAACGTACTAGATGCACTGAAAAGTATAAAAGCCCAAAAAATCACATCCCCATCAACAATAGCAGAAATCAAAGAAATAGTTCAAACACTCCAGAAAAAAACAACTTTAAATCAATTCCTCTGATTTCTATCTTATTAAGGATTTAGAGAAAATAATAAAGCAGATGAACTTACCACAGAATTACTTGAAATTCAAACTTATTCTACAAAAATATATCACATCAACACATGAAATAAAAAATAAAACTTGAAATTAAAACATTCCTGAAAAATCACTTTAACAATAAGAGGAGAGAATACCTGAAACACATTCCTCAGTTATCCAATGAGCTGTTGTAGAAGGATTTGTATATATCAAAGTGGGTTTGAACATTTTCTCATTTTAACTAGGACAAACAACACATAAAAATACTTGTGATATGGCATATTTCAATATCAACGAAGTAGACTTATATACAATTTGATAAATAAATTAAATTTAGAAGATAAAGAGTTGCGACATTAGGCTACAGTTACATCAATTGACAGCTAGCTTTGGCTGCTCAGACATCACATGCACGGACATTAGATCGTTGCAGGAAATACCTAATATCCAGATCAAGTAATAATAATATTCATAATCAATAATACTAATATCAAGTACACATTTATTTAAAAATAATTTTCACTGCTTAAATTATGACAACATTACTAATGAAAGACCTTTAAAATATATTACGTTTTGTTATCTTATACCTCTTTCAATTATTGATAATTAATTAAAGATATTATTCTATTTATTTATAAAATAAATAATTTAATAAATAATATACTTTTATTGTTTTTTTATATTATTTTAAAATTCGTATGAATTTGAGTTTACATCGAAACTTTAATTTATACAGAGTGCACACACTGCATGTCTGGTGACTGGTGACTTCCGCAAGTGACAAAAAATTACATTAGTTAGTATATAAGCTCTATTAAGACTTCGTATACATATATACGAGGTGTGTTCAAAAAGTAACGAGACTTTTTAAATTTCGCGGGTTTAGAGAGTCCGCCTGTATAAAAATTTTTTATTATGTTGGTCCACATGGTGTAGTACCACCTCTGAAGTACGATAAAATTATCAGCAATTAACATTGTAAAATATTAATAAAGGCATATGGTGAGTCTACTATGAGTAAAGCAAGGATTTACAAGTGGTATAAGCGTTTCCAAGAAGGCCGCGAAATCGTTGAAGATGACGAACGACCAGGACGCCCAAGCACATCAACAACCGATGAAAACGTGAAAAAAGTGAATGAAATGGTTATAAACGATCGCGGAATCACAATCAGAGAAGTTGCTGATGATGTTGATATATCATTTGGCTCATGCCATGGAATTTTTTTGGACATTTTGGATATGAAACGTGTGGCAGCAAATATTGTTTCAAAATTGTTGAATTTCGAACAAAAATAGCGGCGAATGGAAGTTGCTCAGGAGTCGCTAAATGAAGTTAATAACGATGCAGAACTATTAAAACGTGTTATAACAGGTGAGGAAACATGGGTTTATGGATATGATGCCGAAATTAAGGCTCAATCGTCCTAGTGGAGGGCATTCTGGATCGCCAAGGCAGAAAAAGGCTTGACAAGTGCGGTCGAATGTGAAGGTTATGCTCACGGTTTTCTTTGATTTTAATGGCATAGTGCATCATGATTTTTGCCACAAGGTCAAACAATCAATAAGGAGTACTACCTACAAGTTCAACGCCGTTTGCGTGAAGCAACCCGAAAAAACGCCCGGATTTGTGGCAAAACAATTCACGATTTTTGCACCACGATAATGTACCTACTCACATTTAATTGCTTGCTCGTGAATTTTTGGCCAAAAACAAAACTTTAATGATGCCTCAGCCTCCATATTCGCTAGATATGGCTCCATGTGACTTTTTTCTATTTCGAAAAATAAAGAGAACATTAAATGGCCGTCGTTTTACAAGCATGGATGACATTAAAAGCGAATCGCTGAAAGAGCTAAAAGCTATTGCAAAGATCGAGTTTCAAAAGTGTTTCGAGGATTGGCAAAAGCGTTGGCACAAGTGCATTATATCCGAGGGAGGTTATTTTGAAAGGGATAAAATAGATATTGATGAATAAATAAATATTTTTTTCATAAAATGAAAATTCTCGTTATTTTTTTAACGCAGCTCGTATATATAATATTGTAACTCGATATAAATGTAAAATTTATTAAGTAAAAGTAACTATCAACGTCAGTAAATTTATATAATAATGCATAACAATGAGATTAATTTTGTAGCAATGCTATATATTATACCTAGTTTCAACATTATTTGAAGATAAATTTTAGTCATAATTAAAAGTAAATTGATACGAAACGAACTGTGATAGGTCTTAAATACCTAAAATGAAAAGGTTTAGAAAATCTATCTATAAATTGGCCGAAATGACCGGAAAAAACATTTCATATATTTCTAGTTACTGACGAATATTAATACCTTGTATCTAGGTTTTTTCATATCGAAATAGCTTGTTTATGACGTAAAAACCTTTAGCATTTTTACCAGGGTTCGTATCTGTTATTAATGCTATTATATTTATGAACATATCCCAAAAAATTCTGGACTATTCGCTAATGCACACTTTTTCAAAAACAAAATTAACTGAAAGCGTTCATAATTCGACAACTTTTATTTTCCAAATATTTTTAAATAAAAAAATGTATGTTTGATAGTTTAATTGCAAAAACTATATATCTATATATTGAATGAATAACTTTGTTTTGTCTTTTTATTTCTGATTTGAAATAATAATATATTTCATGTATTAGATTTAATTTTATAATGTTTCTCTATTTAACGAAAATAATTACGTTGCAACAAAATATAGGTACATTGAAACAATATTCATGGCCATCATCAACAATTGATCTATGTTTACGAATTCAATAGATCTCGAAAAAGCTGCTAATTATAGACTGTAAACTTTTCCAAAAATTATTTGATTGTTTCTTATATTTTCTAATATCATATCAGAATACTATACAATCATATTTGGTACACAACTATCTTGTACCAGCTTGTACGGAGGAGACAGAGAAAGAGGAAAAGAGAGAAAGAGAGTGGGCGAGGGGGAGAAAACAAAAAGGGGATTAAGGGGGCATCTCTAGTCTAAATCGATGAAAAAATCAATTTTGCAAAAACACCGATTTTGCATTTAGTATACTAATAGTAACATCGTACAATAGTTTATTTTAACTTGCGCACTCTAAAAATGTTTCTATAGCGTGTATTCTTGGTGCGCGCGCAAGTGTGATTCTGAAGCAATTCAGACAGCTGGCGATCGGAGAGGTACATACTTGGTCCCGCTTCTTTCTGTATTTTTATATCTGACGTGTATTTTCAACGATATTTTGAAACACTGAAATTATTGCTTTCTTTTAATTTAATTGAAAAAACAGTTATTCATTTATATTAGTTAGAAAAAAAGTTCATAAAATGGACAAAGAAAGTACAAAATTCGGCAATTCGAGAGCTGATCGACAAAAAAAAAGAAATTTTCGTGGAAATCGATTTACGAGGGAGCGTGATGAAAGTGTGGTTAGTGCATCTGCTAAAAAAATTAAGAAAAATAATCCTGCATTCGAATTGAACGTGGATCCATTGTTGCATTACGTCATAGTGAATTTCTTACTCTTTCTAAGACTACAAGACATTTTAATTTGTAAAACTTGTAAAGGCGATATAACATTTTCCAAACGTAACGAAAAAGGATTAGGTTTTCAATTAGTAGTTTCGTGTAAATGTGAAACAGAAACTCATATTCCAAGCAGTCCAACAATTCGTACTTCCTACGAAATAAATCGCCGCTTTGTATTTGCGATGCGTTTACTCGGTGTTGGCTTGCTAGGTATAAATAATTTTTGTGCAATGATGGATATCAGCAAAGAATATGCTTCAGCTGCTTATTATACAATAATAAACCACATCTGGATAGCAGTAAAAGCAGTAGCTACATTAGTTTTTAGACAAGCAGTTAGTGAAGAGCAAAGAGAAATTGCATATTGGATGAAAAATGAAAAAAAAATTTTTTTGCAGACTTCAATATGTATTTTTTTAATATAAAAAAATTGTAGTGTGATAATAAAGTTTACTGCAAGAAAAAAAACTTGGAAATTTATGCAAAAAGACTAGAGATGCCCCCTTAAAATTGCCTTAGTGTTGCCCATAGACTTATATATTTGACCGCCCGCTTAAACGGGCGCTTTGAAGCTGATATTGATGGACAAGAAATAGGGGT